>BCLC01000008.1:450222-477134 GCA_001600855.1 Saitozyma sp. JCM 24511 | reverse complement strand
CCCCCCCCCCCCCCCCCCCCCCCCCCCCCCGCGCGGGCCCCCCCCCCCCCCCCCCACCCCCCCCCCCCCCCCCCCCCCCCCCCCCCCCGTCTCTCAACTTTGCATTCCTCCTTCATATCTCGGATCTGGTCGCAGATATGCCCAAGAGTGCGTTCGCGATCGCTCTCGCTGCCGTGACGCTGATAATTGACTCAGAGGGCGCCGTGCTTTCGCTCTCACCTTCAACTCCAGGTTCAGCAATGACCGGCCTATCGTCGATATCCAGCAGCGAGCCGCTTCGCACGATCAGTGACCGCCTTGGGGGAGCCGGGTCGTCTACAAGCTCCGAGCTCAGCGCGCTGTCCATCTCGTCGGAAGATGGCGGCATCATTGTTGCCAAGGGACCGGCACCCAGGTCCAGTGTTGGTGGACAAGCCAAGGGGAAGCGACCGAGGGAAAGCGAGGCTAGCGACGCGCCCGCAAAAAAGCTCAAACCCGATGGCGAACAGGTCGAACGGGGGATTTACTGTCATCAGTGAGCAAAGCCCTGTGACCCGGCTGACATAGAGATGCCGACAGAAATGCGACGCGGAAAGTAGGTCGAGTCGGCGGCGTACGCTAACTGCAGATGTCCTGCGCTGTACCCACCTTAAGCATTATGCGAAGAACCTCCCGCATCGAGCTTGCAACCTGGCCTTTTGTTCCAGAGATCTGGCCAAACGGTACGGTACCGATGCCGCGGCCGTACGAGCTCGCGGCAAGAGTGGCCGAGCAGAAGGAGAACACGACCAGTCCGCGCCTTACCGCTTCACGTGTCCTTGCTGCTTGGACCAATGTCAAAACTCTCAGTGTGAGTTAACAATGTCCGAGAAGACAAAGCTGACTCGGCAGGCCGGAAAAAGAAAGGTCTCGAGCCGTTGGGGTAGGTCCAGAACCAGTGGCACGGCTGACCCTCGAGTTCCATTCCAAAGCGGGCTCAAGTCACTCCAGCTCGAGACATGCCCATAGTAATTTCCAGCGGCGATGACTCGGTCAGCTCGGAACACTCTGCCCTCTCCATATCGGACGAATCGGAGCTCTCAGCATTGTCGGAGCTGGAGGGATCTGCGGATCCCATGGACGGTCTCAACAAGGTCGCCGAGACGGCGGTGCCAAAGTCGAAGGCGAAACCAAAACCCCGACCGTCAACTGGTTCTGGGAAGCAAGCCAAAACCAAGCAGGCCAAAGGCTCGGTCGGGGGGTCTTCGAAGGCACCTCCCAAGGCGAAGGCGAAGTCTACGCCCGGAAAGGCGACGCCGGCGAAGAAGTCGACACCGGCGAAGAAGGCGACGCCAGGAAAGGCGACACCGGCGAAGTCGACACCCGGAAAGAAGGCAACTCCAGGGAAGGAGAAACCGAAAGCCGCCTCCAAGAAGGGTGCCAACGCAAAGTCCAGTGCCAAAGCCACGCCAAAGCCGAAACCGGTGAAGAAGCCCACGGTCGTAGAGCCGCCTGTTTTCGAAAAAGTCGACACGAAGCTGAGCCTGGACGAGGCAGAACAACGGATCCAAGTGAGTGTTCCTTGGTGCGCGGAACTGACGACAGCTGCGAGAATATCTGTTCCGATTTGGTTTTGAGATGTCGATTCCAGACCGATCCATGTTCGCGCTGGATGACTTTGATCGCCCATTAACAGAGGCGAGCGTGAGACTTTTCGCCGGAGCCATGCTGGAAGCCATCAAGCTCGAAGTGGAAAAAGGAGGCGACGATGAGGTGAGTCTTGCTAATTCGGCTCAAGCTGATCGCAGCTTTACGACCGGCTCTTTCGATATCGGGAAGAGCTGCGGTACTATGCGGACTCTGCCCGTTTCGCGTCCATCTACAACGAGCTGGCCGAGCCATTGTCCCTCCGCCTGCCCAAGCCGGTCGACCACGACGCTGCACTACGAGCGATCCTCGCCGTCGCCGATGGTCAGCCGACGCCGTCTTGGGCTTTGGAGACCGGTCCGGCACGTCGCACGGCCGCATCCAGGGTGCCCACGTCGGCCGAGGTCGTGCGGATGCTGCTTGCTCTCGCGGAGCGGACGCTGGCCACCCCGCGGTTCAGAGCCAGCCTCGATTCTATGACGTCGGAAAATGCCTCGAGACGGAGCCACGCAATCAGGATGAAAAGCCTGACCAATCGTTATGAGGCCAAGCAGAAAGGCTTTGCCGAGGCGAGGCTGCGCATCAAGAATGCTACGGACACCAAATGGAACAAGGAATCTGTACGGGATTGCGAAGGAAACGACGCTAATCTCGCAGACCATCGCCGCGCGGGAGGACTACGAAGAGCAGGCCGCGCTGCTGAATGTGAGCATTGTCGAGACGACTTTTCTGACCCCAGGTCAATCTTCGAGCGATCCTTGGCCGGACTGCGCCTCGATCTGGCCCTCTTGGCATTGACGTAGACGGCAGAGTCTACTACGCGCTGAGCCACCGCCTTGTGGAGGACGGTGCCCGTCCACCTTCTGGCTGGGCGTCGGGTCTCCTGGTGTACGGGGCGGTGCCTCGAAAGGAAGAATCGGACGAGTTGTCAGAGGCTGTCCCACGGTGGAGTCATTTCGGCAAGCCGGCCCCGGTCCGCCAGCTGGCAAAATGGGTCGAGTGGCGAGCAAAGCAGGCGGCTGACGCGGCGAAACCTGCATTCAAATCGCCAAAGAAGACGCCGAGCAAGACGACTGGTGGGCAGTTGAAGCTGTCCTTCACGCCAAAGAAGACAATGTCGGTTGTCAATCCAATACAAGCCGACGACAACGTGTCAAGCTCTTCCTCGCTCACGGCGGAATCATCGGACGATCTGCAGGCTTTGCTTCATCCCTCGGGTTACAAGCCATCGCCC
The DNA here is from genome assembly GCA_001600855.1 of Saitozyma sp. JCM 24511. Classification (NCBI taxonomy): domain Eukaryota; kingdom Fungi; phylum Basidiomycota; class Tremellomycetes; order Tremellales; family Trimorphomycetaceae; genus Saitozyma; species Saitozyma sp. JCM 24511. The sequence continues at coordinate 474,295 of BCLC01000008.1, read as the reverse complement.
GCGACGATCGAGGAGAACGGCAAGGAGTTGGCGCGGCGCCTGATTGAAGTGGCCGAATGGCTCATGGCCATGGAGGCGAAGGGTATGGGCGAGGTCAATTAAATAGAGTCTACAGCATGTGCATAGTATAGCCCTCACAGCTTTCCCTTCTCTCCGCCTACCTCTGGCTTGCCAAACACCTCTTCGTACACGGGGCCGACCAGCTCCACCAGATCGTGCGTGACCATGGATCTGCCCTTCCTCTCCCAACCCCGGCGAGAGACGGTACGATTGAATGTCGAAGCGCCATAGGCCGCAAGCAATGGAATGTTCTCCGCGATGGCCTTGCTCGTCGGCGGAGGGTGACCAACATGTCTGTCATCAGCCCAGGATCCACCGATTCTACTCACTCGTATGAACCCCGAACCCATTCGCTACCCCATGCCAACAGAACGCCAACGCTGCCACTGAGGATATCGCCTTGGCCGCCGACCCGCTTCAGTCCGCCCTCCACCTCGCCTTTGAGAATCTCGGACTGTGTACCGTCTCCAAGCAGCTCGGACGTGATAACAAGACCATTGGATATTATGTCTGCAGATCCCTTTTGCACGATTGTCACATTTTGGAGCGCTCGGGCGAGTTGAGGACATAGCGTGTCGACATCGGAATTGGGGTCGATTTTCTGCCAGTCAGTCAGAGATCCGTGGTCCCCACCTACCAAGGCCTGGCAAAGTCGCTTGAACTCCATAATGTTCGGTGTCAGAATCACACGGGGTACGCCGGGCCAGTCCAACACCACCTTGGGGTCGTTCTGATGTCAGCGAAGGGCGGCCGAATGAGGGCTCACTTGGACCAGCCATAAGCCGTCAGCGTCCACGACGACACCCATCTGGTCATTCTTCTTGGCGAGTTCAAAGGCGATCCTCGCGCAGTTCTGCATATGGTCGTCGCGCCCGAGACCAGGACCGATAATGAGGACGTGCTGAGATCAGCGCCGCGTGGGATATGTGACCTACCAATCGCTCCATGATCTTTTCCAAATCCCTCCGAATGTCGTCCATCGATCGCTTGGGATCAAGCACGCCGTGGACGATCAGATCTGGTGAGCTGGATCTTCAGCGTCACCATAGGAGGATGAAACTCACTATGTCTTGATCACCGCGCCCGCATCCGGTTGGCAGATGACGTGGGCGAGATCCGCTCCGAAGCGCATGGCGCCCATGGAGGAGAAATACGGAGCGCCAGAGTAGCTAGGGATGAAATGAGAAAGTTTGGAGATGCATCCACGGGCTGCTCACTCTCCAGAGCCTCCCAGCACCCCGATTCTGCCTGACTAGCTGAGCGAAATGTACGGATTGGCTTGACACTCACCGGCTTGACCCTTGTGCAGCTTTGTGGACAAAGGCGGGATCATCTTGCCGACGAGGCCCATGAGATGGGCATGTTGCTTGGCCATCATGGAGGCGGCGTGTACGCGACTGGGCTGTGGTAAGAAGAGTGGTTGTAAGGACGAGACGAGAAGCTGCATCGAAGTAAATGTCACGATATTTCCATGACGTCGAAGGATGGAGGCGGCCATGTCCGGAGTCACACCAACATCTCCATCTCTCCTCTCCTTGTAACTCGTCTCTGTCTTCTTGCCACTCCTCTCGTATCCATATCATGCCCAACAACAGCCATGCGGCCCTCACTGCCCCTCGTACTCATCTCCGAGATCCTCGTCTTATCTCAGCTTGCCGCTGCCAGTGAGCCCGCAGCATCCTCCCACCGGCAAGACTCAACATCTCCCTCAACCTCGGCATCGACCTCGGCGAACCCCACCCTGTCCCCCACGTCGATCACATTGTGGGATGTCGGCTTCTCGCTATGGCAGGGATGGGAGGACATGCGTGAAGACGCGTGCCCAGTCCCTCCCGACTTGGTCACAGCCGAGATGACACAGTCTGAACCACCGGCCGAGGCCGCGGAAGCCGACTTTGTCAGTTTTGAGGAGTGGAAGCGGATCAAGCAGGCCGAGGACGAGGGTCCCGACACAGGATCAAACGCAAGTGACCCCATCCCGGCTCCAGTGGAGCAAGAAGTCGTCGACACCGAGGTCGGCGCGGCCGGTGCAGAGCAGAACGACACCAAACTAAAGACGCCGCCAGCACATATCCACAGCAGGTACAATTATGCCAGTCCCGACTGCTCGGCTCGCATCCATTCGGCGTCACCTTTGACGCAGCATGCGTCGTCACTGCTGCACAAATCGCGCGATCGATACATGCTCACCCCGTGCAAGAGCGACGAGCATTGGGTTGTGATCGAGCTGTGCGACGAGATCCGCATAGAGGCGATCGAACTAGCCGTCTGGGAGTTCTTCAGCGGCGTAGTACGGGAAGTCAAAGTCAGCGTAGGGGAGGAAGACGAGGTGGACTCTGGCGAGTGGGTCGAGGTTGGCGCTTTCGTCGGGAAGAATGTTCGAGGGGCACAGGTACGCACGCGTTCAAGCGAGAGCTCACCTGTAGACCTTCGTGTTGCCTCAGCCGACTTCATTTCACCGTTTCGTTCGCTTGGAATTCCCGTCTCACTACGGAACCGAGTACTATTGTCCTGTGTCGCACGTCAAGGTCTTTGGGATGAACCAAATGGAGGCTTTCAAGTGGGAGCAAAAAAAGTCGAACGCAAAGGAGCTGGAGAAACCGGCTCCTTTGCCGCCCAAGGCCGTCGAGAAGGACTTGGAAGCGGATCGTCGCCATGAAGAGGAAAGAGCGGCCGAGCTCATTCAGCTGGAGCGGCTCGTGCAGGCGCAGGCGAGGAGGTTCCCGGAGCCAGACGTGATCGAAGTTGTTACCGCCGTGACGACCGGATCAAGGGAGACCCAACTTGCTACCCCTTCAAGCAGTGCGAACGCATCCTCCAATACTTCCTTCATTTCCAACTACACGGCCGCCGCCTCAAACGTGTCCGAGTCGGTCAATGCGACCACTGTCCGACCACCACGATCTGAATCATCAGAGTCAATCTACGCCCTGATTGTGCGTCGACTCAACGCGCTCGAGGGCAACTCCTCGCTCGTCGCGCGGTACATCGAGGAGCAGTCCCGGACGATGCGCACAATGTTGGAAAAGGCCGAGAGAGGGTGGGAAGAGTGGAAGAACGAGCGCGAGGGAGAAGAACGGGGGCGATGGGAGCAGGAGGTGAGGGCGACAGACATCGTTGGCTGACTGACAGCGAATGCGTCAAGAAGACCGCTTGGGGCGAGTCGCTTCTCAGGTGGAGCAACAGCGTATAGCGATGGACAAGATCCAATCGCAATTGCGGATCCTGGCGGACGAGGTGAGCCGTGCTCCCGGACCCGAGCTGATAATCCTAGTTGAGCTACGAGCGGAGACGCGGACTGGCCCAGCTATTCATTCTGCTTATGATCATCGCCCTGGGCGTGGCGAGCCGCAGCAGCACGATCGACGCGGTTCTCAAGCCACTTGTAGCCGAAGCCAGACGGAGGAGAAGTTTCTACGCACGGAAGAGCTTATCCGGACCACTGGCGGGACTTCGCATCGACATGGGAGTGGGCCGTCCACCCGCAGTGATTGGCGAGTCGAGACGGGAAGAAGCTCCCACGCCAACGCGATCAAAACCGCTTTCTCGTGCAAACTCAGGTCGTGCGGGTACACCACGCCCACGCAAGGCGCCACCTGCGCCGACCTTTAGATCGTTCTCGGCTGCCGACTTCCCACCTGGCCCAACAAGTCCTCGATCCAAGCTGGCTCCCAGGCCAGCCGGTGCACCTCGTCGCTTAGCCCGTAGCGCGCATTTACACACCATCGAGGCAGACAAAGTGAGGGAAAAGGCGAGACAAGACCTACGCAATGACGCGGCATCGGTGCAAGACGAAGGCGTTTCGCCCTCGAGCCAATTGGAAGATGTCCTGCCATCGCCTCTGACGTTTGACGAGGATTGGGGTACAGATGGCGAGGCATCGGCGTCCGAGGTGGACAACTCTGAACTCGATTACCGGAGCCAGTCTCGTACAATATGGAAATGATCACCTAGCACTAGTATACCATGCATATCCGGATGTAATGGAAATGTTGTCCATATGCCGCCCGTCTATCGTGCAAAATCGTCCCCGTTCACCTTCAGAGCGAAGAAGCGATAGACACCCGTGGCGACGGCCGCAAAGAGAAACGTCACGTCAAAGAGCCGCCCAAAGACTCGAAAGTCGGGCAATGACGCGAGCAAGGGGGTGTCGAGCCCATGCGGCGAGGACGCAAAAATTTCACCACTCGCGTCGAGGGTTGAGTTGGAGTAGAACGGCGAGAAGGGGTCGGTGTCAAGCTCGGGCGAAGGTGGGAGAGAAGTGCGAAGCTGCACGAGTAGAGAGATAACGTAGGTAGCCTGGACCGTCAGCCCTGCACAATGTGGTCGTTCACTCACAAAAAGCTGGCCTAGACTGAGCAGCAGAAATCCCGCGCCAACCGTCTTACTCGTGAGGCGAAGCACGCGAGTTAGGCTCCGCAAGACTTGAGCCAAGCTCGAGAGAATCAGGACACCGGTCAAAAGAAGAGAGATCATCCGACTCCAAACGGCGATGTCGATGTCGAAATCCGTCGGAAGCCGAGTGACGGCCAAAGCGAGAAGGAACGAGATCCAGTCACCGTTGGAATTACCGCGGCCTCCTTCGTCGTCGACTGGAATCTGTGAAGTGGAAAAGAAGATGGAGGGGAGGCACTGCGGTCAGCAAGGGGATGACAACACACTCACCATCACGAGCCGCGCCGCGCAGTACGTGGCGAACACGTAGCCTATGACATTGTAGACCTTGCCCCGAAGCGTCTTGCCAAAGTCCTGACGGCGCTGATCGTAAGCAAGGGTCAGTTGAGGCGCCTCACCTTTCGCAGTTTCAACATGCGGACATGCCGCGATGCCTGCTTCTCCATGCCCTGCAGACCGCGCAGCTCGGTCTCGAGCGAAGCCATCTCGCCGCCGCTGAAGAACCTTCCCATCCACGACCTGTCGCTCGCCGGAGCCGACGTCGACTCTCGGGCGATCTCTTCGCGCTTGCTCACGATTTCATGCCGCACCCGATAAAGGGACCGTTCGGCGTCGAGAATGTCATTCTCATTCAGTAATCGTCTGGTCTTAGCGCTGACACCCTGATTATTACTCACGTTCCGCCCGTCAGGAGATGCTCGCAAAATGTCCACGCCGTACGCACTGCTCCAAAGCCGGACAAGGAGCCCAGAATAAGGACACCCAGAACGACAACGCGACCCATGCTGGAAGCCAGCCATCCGCCTTCTTCCCAGCCTTCTCGACCGGATGCCCAGCTCGCACCGGTATCGACCGCGTCGACCGAGTCCATAGTTTCGGGCTTCATTGCGGTAATGTAGGGTGGAATTCGGGTGAAGAGAAAGACGTAGAGAGAGAAAGGGATCAGGGAGATGAGCAGACGGGAGCTCATTGAGAGTGACCGAGTAGGTGCGGACACCGACTCTGCTCATCAGCAACGGGGGGTTTCAAGCGCTCACCTCGCGTGCGGTACGTTAAAAGCAAACACTGCTCTAGCGGGACCACGAGCAGGATCATGGCGAGGAGGATGTGCAGCGAGGCCGAAAAGTTGAGATGCCGAGCTCTGACCGTAAGCAAGGATCGACAAGACGACTTACCGAGCATGCAGAATGCCAAGCGAATGCAGGATGACAAGTGTCAGGAGATTGCATGCTTCGGCGATGCAAAGGGAGAATAGAACCCTATCGTCAACAATCGTCCTGGGAGACAACGCACCTCGCAACCCGATTGAGACCTCTGGTGGCTTTCTTGAGACCTTTGGACGGTGCCGAGGCCTTCCCATGGCTCAGCTGCAGAACTACCTTGCGGCGCATGTCCCCGCCGACTTCTTTGAGCCTCTGACCCAGACTGTCCAGCTCAATCCCATCCGTGTCTGGCATCGACGGCAGTGACACCGAAGAGTCGTTGACCCGCAGGAGCGAGCTGTCACCTTCGGGCGCAAGCGCAAGTCTCCCGAGTGCCGGTGACGAAGGGTAGGACGATGCGGGTGAACCTTGCGCCGCCAAGAGGTCGTCCGAGTCGGCGTCAAGGTCACTCGCGGTCATCGGGACGATGCCGGCGTTGGTGTCTCGCGACCTTGGGTCTGAGATGGGTTGAGACGACGTGGATGGAAGGAGCTGTTCGGGACCCGACAGGCCACGGAGGGCCGGGTTGAGGGTGACCAAAAGGAATCGGCGAGAGAGAAGAAAGTAGACGAGTCTCAGGAGGACGAGGAAGAGAGTGTCGAGGAGGATGGGAGCGGGAGCAGCGGACGCTGCGGGCGTGGTGATACCCGGGGTGGTAGCGTCCTGCGCTTCCATGTCGGGCCTACGGAGTGGAGGACGAAGTCATGATACGTGTCGAAAGAGAAGAGGGAGAGAAAGATGACAACAGAGAGACGACACGATACGATACCACGGGAATCGTCTCGTACTCGGTCTCGGTGCCTGACCGACGCGCCTCCTCCCGGTTCCGGCGGACAATGCAATCGTTGTTCACGGCGACGGCGACGGCGACGGCGACATCGGCGACATCAACAGCATCAACGACAGCGGCGAAACCTGCATGCATACACTGCTGCAAGGAGCACTCATTCCCCTCGGAAGCGCTTGTCTTCATCCCTCCGCTCAACGTCCTCGTCGTCGTCCTCGCTCCGTTCTCGCTTTTGCCTCTCGGCAACACCCTCTCCCTTGGGCACGTCGGCCGTAGCCAATCCGCCCGCAGCGGCGTATGTGTCGAACTGGACCTGTGATCGCAGGCGCTCCTGCTCTTGCCGTCGTCGCTCCTCCTCGATTCGCTGGTGACCCCATCCGCCTGACATTAGCAAAGTGACGTTCTCGAGATGGCTTCTCACCTCTCCCACTGTCATATTCTTGTCGAAACTCGTCTCGCACTTGCCCGCCGCTTTTGCCACGTCCAAACTGTCTTCCTTCCTTGTAACCTGGGTCGATGTCACACCTGATTATCCGCTCGTCAAGCTTGGTGCCCGAGATATACCGCAAACAATCCACGGCCTCCGAGTGGAGAAAGTATTCCACAAAGGCGAACCCGCACGGCGTTCTGCACCTCAGCTGCTGCGGAGCGATGTATTCATTTACTTTTGGTTTCTGTCGAGTCCCATGATGATCCTGGCATCAGCATTCTAGCATTACCCTTGCGCCTACCTCTTGATCCCGCCGCCGTCGTCAGGTTTCGCGCATGATGAGAACACTGCGGATTGAGTGGGCGAATCCCGCCGGACAACTTACGTTCGTACATCTGCGCTTCCGTCGTGTAGAAGCTCAGGTTGCCAACATAGAGAGTGCTCGATTGGGCGAGCAGGCGCCGCTCAGATTCGCGGTCCAGCTGGAGCGAAGGATGAGCAATGCCGGCCAGTCCTCGTGAGGAGACTTGACGCACCTCTGACCGACTATCCCTATAGGTGGACGGCTGATCGAGGCAGGCGACGACCTGCGCCATGGTGTTTGAGAGCGGTGTATCTCTAACGGCGAAGCAGAGAAGCGATTGGCGACTGTCCGAGATGTCATGTCGAAAGTCAGAGGGAGAAAGAGATGTTGGGAGAGAGAGCGAGGGCGAGTGCGAATGGTCACGTGACCCAACGACCTCCCCTCGTCGCCATCGTCGCACCCGTCATTGTCATTGCTGCCTCTCGGGTCTCCTCTCTCACTCGTACATATAACTCTGCACCTGTCCCGGCTCTTCGACACTCTGTCGGGTTACCGTTCACGTTCAGCGACCATGTCAGCACCGTCGGGAGACCGAGGCAGCGACAACGGGCCCGGTGGCGGGCAACAGCAGCTCAGCGACGCGGACAAGGTGACCTCGTCTACGCTCTGATCAGGCCACACTGACACCTCCCAGATCCGTCTCAAACGGCTCGCCCGGCTCGGAACCCCTTCGACTCCATCTGCCCAAGTCCCCACTTCCACTGCGCCCGCCAACGAACCCTCCTCGGAACAAGAGTCCTCATCGTCGAATCAGCTTGAACCGCACAGACAGCCGTCCGCCTCGTCTTCCCGCCTGTTGTCCAGCCCTCTGCCCTCTGCCCAATCGCCCTCCCCCGCGGCTCGCTCTACCACGCCAGTCGCAAAGCCCAGCTCCCTCGGCAAGCGTCCCATACCGGCTGTCTCTCCCAAACCCGAATCCGTTGGGCCACGCGTTGTATCCACGCCTCAAGCCAGCCGACCTCTTGTGCCGTACGCGCAATGGGAAGCGGAGAAGATTTCAGCAGTGTTCTCCGTTACCCTCGACGTAAGTGATCCCACCGACCTTGCTGACGATAGCGCGGTGCTGCAGAGTCTACGGACTGGCGGTTGTGCTGGCTGAAGGACCTTGCTGGGGAGCTTCGCTCCGAGAGCCACCCGCTCGAGACCACTCTGGATCTCGCCGATCGACTGTTAATCGCGCGCCTCTCTCTCGACCCCGCCACCATGGCTCAATCGTGCGTCCAGTATAGAACTCGACGCTGACTTTAGTGACGACTCCGACATACTCACCATCCTTGCTGGACTACCGACTGGCGAGACTGTGTTCGATTACCTGACGGGGGCATGGAAACGATTATATGCGGCGAATCGCGAACAGAATCGACTGGTATGTGATCGAACGTAAAGTCTTGGATATCTGATGCTGATCTCACAGGCATTTTCTCCCTCCGAGAAATCGTCATGGACAGCTTCCTTCGAGAAACTGCGATCGCTCATTATATCGTACTGCGGCATGACGCTCGAAGACCCTTCCATGTTCCCTCAACCTTCGGACAAACCCACCGGTCCAGCCGAGTTCCTGCCCCTCCTGTTGTCTCTCACTCCATCCACGTCGCCCTCTGGCGACCTGCTCACCTCCACCGCCAGCACGCCCTCCGCTGGCGGGCCCCTGCTGCCAGACGAGGTCCTTCCCTTTATCGGTGATCTGGGCGCCAATTTCGACCGTGACACCTTGGCCGATGTAATCACACCCACACTGAGCCTGTTTTTCCAAGAATGGTTCAAATTGTCACCGACGCCTGACATAATGGGAAACGAGTGGCGTCGCTATCTCGGAGCTGTCGCGACTCTGGTGCAGGTGAAGCAAATCGCCGCTCTGGTACGTTCACAATCGCATTCTCGGCTGACCTCAGCTTCCCTCTCTACCTGTGTGGGTGGCACCAGAGGTCACCGCGCCACGTGTCGAGTGGCAGTCTCTCCTCGGTCCTCTGACCCGCCTGAGCGTGTATCCCAGAGAATTTGTGAGCTGTCGACAGAGGGACAGCGCTGACTCGCAGGCCGAAATCTGGAAGGCGTACTTTTCCAATCCAACTGAACGCAAAGTCGCCGACATCGACGCAAATAAAGACAACCTCCGACACACAATGGGCTCCCTCCACACGTCCTTGTTCAACATCTACAATGCCATTGTTCGAGCCTCGCCCGAGTCTCGCGAGGGAACGCTCGAATTCTTTGCTCTTGTCATCCGGCTGAACGAGAAGCGCGCTGGAATGCGCGTGGACCCGCGGACCGTTTCGTCTGACGGCTTCATGACGAATCTCCAGGTGGTGCTTCTGAAACTGTTTGAGCCAGTCATGGACATCACATTCTCGAAGGTGAGCTCAAGCTTTGCGCCACTCTGACGCCAGATCGACAAAGTCGATCCCGAGTATTTCAGAACGAGCAAGCGCGTCAACATCACCGACGAAACCAAGATCAAAGCCACGAAGGAGGAAGCGGACGATTACTATAGTTCGGCCATGGAAGGTGGGTCCTCTTCGTGGATCAAGTTGACGCGCAGTCGATAAATCTGCCAACTTCATTTCTGATCTCTTCTTCCTGCTCAATGCGTTCCAGCATCTTGGCCTGGTCAAGACTATTGGCAACCGCGGAAGGGCGGAGAAGAACATCAGTGAGATCGAAAAGGAGCTCAAGCGTGCCGAGGCATCGCGCGCAGACTGGAACACCCCAGCACTACAAGCTCAGGGTGATGCGGCCATCAAAAAGTTCAAGAGTGACATCGCCACTCTTCATGCGTCGTGTCATGCGTATGACACCCAGCTCCTCGACAAGTCTCTTGTCCGACTCAATGTTTCCTACCTTGGCTTTCTCATGACATGGCTTGTTCGCCTGGTCGACCCCAAGCACCTTCACCCGGCCACGACAATCTCGCTTCCTCTGCCGGCCCAGAGCCCACAGACCTTCCGCATGCTTCCGGAATACCTCTTCGACAACGTTGCGGAGTATTTTGAATTCTTGGCCCGATATGATCCAGACGCCTTGGACGACGCCGACAAGGACACCTTGATCACATTTACCATCACCTTCCTTTCTCCCGATTATGTCAACAATCCGTTCTTGAAGGCTAAGCTGGTCGCGATCCTCTCCTATGGCCTCTGGCCCATGGGGTACTGGCGCAAGGGCGCATTGTATGATCGTCTCAGCGTGCACAATCTGTCGACGCAGTATCTCATGCCGACACTGATTCGCTTCTTCATCGGTGGGTGAAAGTTGCGGCAATCGCTGACGACAGATGTTGAGATGACTGGCGGTCATACGCAGTTCTGGGATAAGTTCAACTTCCGCCGGGACGTCAGCCGCATCTTCAAGTCGATGTGGGCCAACCCCCTGCATCGTGAGGCATTTGAGCAGTCCAGGCGGTGAGTCCTCAGTGATTTCCGAAGCTCAAATCTCAGCGACGATTTCGACCAGTTTATTAAATTCATCAACATGCTCATGTCGGACACGACTTTCCATCTGGAAGAGTCTCTCACCAACCTTGCCAAGATCAATTCCCTCTCGGCGCAGATGAACCAGGACTCTTTTGCATCGTTACCGCAGGCCGAGCGTGATGACACCGCGAGTCAGCTACGCCAGGCTGAGGGCCAAGCACCGTTCCATACGCAGATGGGCCTGGACCACGTCGAACTCATCCGCGATTTCACCGCCACCACTAGGGAGCCTTTCGTGACGCCAGAGATTGTGGATCGCCTCGCGGCTGTACGTCCTGTCACGGTTGCCGAACTGATGAACAGGCTCTCGACCAGAATCTCGTCCTCCTGGTCGGCTCTAAGATGCAAGAGCTCAAGGTGGCCGATCCGGACAAGTTCTCTTTCAAACCGAAACGATTGCTGGCAGCCATTGCCCAGATTTACCTCAATCTGTCCGAGGAAACCGACTTCATCCGAGCTGTTGCCAATGACGGCCGCAGCTATTCCAAAGAGCTGTTTGAGCGTTTCGCACGTGTCCTCAAGCATCGAGCCATCATGACCGAGGCCGAGGTCGGCGAGGTCGTGTCTTTTGCTCAAAAGGTGGAGGACATGCGTGCCACCATCGAGATCGAGGACGAGCGCGAGATTCCCGACGAGTTCCTTGGTGAGTTCTGTCCGTATGATGGGGCTGACGCCAGATCCGTTGCTTTCGACCCGTAAGTTCCGTCACTCCCCCTCTACTAAACGCAGTCATGCGCGACCCGGTCACGCTTCCGGTGTCCCGAGTCGTCATCGACCGCAGCACCATTCGCACGCACCTGCTCTCCAAGGAAGTGGACCCATTCAACAATGTCCCGTGAGTCAGTCCGGTAACTGCGGCGCTCATTTCAGGCTCAAACTCGAGGACGTCATCTCCAATCCCGAGCTCAAGGCGCAGATCGAGGCTTGGGTTGCGGAAGGCAAGGTTGGCAGGACCACCGTCGATGTGGATATGTAGCATTATGCACGTGTAAATTGCACCGACTCTCCCTCGCCAAGCACCTTTGCCTTATTCTTTACGTCTCTTCTCAACGCCGCGCCCATCACATCCACCACGGCTAGGCTCGAGTTGAGCCCATGGACCATGGTCGCGGCGTAGAAAAAGTTGGCGTTCCCGGTACCGGTGAGGAGCCACAAGGAGTGTAGCAAAGGCAAGAGGATAAAGGTGTAGAGGTAAACGGTGAGCGTGAAGAGGGGATGGCGGAGGTCTGGATCGTCAGCTCAGCTACCGCAGCGAGCCCACTTTGCACCACGTCTGGATAGCAGGACAAAAGTCCAGCCCACGCCGCTGCATCACCCAGCGTTGGATAGCTTTTCCATGTTGAGAAGACGCCAACAAGGACGAGGATGGCGATGTGAGGCTCCAAACGAAGGCACAGCGGGACAACGTAAATGACATTGTGAAGCTGCCTGGATCAGACGTGTCCCACATTGATTACGCACCTGGAAAACGCCGAGAAAGAAAGATCGAAAGTGCTCAAACATCTCGGTGAAAAAGTACCACCACATGCCCACGTTGGGCGTGAGATCGGACACCGTGAGGCTGATGGTCAGCATTGCGTGGAGAAGATCGCACTCACATTACACCCCACGACGCCCTCATCCAGCTGTGTCCGAATATCACGGTGTTGAGAGCGGTCATGCACAAGAACGACACCGCAAATGCCAGTAGCGACCATCTGGATCTCACGGCGAAGGGTGCGACAAGCAGCACCGGGTAGAGTGAAAGGTGGGATGCGACCGCCAGCATCGCGCCGCCGAGGGGACCCGCTGCCCCAATGGCGGCTAGCAGGACGGCATTGTCAATCGTAGTCGTCGACCTGGCGAGACAAGACAGAAGAGCGTATGGATTGAAGAGGTAGCTTCGCATTAGCCCGCTGGTCTACGGGCCAACTCACACAGCAGCGACCAGCGCTTTCCGTTCTTTGGCGATCCTGCACAATGTCGCGGCGGCTACCGCGTCCGCCAAAGCATACACCAACGGCACCGCCGGGAGGAGGAGATACAAAGGAGACTGCTGTCAGCTCTGCTCCGCTTATCGCTCACATGATGGAATACGCCGCCAGCGTAAGGATCGGATCCTTGGGCAAAGATGAACTGCCCCTCCTTCACTTGGAAGATCAGCAATACGCAGCCGTCAGTCACACTCACAACTCCTGACCGATGTCAACGGCGTGCTCAGTTCCGGCCTCTTCTCCAGTAACGCCGGGATCGAGGTCGCAAACAGTGCCAGGCGGAGGACGAACCCGGCGACGAGGACGGACCCGGAGCTGGTCATAAAGGGCGGGTTATATGCAGATTCAAAACAATTAGACGCGGTTGACTTTGTGTTGTCATGACCTCGCTCGCCTCGTCGTCGCCATGTCAAAGTCGACGTCCACCCTGCTCGATGGCAATCACGTATATCCCCCCTTTTACGCATGCTACCTGCTTCGATCAAAGGCGACGCCCAACTCGAATCGCACCTATGTGGGTGCTCGTGCCGGTCCACGCTCACAAACAACAGGTCGGGTCTACGCCAGATCCTCCTCGCCGGCTCCGCCAGCACAACGGAGAACTCACACAAGGCGCGTGGAAGACATCGCGATTCAGGCCTTGGGTAAGAGTTGGTGCGTGCTGCAGACGACTGATAACCAGGAAATGCAGATGATTGTATACGGGTAGGACCATCAAGCCGAGGCCGCGCTGACGCTTAGATTCCCCAGCAAGCTCACCGCTCTCCAAGTGGGTGTTGCGCCTGATTTCGCTGATACCCAGTTTGAATGGGCTTGGCAGAAGCCGGAACTCTCGAGGCATCTCCGCGAAGATGGCCTACCAATGTACAAGAAGGACAACAAGCGCAACTGGGTTGAGCGCAAGGTCGCGTGAGTCAAGCATCGGTCGATCAAGCTCATCATCAGCGTGGCTGCAACATTGCTGTCCCTTCCCCCCTTCACCAAACTTCCCTTGCACATTCGTTTTTTCACTCGACACGCACATGACGTGTTCCATCGCCTCAACTGCGAGTTGCCTTCATCTCTTACCATCGTGCTGGATCTCGGTGGAGTGTCAGGTTCGACTGGCATGCGGCGCGAAAGTACTCTTGGTGTCACATCGCAAGACGGGCCTATCGACGTCAAGGACAGTGACTTCCGGAGCATGGTTTGGGCCAAGTGGGAGGAAAGCGACTCTGCAGATCGGTCATGTGGGATTTGTGACGAGGAGCTGCGAGTCTCGGTGGGTTTTCCCAAGCTCTGCTGCATTTCTGACCTTAGGATCATCTGAGCTTTGCGCAGTGCCCGTTGGGCACCTGCCGTTTCATTGCGCACCTGTTATGCTTAGCCGAACATTTTCCTCGTCGAAGACTGCTGCCGCAAATCGGCAAGTGCCCCGGATGCGAGGGCCGGGTGGACTGGGGACAGGTCATTCGCTCCTGCTACGCTCGCAAGGCGAAGCAGGAAGAGCCAGAGGCAAGAAGGAGGGGAAAGGCGCGTCTTGAGGCGGATAAGCGGTCAAAGGCGCAGATCACAGGAAGCGTCACATCCTCCGACGGCGAGCATTATGGCTCGCAAGCCGGGTCCGATTGACGCGCCTATCTGTCATGACCGGTGTCCATCGACAACACCTCAACGGCCGCTGCGAGCGCATCGGCAACTCTGCCATCGTCCAAAACAGCTCCGCCTCTCGCACCATGCTGTCGCTCCTCGCCCCCGGCCGACCTGCCGTCCTCTTCCGCCTCGTCCCGACTCGGTTTGGCCTCGCCAGGTGATGACGCCGCGGTCGTAAACGATCCCGCGTCCGACTCCCCGTCTCCGTCTTCGTCTTCGTCGTCGGTGGTGACATAGTCCTCCCAATCAAGCTGATGATCAGCAAAGCCTGCGGCAGGACTTGGAAAGTTGGCACCCACATAGTCGTATATGACGCGGACGATGAGCGAGCAGCTCGGGCAGGTGGCGATTTCCTCTCCGTTGCGTAGTTCTCCCTTTGAGATCTCGAAGCGGTCCCCGCAGGGACACGGGTAGTGGAACACCTTGGCCACTGGGTCCCAGCTGAAGTCTTCTATCTCCAGTTCGTCGTAGTAGTTGACCATGGCGGCATGTGGGCTGGGTGATGGTAGAGGATGATAGGGTGTCGACAGAACCAGCTTTCTTTGTCCAGTCGGAGTGGGTGCTTGCAAGATTTTGCTTCCGGTGGTTGGGGTGTGGGTCACGTGGCTAGTCACGTGGCTCGACACGTGGCTCTCCACTCGGTTGGCCTGGCCCGCCCCGCCCCGTGGGGGGAAAGTCTTCGCCGGAGTTCCCCCGTGTGACTGTGGCCCGTCGTCATCAGCCGCCCCACCGCTGCTACTCCAACTCCATCTCAGATCCCCATCTATCCCATCCTCACATCCTCCCATCCATCTCCCTCTTCCTCCCATCCCCCCTCCCCCCTCCCCCCTCCCCTTCCCTCACAGCCATGGCAGTCGCAACACAAACCCCCGCCATGCCCACCGATGGTCAGTCTGCCCGCTAACCTCAAATCGTTACTGGCTGACTATACCCCCTGCAGGTACCGGCGTCATTCAGCTCGACCCATGGTCAGCCCAGGCTTCGCCCTCTTCCTCTTGCAGCGCCCACTCACTGACGGCCTCAGGCTCGAGCCGTTTGCACCCGCCATCAAGGCCAGGTATTCGGCCTACAAGCAGGCTCGCGATAACATTGAGAAATGGGAAGGCAGTCTGGCAAAGTTCTCCGAAGGTTACAAGACGATGGGCCTTCAGGTGGACGACAATGGCGGCGTGCGATACCGCGAATGGGCACCCAACGCTGTCGAGGCGAGGCTCATCGGTGACTTCAGTACGTTGTTCGCCGTCTGCAGTAGCGTATCACCTGCTCATCTTACCCAGACCAATGGTCGCACACGGCCAACCCGATGACAAAGAACACATTTGGTGTTTGGGAGTGTTACGTCCCGCCTGCGTCACCTGGCGTCTGTGCCATTCCTCACGACTCGATGGTCAAAATATCCATGACCATTCCGTCGGGAGCCAAGATCGACCGCATCCCGACGTGGATCACTCGTGTCACTCAGGACCTCAACATATCCCCTATTTACGACGGTCGCTTCTGGAATCCGCCGCAGGACCAAAAGTATCGATTCAAGCACCCTCGCCCCGATGTCCCTCCCGAGGGCCTCAAGATCTATGAGGCGCACGGTGGGTAATGGTCCGGGTAACAGCTGACGCGTCCAGTCGGCATCTCAAGCCCCAACATGCGCGTTACAACCTACAAGGAGTTTGAGACCGATGTACTCCCTCGAATCAAGAAGCTGGGCTATAACTGCATCCAAATGTGGGTACTCTCCCTGAGTGTCGCTGACGGTAGGATGGCCATCATGGAGCATGCGTACTATGCTTGTGAGTTCGACCTCGCTGCCCTCCCGCTGACCTTCAGCCTTCGGATACCAAGTCACCAACTTCTTCGCCGCATCATCCCGCTATGGAACGCCCGAAGAGCTCAAATCGCTCATCGACAGGGCTCATGAGCTCGGCTTGACCGTCCTCCTTGACGTTGTCCACTCTCATGCTTGCAAGAACGTCGCGGATGGCATAAACGAGTTTGACGGCACCGATCATCTCTACTTCCATGAAGGTGGACGAGGGCGTCACGAGCTGTGGGACTCCCGCCTTTTCAACTATGGCCACCACGAGGTTCAGCGCTTCCTCTTGTCAAACCTCCGCTACTACATGGACACCTACATGTTTGACGGGTTCCGTTTCGACGGCGTCACCAGCATGATGTACAAGCACCACGGGATCGGAACTGGATTCTCCGGTGGCTACCATGAGTACTTTGGCGACTCTGTCGACCTCGAGGCCATGGTGTATCTCATGCTGGTGCGTGACTTCTGCTTGGTGACGCTGACATCAGGCCAACGCTATGCTTCACGAGGTATACCCCAGCGTCATCTCCATCGCCGAGGATGTCTCTGGTATGCCGACGTTGTGCCGGCCTGTACCCGAAGGCGGCGTTGGCTTCGACTACCGCCTATCCATGGCCATCCCTGACATGTGGATCAAGCTGCTCAAGGAGGTCCCAGACGACCAATGGGAGATGGGCAACATCGTTCATACGCTTACGAACCGCCGACACCTGGAAAAGAGCGTCGCCTACGCCGAGTCCCACGATCAAGCGCTCGTTGGTGACAAGACGCTTGCCTTCTGGCTCATGGACAAGGAAATGTGTAAGTTGCAGAACGTGGTCAAACACTGATGACAGACGACTTCATGTCCGATCTGACTCCACTCACGCCCATCATCGATCGCGGCCTTGCCCTTCATAAGATGATCAGGCAAGTCTTGATCTAATGATTCCGCTGATGCCAGATTCCTCGTTCATGCCCTTGGCGGTGAGGCATACCTCAACTTCGAAGGGAATGAGTTTGGCCATCCAGAGTACGTTCAGCTGTACCGATGAAGCTCATTGCAGGTGGATGGACTTCCCGCGTGAGGGCAATGGCAACTCCTTTGCCCACGCTCGCCGGCAGTTCAATCTTGTGGATGATCACCTTCTCCGCTACAAGTATCTGTGGGAGTTCGACGCCGTCATGAACAATCTAGAATCTGCGTACAAGTGGCTCTCTGCGCCACAGGGATATGTCTCCCTCAAGCACGAAGTCGACAAAGTCATTGTGTTTGAGCGGGCGGGACTGCTGTTCATCTTCAACTGTGAGTTCCTTTCCGAGACTCTAATAGCTGACTCTAGTCCATCCTACGCAATCTTTCACCGACTACCGCGTCGGTGTCGACACACCGGGAGAATACAAAGTCATCCTCACCACCGACGAAGGCAGGTTCCGCGGTCATGATCGTATCGACGTCAAGGGTCGTTACTTCACCACCCCGATGGAGTGGAACGGCCGGAAGAACTGGCTGCAGGTGGGTCGCGTCTCGGAACTCCAACACTGACCCTAGGTGTATACTCCGTCAAGAACGGCTCTCGTGCTGGGACTGTAACGAAATGGGAGATATTGAGAATGGCTTGCGACGAAGTGAACGACCTGTCAATAAACGCACAAATTGCCTCATGCATCGAGTAAACGAGCCCGCCCAGAATCTTACTGTGTGAGGTTAACTCTCTGCTTGCGCGGATTGTAAAGCATGCCACTGCTGCATGCCAGTGACCTTCTAGGCGTACATCACGGGCCCAGACATCCCAGTGGAGAGTAATTGCTTCCCGGCTTGCCGGTATTAGTCCAAACTCTCCTCGCCTCAGCTGAGTACCAAAGGAGCATTCCCTTTACTTTACAACGCCCTAAAACTCTGCTGAGGACTCTAGTATATCTGAAGACGAGCGCACCACCTACAAGGTGATCACATTCAAGGGGAGCGACAATTACGAGGACTGGAAGCTCTCCATCTTGTCTGTCTTGCTCTCCAAGGACATCCTCGACTTTGTCAAGACGAGCAAGCCAACAACAGATGTGGCAGACAAGCGTGAAGCTGGCAAATGCTTTGCCCTCATCATCCAGTTGCTGTCCCCGGTCATCACTTCGTCCCTTCCTGCTGACTGTCGCGACCCTCTTGCTCCCCAGCCCGCCAAGCTCTGGGAGTACCTCAAATCGACCTTCTCACGGAGAAAGTGGTGTCGCATGGCCCTGTGCTTCAACTTTTCGTGGTGCACTGAGTTCTTGGAGAGTGCAATGCAACCTTTGTTGTCATTGTAGATCGGAATGGGTGAGTCGGTTGGAGGTCCAAGTTGGAGATCGTCAAGTAGCAGCCGGAGCCAGGTGGCTTGCTTTGTGTCACGAGTGCTACGTCGACCAACAAGGAATCCGTATATCCGACCTCTAGAATAGGCTAACCTCGAATCGTCTAAGCGAAGACCAGACGAGAGTAGTCTATCCAGAATGACTTGAGGGYCGCGTGACAGCCAAGTCAAGGTTGGTCGAGGTAGCGGTATCTCAGATACGAGTAGCTGTGATAGAATATGACGGCTTCGATAAACTAGCAAGGGCTACAGTACGCTATGGTTAACTACAGCGGACTACAATTCGGAGTTCTCAAAAGACCCCTTCTTCGACAGTCACGTCTCTGACCTTTATGCCTCTGTCGCTTGTCCCCGGCCATCTCGAATTCCGTAGGCTTCGGTCATATCGAGTCCCGTAGTTCTCGGCCATCTCGAATTCCGTAGCCTCCGGTCGGACCCGAAACATGCCGCATGTAAGACATGGAGAGACATGTCTCGATCAGCGGCGATGGCGTGTTTTGAGACATGATATTCGAGACATGTCGTGGTGTCGTCGAATTACCATTTCCGGGGTCGAGGGTAGCCTCTCGATATTATCGCCGGATTGAGTAATCGAATGTAGCCATCGGATTGCCGAGAGTATTCGAGGGGGTGAGACGATATGGTAACATGTCAATGTATGCGAGATGGAGTCGTTGTGTTGAATGTGTGTCTCGCGTATAATCGTCTGTCTAATAGGTCGAATCGCGTATAGTCGTGCAGTCGAAGTGAGTCCTCTGACACTTTGCCCCATCGGCCGATGCCATGTATTCTGCCTCGGTGGTGGATAGAGCGACTGTAGGTTGACGGCGGCTTTTCCAGGCGACCCACACCACCATAGACCTTGAAGACATAGCCGGTTGTGGATCGTCGAGTGTCCATGTCACCTCCCCAGTCGGCGTCGGCATAGCCAAGTAGAATTCGCTTTCTGCAGTCACCGTCAAACATGAGGCAGAGGTCGGTTGTGCTGCAGATGTAGCGGAGAAGGTGCTTTGCCACTTTCCAATGGGATTCATTCCATTTACTGATAAAACGAGAGAGGACGCCAGCGGCTTCGGCAAGATCAGGACGAGAGACAGTTGATGCGTAGAGGACGGAACCGACAACTTGAGGGAACGGCAGGTGTTTGGCAAGTGCGTGTTCCTCGTCTGTGGCTGGAACAGGTCGGAAGCCGGTCGGAAGGGGAGTCCGTGCCGGATTGCAGTCCTGCAAGTCGAAGCGCTCGAGGACGGACTGGAAGTAATGTTCCTGGGATATGTAGAGCTTTCTGGCCACGCGGTCTCGGTAGATGTTGAAGCCAAGGAAGTAGCTGGCGGGTCCAGAGTCGGAGCACTCGAATTGAGCGTTGAGTTGGCGTTTCAAGTCGTCCAGGGCCGAGCGGTTGTTGCAGGCAATGAGTTGGTCGTCGACATGCACCGAGAGCATAAGGAAGTCATTGCCTTGTCGGCGAGAGTAGAGACAGGGGTCCGCCTTGGATGGAGTAAGACCCTGAGACTTGAGCCATTTGTCGAATGCCTTGTTGAAGCAGCGCGGGGATTGCTTCAGACCGTAGAGGGACTTGCGGAGGTGAAGGACCTTGTCGACGGGAATGTCGCTTCCTTCTGGTGGGGACAGGTAGATCGTTTCCTCGAGATCCCCATTGAGAAAGGCTGCTTTGATGTCGACTTGGTCGCATTCCAGGTCGAGGTGGTTGACCAGAGAGAGAAAGACTCGGATGGTGTCCTTGTGCGCGACGGCCGCATAGAGCTCATTGAAGTCGATTCCTTCCCGTTGCGAGTAACCTTTAGCGACCCATCGAGCCTTGTAGCTGGAGGGCATCCCGGTGTTGCCGTCAATCTTCCGAGTGTAGACCCAGCGTGCACCAACCACTCGCATATTGGGTTGGCGATCCATGACTTCCCAGACCTTGTAATGGTCCATCTTGGCGAGTTCCGCATCCATTGCCGGTTTCCAGTGTTCCCATTCACCTGACGCTTTGGCCTCACGGTAAGATGACGGTGCGGAGACTGTCAGTGCATGTGCGAGGTAGTTGAATGGGTCCTCGGTGTCTGTGAGTGCTAGAGGATCGTCCGAGTCGGTTTCCGAGTTGTTTGAAATAGGTGGGGACGCATCCGAAATTCCTGGGGACGCATTTTGAAAAATTGCCGGGGACGCATTCTGAGTCGATTGTACCGAGGGATTGGGACTGTGAGGCGGAGTATGAGGTTGCCCCCCCGCGCCGAGGTGGTCCCGATTCCTGTTGCGTTGTAATACCCCTTGAAAGTCATCGAGAAAGTCGTCGAAGTTGTAACCGTGCTCTTTAGAGTGAATGTAGAAATTTCCGTCCCCACAATTTCTACCGCCTGCAGTCTTGATGTTACCGAGCTGAAAGTCGGTAGGAGTGTAGTTCCGCATGTCGCGCATCTTGTCATCGAGTTTAAGGTTGATCGGAGCAGAATAAGTGCCGTCCCCGGATTTTCCAAAGTCGTCCCCACTAATTATGGGAAAGACCACATCTCGGCTGATGATGACCTTGTTGCCGTCCCAAATGCGATAGTTGTGGGTCCCTTCTTGGTAGCCGAGTAGAAGACCCTTGCGGTAACGYGGGGACAGCTTTGAGATGTGCCGGTGGTCGCGGAAGTAGGCAGTAGAGCCGAAAGCATGAAGGTGGTCATGCCGCTTCGATTTGCCAAACCACTTGTCATCTGGAATGGCGGACTGGGGACCACAGGGCGTGCGATTGCGCGAGTAGGCTGCGTATGATGCGCATTCAGCCCAGAATTTTTGCGGGAGACTGGTGTCAATGAGGTAGGTGCGGACGAGGTTGAGAATTGTCAGGTGAACGCGTTCAACCCGTCCGTTCTGAGCATGAGAGTCAGGTGGGACTCGAATGTGCTGGATTCGGAGTTGGCGCATGTAGTTGTCCCAGTCCTTAGACGTGAATTCCCCGCCGTTGTCGCTGCGGAGGGTCTTGACATCGGTGCCGAGTTGCCTTTCAACCAGGGCGATGTAGGACTCGATAGCAGTAAAGGCGTCTGACTTTTGTTTGAGGAAGGAAAGGTGAACCTTCCGAGAGTAGTCGTCATAGCAGGTCAAGAAATAACGTGCGCCGCCAATGGAAGTGACAGCGGCAGGTCCCCAGAGATCAATGTGGATGAGCTCGCCAGGTTTAGTCGCACGAACGTCCTCTGCAGGTGGGGACGGAAGCCGGGTCCCTTTTCCCATGATACGTGACTCGCATTTGAAGTCGGAAACGTCCTGAGAGGTGATTGCATCGAGGCCATCAATTYGACCAGCCCTGTACAATCACATAACAGCTCTAGCACTCAAGTGGCCCAAACGGTGGTGCCAATCTCGAAGTACTGAGAGTCTGTCAGCGACTGCAGCCGCAAGGGCGGTAGCCGAACTCGCCTTGAGGGTGTAGAGTCCGCCTTGAAGGTGTGCTGTGCAGACCGGTGCTTCCTCGGCATTGTACAGGGTTGCCGAGTAGCGGGAGAAGCGCCAAATGAACGGGGACGGGGTCTGCGAGACCGAGAGAAGGTTTGCCTGTAGACCGGGGACAACAAGGACGTTGGTGAATTTTGTCGGAATCTACCCCTAGTTCACCGCCTGCCACACTGCCACACTCATAGGTCACGTGACTACAGGTTTCCACCCGCGTCTCTCTCTCGTTTCCAGGCTTGTATCTTCGCGTCTCCTTCTCTCTCTTTTTTTCTACATACTCGTCTTATGCACTCGTATCTCGATATCCGACAGGTTATGAGCCCGTAACCTCGACCTACACGCATACGGACGAGCCAGGGGACCACCCTGCATCGAGCAGATCCGCCCTGCATCTTCGAGACGCGATATCTCGACAACCACGGCAGCTAGCGACTAGCTACCACCACCACGGGACAGCCCGCGCGCTGCTCTCTCACCTCGCACTGCATACACCACTCTAGCTGCAGCGGTTCGTGCTGCAGAAACTCTGGGGACACCGGCTGTCTCCAACTCACCACTTTGACGCATCAAACTTCGAATTGACGCATCCACCGCGTTTCTCGTCGTACCAGGACGTTCTTGGTACCACCAGATAGAGCGTATCGAGCTCTATCACCTCTCCACTCCCGAGGTCTGAAGCGCCTCACCTCGACAACTTCTAGGCTGTACTACCGCGGGTAGTGCGTGCATCGGCACCTCTGCTATCGACAGCAAGCCCCCCAGCGCGTCCCACACAGCTTCAACCGACAACCAAAGCCGCTGGCTCTCTCTCTCGGCGCAGAGACGAGTACAGGTACTGCTCCTTTTGAGTGGTGAAAGAATCTGGACACCCCAGTGGAGAGTAACTGCTTCCCAGCCTCGCTGGTATAGTCCAAACTCTCCTCGCCTCAGCTGAGTACCAAAGGAGCGTGTCTTCATTCTTACAACGCCCTAGACCTAGCTGAGCACTCTAAGCATGTCCGAGGACGAGCGCACCACCTACAAGGTGATCACCCTCAAGGGAAGTGACAATTACGAGGACTGGAAGCTCTCCATCTCGTCTGTCTTGCTCTCCAAGGATCTCCTCGACTTCATCAGCGCGTCCAAGCCAACAACAGATGCGGCAGACAAGCGCAAAGCCGGAAAGTGCTTTGCCCTCATCATTCAGTCCTTGTCCCCAGTCATCACCTCGTCTCTGCCGACCGACTGTCGCGACCCGCTCGACCCCAAGGCTGCTCTCCTCTGGGCACACCTCCGGCGGACATTCTCGGCCCAGGTTGGCGCAAGGCAAGCGACTCTGGTGCATGAACTCTTCCGCACCGTCATTCCTGAGGGGGACGATCCGATGCCGCACCTCTCAAAGCTACAATCTGCGCATTCGCAACTGAACTCTGGCGGCGAGAATCTCTCGGACAAGATGCTCGCCTACGCCATGACAATCGCTCTTCCCGAGTCCTGGTCGACTCAGAAACAATCTCTCTGGCTCCAAGAGCCTCTCAAATCCGAATCTGTCGCTTCTGCGGTACGCGCAGAGTGGCAAAGGCGTATCCTTGAGTCTGGTGGCCCCGGAACCGCCCTCAAGGTGCAGGGGAAGCGTCCCCAGCAATTTATCAACCAACGGTCCAACTCGGGATCCAACAACCATCCTCGCGACTTTCCCCGCGACGACAACGCGTACTGTGACTGGCACCATGTCAAGGGACACTCAACCGAGTCCTGTGTGTCCCGCAAGCGCGCCGAGGCCAACAAGGCCAAGAACAAGCCCCAGGCTAAGGTAGCCCAGGCTGAAGATGTCCCCACCGCTCAGGTGGCCAAGTTGGACGTCAACTACGACTCGGAGCATTCATCTCTGCGGCCGTCCCTACTATTGCAAATTCCGTCCCCGGCATTTTCCTTATCGACTCTGGTGCTTCCCACCACATGGTCATGTCCTCGGCGCTTCTCTCGGACGTCAAACAAACCACACCGGTCTCTGTAAAGATTGGGGACGGCACCAAGCTCCTCTCTCTGTCCTCTGGGTCGTTCATTCTCGGCCCTATCAAGTTCACMAACGTCCTTGTGGTCCCCGGTCTGAAGGCCAACCTTCTCTCGGTCTGGCAGACGCCGTCCCCGTTCATTTGGCGCTTCTCCCGCTACTCGGCAACCCTGTACAATGCCGAGG
>BCLC01000008.1:0-413579 GCA_001600855.1 Saitozyma sp. JCM 24511 | reverse complement strand
CCTGTACCAAAGGTACTACGAGACGCTCGCTCTTTCTTAGGACTTGTCGGCTACTATAGACGATTTGTGCCCGAGTTCTCCAAAATAGGCGCGCCCATATCGAGCCTCACCAAGAAGGGTCGCGAATTCGTATGGGGAGACGAACAGCAAAATGCGTTCGATAGGCTAAAGGAGTTACTGGTCAACTCACCTATCCTAGCTCACTTCCACGCTGGACGAGATACCCTACTACAGGCGGACGCCTCCTTCTTCGGATGGGGATTCATCATTTTGCAGATCGACCCCGAGACTAGTCTAGAGCATCCGGTTGCTATCTATTCTGGACGATTCACAGGCGCGCAACTCAACTACACAACTCGAGAAAAGGAGTTTCTTGCTATTGTTGAAGCATTTCGACGATGTCACCACATGCTTCTTCAGGTTCATACGACGGTCCTTACCGATCACCTCAACCTCAAGTATTGGATGGAACCGCGCGARCTCAACCCACGACAAGCACGATGGGTCGAGATTTTATCGCCTTTCCGTATCGAAATCGTATACCGTCCAGGCAAGCTTGCAACTATGCCCGACGCACTATCAAGACGAGCCGACTACTATCCGACCGACGACGACAAGGCTCAGAATTTCGTTCAAGCATTACCTACTTTCGCTGACAAAGCCGAAAGTACTCGAGAGACGACTACCCTTGTCAATAACACGGCTACACCGACTGCCTTACGGGSATTGCAACGTCCCGATTCGATGATCTTCGATTCCCTGGTCCCATTGGACGAAGTTCAAGCAGGACTCCAAGCCGATCCCCTGTTAGTRGACATTCGAACCGACATGATGAGGGTCATCTGTCACAAGTGTACCCACAAGGATTGCCAAAGTACCAAAGTGGAATCGACAGCATTATCGGACCTACAGAGGAAATCAAGGAACCAATCTTTCCGGAGTCCGACTTGGTCTCCTCAAGGGCTACTCTTATTCGACTCTCGGATATATATTCCTGATCACGGCGACATTCGACTCAGGATCATGAAAACACGACATGATTCGGCTCTTGCTGGACACCCAGGCTACGCRAAGAYRACAGATTTGGTTTCTCGAGACTATATCTGGTTTGGAATGAACCGAGACATCGAGACTTATATCTCAGGATGCGCAGTCTGCCAAAGGACGAAGCTTTCGAAGCAAGGCAGAGCAGGACTGCTAAAGACCCTAGAAGTCCCAATCCGACCATGGAGTGACGTATCGATGGACTTTATCGAACCACTACCCAAGTCGAAGGATTCGACTCTATTCTAGTCATCGTCGACTGGCTCACCAAATGGGCAATATTCATTCCGACGCATACTCGAATAACAGCGGCAAAACTAGCCGACC
The DNA here is from genome assembly GCA_001600855.1 of Saitozyma sp. JCM 24511. NCBI lineage: Eukaryota > Fungi > Basidiomycota > Tremellomycetes > Tremellales > Trimorphomycetaceae > Saitozyma > Saitozyma sp. JCM 24511. The sequence goes on along the minus strand of BCLC01000008.1, from coordinate 412,208 downwards.
TGCTCCTAGAACATCTAGTCAGCCAACATGGCCTGCCTAACAACATCGTTTCTGACAGAGGATCGAAGTTCACATCCCACCTATGGCGATATCTTACTGCTCGACTCGGGATTAGCCTACAGCTATCGACCTCGTTCCACCCGCAGACGGATGGGCAGACCGAACGAGTAAATCAAATTGTGGAGCAGTACCTACGAATCTTCACATCTTACAAGCAAGATGACTGGTCTACACTACTATCGCAGGTACCATTCATGTACAACAATACTCGACATGCAACTACAGGACTTTCGCCTTTCTATTCGAATTTCGGCTACCACCCACGATGGTTTGGCGAACTGGAAGAAACCAAGGYCTCTGAATCCCCCGAAGGACATCGGATCGCAGAGGATCTGATAGCCATACACGAATACTGTAGGGACAACATCGCCGAAGCGAATCGACAGTAGTCTAAGTACTACGACCGTGGCCACATCGAAGGACCTAAATTCGAAATCGGCGACCAAGTTATGCTCTCAATGAAGAACATACGTACCGTGCGGCCAACCAAGAAATTCGACGTTCGACATGCAGGACCCTACACCATTCTAGAAAAGATTGGGACTCACGCATATCGACTACAACTTTCGCCATCGATGAAGATACACGACGTATTCCACGTTAGCCTACTCTCGCCTTACCAACCACCGACTTATCCTGGACAATTCGAAGAGCCACCGGGACCAGTCAAAGTGACAGACCAAGGAGCGGAGTACGAGGTCGCCGCTATAGTCGACTCGCGCCAAAATTTGCGGACAGGACGTCTAGAATATCTGGTGGAGTGGCTAGGATATGAGGGAACCGACGAACAGATGACTTGGGAGCCAATTGACAATCTGTCAAGCGCACAGGAGGCGATATCAGACTTCCACAATCGATATCCGACTAAACCAAGTACGGACGGCTCACCAATACGAAGGAAATCTACTCGCAAATATGTCGCCTAGACATATTCGACACAACCCAACACTACATGCACTCAGCACCACTGAGACCCAACTTACCGACAAMGACATGTACTCGACACAATGAGATATCCTTCGACCTCAAATTGGCTATTACTTTCCAGAGTATCATCAAGAGAAAATAGTCTGCATAGACTAAAGACCGCACTCGCTACGGATGATATCAAGGGCGTCCGCAAGAACAGACTTGGCACTTTCACCCTCGAGGAACCTCGAGAGGGTAGAAAGACTACCAAGAGCCTCGGCTAACTTCGCCTTGTTAAAAGAAGACGTCGCCGAACCAGGGGAGGAAAAAGAACACGGACCGGAAGCAGCGCTTGCGATAACAAGGAATGGAATCTTTGCTGGTCGACTATCAGCGAATAAAAGGTCTAAAGTAGAATACCATCTCGAGATACACTCACGAGCATCGACTACAGCAGGCGTCATCACCGAGAAGCTCGTACGAAGTATCCTTGTCATACTTGGTACGAAGAAATTCGGGTCCACACAGCGCATTTCGGCCTTTGCGGGCGGTACCGTCCTTGTTGGTCGCAACGCGAGCGGTAACTGCGGTGCTGGACAGGTTGGACACCGAATTCGAGGTCGAGACGGTCTCGGTCGGCTGGACGCTGGTCTGGTTGGTCGGAGTGCCGCCGCGAGACGCATCAACAGACGAAAGAGGGGAGACCCAGATCGAAGTCGCTTGGATCCTGTCTCGTCAGCTGCATATCGACGGCAGTAGTCGACAGCCGAATACACGTACGGGTGCTGGGCGTCATGGTGGAAGGTAGAAATTGAATTGAGGACGGGGGACAAATTTCCTTCATGGTGAGAGGTATATATACCTGCACCCAATATCTGCGTCAGCCCATGGACGACCCCATTCCTCTCATAAGGCGGTGCATTCGACAACCCCATTCCTCTTTCACCCCATGACATTCGACGATCTTTCGACGATCCCTCGACCATCCATCGACAGCGATACACATTCCCATGCTATCACTATTTGGCTCCCCATCGAGCTCTCGTCTCCCGCCTATCGGCTTCGAACCCCAATCACAGGTCCCTACAAACACGAGGACCATCGACACCCAGCCATTCGGGTCAACTATACAGATCTCGACATCGACCTCAGGTCTACCGCCTACCCTTCAGCACCTCGTCAATGGTACCAAATGACGGTCACCTCGCTTCAAACGAATGATCTCCGTTTCATTACGCTCGCTACACCAAAGACATGAGGCAAACGATCACCACGAGGCAAGTTTCGGTAACCGCCACACACACACGCCGATCGTCGCCACGAGGTTACAGATGCTCGCAGGGACGCTTCGCATTGAGGAGGAGGCGACTGTCAGAAGACTCACTTCGACTGCACGACTATACACAATTCGACCTATTCGACAGACGATTATACGCGAGACAAACATTCAACACAACAACTGCATCTCGCATACATTGACATGTTACCATATCGTCTCACCCTTCGAATACTCTCGGCAATCCGACGGCTACATTTGATTACTCAATCCGGCGATAATATCGAGAGGCTATCCTCGACCCCGGAAATGGTAATTCGGCGACACCACGACATGTCTCGAATATCGTGTCTCAACACACGCCATCGCCGCTGATCGAGACATCTCTCTCCATGTCTTACATACGGCATGTTTCGGGTTCGACCGAAGCCTACGGAATTCGAGATGGCCGAGGACAAGCGACAGAGGTATAAAGGTCAGAGACGTGACCGTCGAAGAAGAGGTCTTTTGAGAACTCCGAATTGTAGTCTGCTGTAGTTAACCGTAGCGTACCGTAGCCCTTGCTAGTTTATCGAAGCCGTCATATTCTATCACAGCTACTCGTATCCGAGATACCGCTACCTCGACCAACCTTGACTTGGCTGTCACGCGGCCCTCAAGTCATTCTGGATAGACTACTCTTTTCTGGTCTTCGCTTAGACGATCCGAGGTTAGCCTATTCTAGAGGTCGGATATACGGGTTCCTTGTTGGTCGACGTAGCACTCGTGACAGTCACTGAGGCTATCATGGAATTGTGGATAAAATAGGCATGCGGAATGGTGTCATCATGTTAAGGCTTTGACACATATGCAGTAATTTGGGCTTCACTGGTTTTGGTGCAGTGTACATGCGAGCACACATGCGAGCACACATGCACAACAATGAAAGGTAACACAATGGCCGAGCGTGTTTCGGGATACTTTGGCATCGCGAGAGGCCAAGACCTTTCCAGGTGCGATTGACGTCATCAATGCCCATCAGTAACTGCAACGAAGTTGGCTTGCGCGATGTCTCCTTATGCTCTCTCATCTGCATTAGTCTCGAGCACCGATCCTTGCACCGTCCAACAAGTCGTACAATATGAGTGGTGGCTCCCTTTCATCCTCAGTCGCCGAGTCCGTCCGAAGACAAATCGGACATGCCACCGCAATCGCGGCCGAAGCTGTGACCAGCGGGGCTTGGGCTTACCCTCTCCTAGTAAGCGTAGCTTCCCGTCGTGTTGGCTGCTCGCCGCTGACATGGCTGGCTCCAGGGCATCCCCTATCTTCTCAGTCGTGAGCATCCAGACTCGAGGCGTCAGCTCATCCACCAGACCCGTCGCTCGTTCGACCAATCCTTCCCGCGCTGTTCAAGGGCGTCGTCTTGTCCATAACCGTGCTTGTTGCTTTGTTTTTCTTCGCCTACCTGCCGCAGGTGGCTGTCCTTGCGTTCGTCTCTGGTCCTCTTGGTCAGTCCTCTCCTTCTCCCTTGACTTTTCCCTGCCGCTGCCGCTGAAATCCGACTCCAGCGTTTGTAGCCGCTGTGCCGTTGGTCCTCGGCGAAGCCTATGTGGTCATCAACTTCCTGGCGCGATCTTTCCTATTCGACACAGTTGGGACGGATCTTTTCGATGCGGTATGCCTATTCGCTTTTCTCACACGGGGAGGAAACCCGCTGATGCCGGCTATAGGTCATGGTGCAGAAGGGCCATTTGGCTCTCGTGGAGAAGGGCCGGCAGGTGACTGGGAGTGGGACGGCGCCTCGGCGCCTTGGAAGGCTGATCACCAAGCCCTTGTCCCGATTTAATGTGGTAGGTCTGTCGTACTTTCCGTCCACATGGGCCGAGCAGTATGTGATACCCGCTGACATGGGTCGCTTGCAGGACAATGTGGTGCGCTACATCCTCACCCTCCCCCTCAATCTGATACCGGTGGTGGGGACAGCCTTTTTCCTGATGTACGTGTACTCCTCTTTCGAAGCCAGGCCGAAGCTCATGTCTCTAGTTTCAACGGTGATTGCAGAGATACTCTTAGCAATGAAGCACGCTCACAAGGCCGTGGATAGGATACAAGAGCGGGCCATCCTATCACGCGCGATATTTCCAGCTTAAGGGATACGACAAGTCGCGGAGGGCTGCTGCGACTGCGCGCCGTCGAGGAGCGTACACTGGGTAAGCAGCTCTCGCAGTGGGAATAGGCCCGGCCTTTTCCTTCGCTGACTGGCACACAGATTCGGCTCCATGGCCGCCATTCTGAACCTGGTCCCGGTGGTCTCGGTTTTGTTCAATTGTGGGTCATTCCATGACTTGCGGTACGAGAACTGAGCGAGTTAGGCACCACCTCTGTGGGGGCTGCTCTATGGGCAGCCGACTTGGAGTCGAAAGGCGGCAGCGGGGGGGCGAAGAAGGACGCCAAGGATGTGGAGGTGACGATTCCTCGTCCTGGCGGTGAACTGTGACGGGTGATAAATTCATGAGCCGATCCTCGGGGCGTTGACAGAGTGTGACTGAGAAAGAGAGAGAGAGAGACAGTGTGTGGGTATGAGGAGCATCGCGCAGACGTGACAATGGACAGCAGATACGATACGATACGACGTACTGTATGACTGAGTTACCGGATGTCCGGTCCGATGACGCCGCGGTGGTGCCACATTCGTTTTTTCCCCCACCCCCAACGGCACGGAGCGGACTTTGCCCTCCGCCCCCGTCAGCAGGAGCAGGGCCCTGCATCACTTCCTCGCCATTCCTCACTTGTTCTCTTTCCTTCTTTCTCTCCTTCTCTCTCCTATCAACACCCCTTCCACCCTTCTATACCCACCCAAAGCCAGTCAACCGCAATCATGTCCACCACTTCCACTGGCAGCGTCGGCAACCAGGACCTTGTCGCGGTCAAGTGAGTGTCGTGACCGTCACCCCCGTTCGTTCCCTATCGCACGTGGAGGGGACGTCCTATCACCTACTCTCGACTCGTGGGCTGACACGTCTCAGCACTATCCGTGCCCTCGCCGCCGATGTCGTCGCCAAGGTGCGTAGCATCTCCCGTTAACCTTCGCAGTGCGTTGTGCTGACCTAGACCCCAGGCCAACTCCGGGCACCCTGGTGCGCCGATGGTTAGTTCCACGCCGTCCCCATTGTTCGTCGTATTTCGATGACTGACTGACCACTTTAGGGTCTCGCCCCGGCCGCTCACGTCCTCTGGACCCGCTTCATGCAGTTCAACGCCAAGAACCCCAAGTGGATCAACCGCGACCGTTTCGTCCTCTCCAACGGTCACGCGTGAGTACCTACCGCTCCGTCTGCACTGCCCGCCTCTGTTGACGACTTCTCAGCTGTGCCCTGCAGTACATCATGCTTCACCTTTCGGGTTACGCCGTCTCGATGGACGACCTGAAGCAATTCCGTCAGGTCGACTCCATCACCCCCGGTCACCCCGAGAACGGTGTTACCCCCGGTATCGAGGTCACCACCGGTCCTCTGGGGCAGGGTCAGTGATGCGGCCTTTCGTCTGTAGACGCAACTGTTAACCGTCTCCAGGTATCTCCAACGCCGTTGGCTTGGCCATCGCTCAGGCTCACATGGGCGCTGTTTACAACAAGGACGGCTTCGACCTGATCAACAACCACACCTTCGGTATGCATCGTCTGGTGTATTGGAGTCCGGCTGATCTGTGAAGTCTTCGTCGGTGACGGATGTCTTCAGGAGGGTGTCGCCTCTGAGGCTTGCTCTTTGGCCGGGTGAGCTTCGACTGACGTCTCACCGCCGTTTGAATCTGGCTAATGCATCATGCAGTCACTTGAAGCTCGGCAACCTCATCGCGATCTACGATGACAACAGTGAGTGGGAGTCTGACCGCCGACTAGGGGTTTCACTGACGATATCGCAGAGATCACCATTGACGGTGACACCGCTGTGTCTTTCACCGAGGACGTCGAGATGCGTTTCCGCTCGTACGGCTGGAACGTCCTTCACGTGGAGAAGGGCGACGTGTGGGTGTTGAAGATTTCATGGGTCGAGCCGTCTGCTCACATCATGCAGTGACTTCGCCGCCATCGAGGGAGCGATCTCAGAGGCCAAGAGCAACCCGTCGGCCCCGACCATTATTAACTTGAAGACCACCATCGGTTTCGGATCGTTGAAGGCTGGCGGTCACGACGTTCACGGTGCTCGTGAGTCGAGATGTTGTACGGAGCCTTAGGACAGGGTGGCTAATACGAATCAGCTCTGAAGAAGGACGACATTGTGCAGCTTAAGACCAAGTTTGGCTTCAACCCCGAGGAGACTTTCGCTGTTCCTTCCGAGACCTATGACCTCTACCACAAGGTCGCGGAGAAGGGTGCCAAGATCGAGGCAGAGTGGAACGACCTCTTCAAGGCCTACTCGGACAAGTACCCCACCGAGGCTGCCGAGCTCCAGCGCCGAATCGACGGCCGCCTGCCGGAGGGCTGGGAGAAGGCTCTCCCTACTTACACCACCTCGGACCCAGCCGTCGGCAGCCGCAAGCTTTCGGAGACCACCATTTCCAAGTTGGCCGAGATCCTTCCCGAGCTCGTTGGCGGCTCTGCCGACTTGACCGGCTCCAACCTGACGCGTTGGAAGGGCGCAGAGGACTTCCAGCACCCCTCGACTGGTCTTGGCAGCTACAAGGGCCGTTACTTCCGTTTCGGTGTGCGTGAGCACGGAATGACCGCCATCTGCAACGGTCTCGCCGCATACGGTGGTATCATTCCTTTCGGCGCCACCTTCCTCAACTTCGTTTCGTACGCCGCCGGTGCCGTCCGTCTTTCGGCCCTCTCTCACCTGCGCGTCCTCAACGTCGCCACCCACGACTCGATCGGTCTTGGCGAGGACGGCCCCACCCACCAGCCTGTGGAGACCGCTGCCTGGCTCCGCGCTCTCCCCAACCTTGCGTTCTGGAGGCCTGCGGACGGTAACGAGGTAAGTTCTTTCTTGTAGTCCCGCCACGTACCGCGCTGATAGACCAGACCTCGGCTTCTTACCTCGTCGCCATCCTCTCGCAACACACCCCGTCGGTTCTCGCCTTCTCCCGCCAGAACGTGAGCCGTTGCCGTGCGGCTTGTCGGTCGCGTCGCTGACATTTCCCCAGCTGCCTCAGCTCGCCAACTCTACCATCGAGAAGGCGACCAAGGGTGCTTACGTGCTCGAGGATGTTGAGAACGGTTCGTCCGCCCTTCGATTGTGCACCGGCCGCTTGCTGATTCTCGAGCAGCTGATGTCACCCTCATCTCGACCGGTTCCGAGGTTCCTCTCTGCCTGGAAGCTCTGCAGAAGCTCAAGGAGCAGGGCATCAAGGCCCGCCTGGTGTCCATGCCGTGCATGGAGGTCTTTGTGAGTCCGCAGCATGATTTGCGACGACCCCTGCATTGCTGAAATGTCCACCTCAGAACACGCAGAGCCGCGAGTACAAGCTCAGTGTCATTCCTTCCGGGGCTCCCGTCATGTCCGTTGAGGCCTACTCTACCTTCGGCTGGGGCGCGTACAGCCACGAGCACTTCGGTCTGAAGGCTTGGGGAGCTTCGGGCCCGTACGACAAGGTCTACGCCAAGGTACGGTTTGACTCACCTGCAGTCACATGAAGTCTGCTGACGTTCTCCAGTTCGGCCTGACCCCGGATGGCATCGCCAAGCGCGCCGCGAAGGTTGTCGACTTCTACAAGAAGCGCGGCCAGCCCGTGTTCTCCCCTCTCATCTCGGCTCTCGACGAGATTTCCGAGTAAACCGAGTAAAGCGTGGAAAAGGCCAGACACAGTCAGGTCCGCTGTTCATACAGATACATGTGATACGAGCTGGTATACAGATACACTACGCAGAGATGCAGATGAAGATGCGCTTAGAACATGGGATGGAGAGATCGATGTTCATGTCCACTTTCCTCTTTCCACTTTTCGGCCACGTCCGATCGGCCCCTGGCGTCGTCGGTTTTCCGCCTCACCATCTCGTGACAAGCAACTCCATCTGATCTTCTGTATATACACGTTCTACGTATATTCGACCACCGCTATGGATATCGAGGGGTAAGTTGGCTCGCGCCCATTACCGTGCTGAGACTACGTTGACGCAGCCCAACAGGTTTAGAAAGGCTGGCGAGTACATCACAATCCGTTCGCGGTCCCGCTCGCTCAAGTTCAGCAGGTTACGCTGCGATCGATTCGATCTGCGATTATTATCAATCGATTCAAGATCGACCAGTCAAATCTGATGTGAAGCCCGGGTACCTTCTGGAGACTCTCCCTGGTATGGCGCTCCGTCACGAGCCAGACGGACCGTGTTCTGAGTCCCGTAGATGCGGCGCCGACGGACGGTGAACCATTCGAAAAGATTGCAGCCGACTTCCAATCCCTCATCATGCCAGGTGCGTGGACGCGAACGGCGATTGCGCTGCTACAAACCTGACGCCCATCCCAGGAATCACGCACTGGCAGCACCCAAAGTTCATGGCGTACTTCCCTGCAATCAGCACCTACGAAAGCATGCTTGGCGAGCTCTACTCTTCGAGCGTTAGCAATCCGGGCTTCAATGTCAGTGGATGTCTTTCCTCGAAGACTCCTGCTGAGAGCTGGCCAGTGGATCTGTTCGCCGGCTTGCACCGAGCTCGAACAGGTGATGATGGACTGGATGGCCAAGATGCTGGGCCTTTCTGATGCATACCTAACCAAGTCTGGGGTTGGCGGTGGTATTATTCTTGTGAGTACGCCCAACTCGGGACTCTCCTTACCAAGCCAGGGTTCGGCCTCGGAGTCGGCTCTGACGGCTGCTATGGCCGCAAGGGAACGTGCATTGCATCGTCTAACGCGTTCTCTTTCCCCTGCGGGTACGGCTCCATCGTCGGGGTCCAGCACCCCGATACCCATACGAGAACAGTACACCCAGAAAATGGTTATATACGGCAGCACTCAAACGCATAGCTTGGGAGCAAAGGTGAGCAGGAGTCGGTTACCGTTACATATGCCCCAAATCAAAGCTGATCTTGCTTAAGGCTGCGCTTCTGCTTGGCATGCAGTTTCGTGCTGTTCCTGTTTCTCGCTCCGATGATTACTCCTTGCGAGGCCAGGCGTTGCGTCAGGCGCTGGAGAGAGATGTCAAGGAGGGGTTGATCCCCTTTTTCGTCAGTGAGTGTCCAAAGAGACGACCGACGGACAGACTGAATGGCTCACTTGTCCAGTTGCAACTGTCGGGACGACCTCGTCTGGGGCGGTGGACAACATTGCAGAGATTGGGGAAGTCTGTAAGTGAATGGCGCTAGACAGCTGAGCATCACTCCGGCTGACGTAGGTGTTCCAGTGAGGTCGTATCCGACAGCTTTCCTGCATGTCGACGCCGCCGTGAGTCCAGAATCGTATTGATTTGCCCACCGACAGCGTGACTCATGCGGGTAGTGGGCGGGCGTGGCGTATGCTTTGCCCGATCACCGGCAGGCTCTGCGACTGAACGATGTGAACCGATTTGCAGACTCATTCTGTACCAATGCTCACAAGTGGGGGTTGACTGGGTTCGACTGCTGTGAGTCGCGTGTTCGTCTCAATGCGAGACGGCTGACATCGCAGCTCTTTTTTGGATCAAGGATCGAGGCAACCTGACTGAGGCGTTTGATGTAACACCTGTGAGGCATCTTCCGGCATTGCTATCACCCCGCACTGCTGATTTACGGGAGGCTTTCCTTCGGTCCAAAGAAAGCGATGCCGGCTCCGTGATTGATTATAGAAACTGGCAAATCGCTCTGGGCCGACGCTTCCGCAGCATCAAGCTGTGGTTTGTGTTGCGAAGCTTTGGTGTTACCGGTTTCCAGCAGCACCTGGCAGAGGTGGGTCTTGACGATCTTTGACTGCTAACGGCGTGTGTCAGGGTATCGAACATTGTCAGCAGTTGGCGTCTATCGTGAACGCCTCCGCCAACTTTGAGATTGTCACGCCGCCATCCCTTGCCCTGCTGGTGGTCCGTCTGCGCGACCCCTTGGCGCCAAACTCGCCCGACGAAGTCCTGAACAGGCTCAACCAGGCTCTATATGCCAGATTGGACGCCAGACACGATGTCATGCTCACCCAGACCGTCCTGAAAAGCGTGGAGAGTGAGATACATTGTCTTCGCATAGCGATGGGAGGAGTCAACACGACGATGAAGGACGTGGAAGAGGTGTGGGAAGTGATCGAAAGCGAGGGTCAACATGTGCTGGCAGAGCATCGATCTCGACGGGAGCTTGATATTTAGAGGGTTCCTGGTTGAAGGCGATAGACCCTTTGCATCAGTTCCCCCAAACCTGCTGGGGGTGTCACCGATGTCAGAGCTGTGTTACAGCTTTTGCTTGACTCCCGATCCCATAGCATCCGATGCATCACGGGGTAATGCAAGAGCGATGCGATGCGATCGATCCATGACATGGTGCCGCCAGCAACAGCGCCACTTCCACGAGACTGTGCGATTGACTTGTTCCATCCTACCTCTCCCTCCTTCTCTCTGGTCTCTCTCCTTTTCTTTTCCACGCATCAACATCAGCCATCCTCGGCAGCACAGCTTACAAACACCCACTCGCCCGCAACGACACACGTTGACTAGCTCACCGTCTCCAGTTTTGAAGATGGAGTACGTTATGCAGGCCGCCGTGGCCCGTCAGATGGAGACTTGGCTGACATGACACCTGCTAACAGCGTCTTTGTCGATCAGATCGTGGCCCACCTACCTCACGACCTTCAGGCTCTGTATCAGAACCCACCAAAGCTGTCCGACCCCTCCTCCTTTCTCCCCATCATCCGCACCGTCCTGCCGTACACCAAATATGTTGTCGTCCTGCTCGCCTTCTACATCGTATGGTCGACCATCGCTGGGCTGTTCGGCTACTTCTCTCGCTTCGTGCGGTTCGCGTTGCGAATAGGTCCCATCCTTGGCATCATTGCCTGGGTGATGTCCAACTCGGGACAGGGGGGCATGGACGAGCTTTTCGACATGGTCAAACAATGGACCGGCTTGGCTCCACAGAACAACAGGGCGGGAACCAGTCCGGGCATCGCCTCGTTAGCTGGCCTCTTCGGAGGATCGGGCAACAGCAGACAGCGAAGATCTAGCGGACGGAGGTGGGTGCTAGTCCTTCCATCCCCATCTTGGTTGATGCAGCTGACCCATCCTCGCAGTGGAAGACGAGGGGCTACGAGCAGTGGCGATTCGGACTTCATCTCATCTCTGCTCAACTCGGCGACAGGAAGTGGAAGGGACGCGGACTGGCAGGGGGTGGCCCAGGATTATGTTCGGGATGTGCTGGCAAAGGCCTCTGGGATGGGGTGGTTGTTTGGCGGTCAGAACGGGAACCAAGACGAGGCAGATGCGGAGATGAAACGTAAGAGGAGCAGATGATGGACAGGACGACGACGCGGCCTTGACCGAGAGAGTGGATGTCATTGTTGCGTGTTGTCACTGAGTGGATGTATGTGCCTGTCTCATCGCTATGCACGCTGGGCAACGGGAACCGTCCCAATCCCCGACATGATATGAACACCATGAGCACCACGCCATGACATGGATGATGAAGCGGCGGGCATCGGCTGGTGGAGGAGGTCCACCCGGTCACTACTACTACTGTATTGATTCTTTCGAATTCATCTTGCTCACTTCCACTTCCCTTTCATCCCATCGCTTGTCGAGCAGATCATGCCAGTGGCTCTCTCAGACACTCCAAGTTCCTCAGAGCAGCCGCAGGAGCTACCCAGGCAGCCTCGGCCTCACACGCGTTATGCGTTCCCTGCTCTCGAGCACTTCCGCATCAAGGACATCCCGCCTGCGGCTTACTAGTCAGTTCACAACCTGACGCCGTGTCCATCCCAAAAAGCCAGCATTAACACGTAGTCAGCATACCCGACTTCATCACGCCTGACGAGGAAGAGTATCTCCTCCGTAAAGTCCGTATTCAGTCCTCGTTATATTGGCCTCGTTGCTGAGCTTTTTCCCACAACAGATCGAGGAGAGCCCGCAGCCAAAATGGAAGACGGTCGGAACGGGCAGACGGTGAGTCATGCTCCAAGATGAGCTACGCGGTCTGGAGGCTGACTTGTCGTCACTTTAGACTGCAGTACTGGGGTTCGTATCAATCTCGCTGGACACGGTACTGATCCAACAGGAGGCAACATGTCGAAGAACAGCGTCCTGCTGCCTGAACCGCTGCCGGACTTCTTGGTCAGCTTGTGCGTGTGGGCTGGGGTGAGCCCTCGTCATGAGGGGCTGACCAGGTTCATCAGTCCGGACATCATCGAGCGCATCGAGAGCTTCCTGGACATTGCGTCTGGCAAGACCGAAGAACAGATGAGATCAACTGAACGCTCGTTGGGAATCAATCAGGTGCTCGTCAACGAGTATCAACCCGGACAAGGCATCTCGGTGAGCAAACCTGGATCATCCACTGCATACACTCATCGTCCCGTCTCAGCCTCACGAGGACGGCCCAGCCTTTCGACCGCTAGTGGCGACGATTTCCCTCGGTTCGCACACCGTTCTCGACATTCATCACTACACGTCTACGACTTCACCCTCGCCTCCCATGGTGGCGACCACACCTCCTTCTGGGCCTGATGGTGAAGACCAAGGTCGTCCCATTGCCGCCATACCCTTAGCACATCTGCTCGTGCTTCCAAGGTCGCTGCTTATCCTCTCGTCCAGCCTGTACACTTCCCACCTTCACGGTATCGCTCCGAGACCCGCCGACATCGTGGTCGCATCCGCCGACCGCATCACGCAGGGCTCGGAAGCCGTCGCCGTCGTCAATGTCGAGCTGTTGGGCGACGCGGAAGTGGTCGATGGGCTGCGGAACAGCGGGCAGTGGGAGAAGGCAAGGGGAACGCGGACAAGCTTGACATTCCGGCATGCCGGGAAGACATTGAAGGGAGGCGCACTCAGCGTTGCGAAAGGAGCGGTTAGGCGGTTCTGATGGAAGGGCACGCATCGATTGACCTATCTTGATCCCGTAGTGTCTCTGAGATCTTGACGCCATCTTGAGGCATGTACACAGGCTTCGTGTGCTGGGACTGACCACGACATGTGCGAGGCTTGTTAGGCTTCGCCGAGTCCCAGTCCAAGCTCTTCCAACATGTCTTGCAAAACGGTACGCCGGTGATCGCTTGAGGTCGTAGAACGATAGCTTGACGAGTGCATCGTTGGCTTGCTATGCTCTCTGAAATTGAGGGCGGCACTGGCAGTGTCCATGCCAGGCATGAAGCCAACGGGCACGTCGACGTGGGTCTTGATTGTCGCATGGCCATCGAGGGTAGTTTGCTGAGCAGCTTCGTGACGATTCTGGGTATGCAACAGATCGGGCAGGCCGCCGAAGACATCATTCCGCGCCCCAAAGTTGGGATTCCTGGAAGACATCGAGCAGTCGGGCGAGATGGGCGGAGGGAGATCTGCGAGAGTGTGGTCGTCGTCCTCGGTATCCGACAGCCAATATGACCTCTCGAGTTGAGGGTTCGGAGCCGGCAGAGATAGTTCGATGCCTTGACGCATTGCCAGCACCGCCAGGGCCATGACCAGCACGGCGATCTCCAGCTCTGATCCTTGGACGACCCGTACAGGATCTACGAGCGTGAGGTCCATCGCCAGGATGTCATCCGCCAGTACGCCCAAGATGCATTTGACCACCGAGACCTCGTCGTCTTGTGTGGAACATAAACGTGTCGAGGGGGGCAGAGGGAGTTTGGTGTCGAAGAGGGCCTCAAGGATGACCAGGAGAAGTGATGGGGAGGTGCTGGAAAGGCTCGGGGGTAAGACCGGGATGCCCAAGTGGTGGAGCAGCTGATGCAGCAGCGGGAGCGAGGGTGTCGGCATCGGATTCTCGGGTGCAGAGATGACCGCTGTCCTACTTGAGCCCACCGCTCTCTCGCAGAGAGCGAAGCTAGATCGCGAGGTTTGACTCTGAGTCGCTGGCGTGGATGAAGGTGAAGTGGATGATGCAGTTGATAAACGATGGGGCTTAATGGGACGCGTCAGGTAGGAGAGGCGCGTCGGGATTTCATCCGTCAATGAAAGAGGTCGACTACCCACTGATTGTCAACAAGTTGCGCACTCGTACTGCACGGCAGGTAGCATTGCCGTGGTCGGCGGTCGGCCAGCCGCCTGAGCGTGAACCCGACCGAGTTTATGCATGCAATTGGTATGTACGGGCTTGTTTTGCAAATGCTGATTCGCCGAAAGCTCTTCCTCCACCATGCCTCGCAGCCGGCGTCCTCCCTCTTCCCGAGGCCCGATCTTTTGCCAGGCAATGCCGCTGCATCTACTTGACGTTGACCCCCTGACCCTCGAGGTACCGCTTCAGGTCGGCCAGCAGTTCCAGTTGCTCTCCAGCCGTCAACGACGTGACGACGGTCTGTAGGATGGATCCGACCGTCACATATTGGATCTGCCGCACATTAGTTGTAGCCAATGTCGAAGACAGACTGTACGCACTCTGATGAGCGAGCTGTAATAAACGTAGGAGAACATGCCCATCATGAATCTGCCCATTGGTCAGCGCGGCCCCGTTTCGACCGTTTCGCTGGGACGACTCACTGGCAATCCATCCTGTCCGTCATGCCACCGTGCCCCGGTATCGAATGTCCGAAGTCTTTGATGTTGAAAGCGCGCTTGAAGCCGGACGCAAAGAAGCCTCCGAAGGGAGCGACAAGGGAAGCGAAGGTCGCCATGACCAGGACATGTATTTGGAAAGGAGCATAGGGAATGTTGGGAGGGGTGTGACCCAACTGCGCAAAGTCAGTAATCGCGCCATTCATGGGTAAAATGACACCCACAATAGTCTGCAGGATGTGCTTCACGGGGCCGGTGAACTCGAACTCTCGCCAAACGAAGACTGGGTTGGGCCGACATGTGACTTGAGAGAAGACGTTCGTCCCCAAATCGCGAGCCGGGCAAATCATATAAGGGAATCGCATGAAGAAGGTGCCCCACTGTACAAGTCAGCAACAATTCTAGTTTCACACGACTATGATCTTCAGACGCACCGCCAGCCCGAATATCAAGGTGCAGATGAACGCCCCGACAAAGCCCTCAACGGTTTTCTTGGGACTCAGCTTGATCAACGGCGTTCGGCCGAAGAGCTTGCCTGCAAAGAATCAGGGAGATCGAAAGTCGTCATGATCGGAATGTGACATACCGCAGACGTATGCCATCACATCATTACAGATCACGAGAGATGCCGGGACAAAGAACCAAACAAGGCCCTCCAGGATGTTGTTGACGATGAAGTGACTGCATTCTCAGCCGGCGATTCCCTTCCGTTCAGATGAGGCTCACCTGGACACCACAATCAAGAGCAAACTGATGTGCACCCAGCAGAACAGAGCGAATTGCTGGCGCAGGTACTGTCGTTGAAGATTGGCGACGAAGCCGACAAAACCTGAACTTATTGGCGCTGTAGGTGAAGCCCGGGTGGTACATGACTCACCGACAACATAAAGCATGAAGCTGATGAAACGGTGGTTCCTCGCGAAAGGGATGAAGTAGGCGTCGACGAACACGATGTGCTTGAAGTAATAGATGATGGATTCGCCGTACAGGAAGTAGTTTGTGACGACAAAGAAGTACCTAAGCCATCAGTCACAGAATAGAGGGTGTTGGACGAACCAGTTGAGTGTCTTGCTCCACCGGTCACCCTTGTCTTGGGCGGCCGCGTCCAGTTGAGCGCCACCATCTGTTCAACATCTTGATGAGCGCGCTCACGGCTTGCCGGCGATCTTGGCACTCACGATCTCGCAAATCGAAAAGGGCGGTCACCTCCTTGTAAACAAGGGCTTGACAGAGCAACACGAGAAGGATCATGTATGGGTGCCCTAAACACAGGAGAGCTACCCTTGCGTCAGGAAAGGTCCAATGCGACAGCAACAGCACATACTGATGAAGCCCCCAATCATGATGAACGTCCAGACCGTCCTTTCGATGACATTCCTGTCCTTTTTGGGCGGAGCAGGTTTAGCGATGATCGTCTTCTCGCCATCCTTGCCTTCTCCGGGTGCCAAGCCATCCTCGAACTTGACGGCCAGTTTGCCGGGACTCGAAGGCGTCTCGGATTCTCTGGGACCGGAGGGGGTGAAGTCCTGAGGGGTTTTGCGCTTGCGATTTGCCGGCAAGCCGTTGGCAGAGGGATGAGGGAGCGACTCGGGTAGGGATGGCTCAAATGTCGAGCTAGGCAAGGTTGTCGACGACCCGCTAGCTGTGGCGGCGACAGACGGCTTCGACGATGACGAAGAAACTCCGGGTGCAGCTGCCATCTTCGCGTATGAGTGAGATTCGTCAGTCTTCTTGGCCGACCATTTGGGAGATTCGGGGGCACTGATGACAGGCGATGTCGATGCTCCACCGCCGTGTCCGTTCGCCGTGGCAGTGACGGTGTCCTGAGCAGACTTGAAAATACCGCCGGCTGATTGGGCGACAGAGGACGAAAGATCCTGGATTGTATCCTTCACCGCGACCAGAGACTCGGACGCTCTCGCCGTTACCTCGGGAACACTCTTCTCCGCCTGTTTGACCGCTTGCTGAGCTCCTGCGGCGAGGCTCGTGGCCTTGTCCGCTGTTCCATTGGTGGCGTGTTTGACATCCGCAGCTACCACGTTCGCTTCATCGGAAGCCTTGGCGGCTGCTCTTGCCAGACGTTTTCGAGCTGATTTGGACAGGACAGCCGTAGAGAGTTCAGATGTCTGGTCGGAGGTGCTACAAGAGGAGACTCGTCAGAACAGCTTGTGGATGGGGCAAAATGAACCAGTCGAACTGACTGCTCAGACTTTGATGTAGAGACCTGCTCATCTTGCTCGTCGTGCTGTTCTTGGTCATCGTCATCGCGCTCGTCGTCGTCCGCGCTGAGCACGTCGAACATGCCCTTGCTGGCGAAGGAGGGGGGCGCCCCTCTGCGAGACATTGTCGATGGGCTGCTGGGTGGTTGAAGCGGGAGGAAGAGTGGATGGCAAAAGAGAAGGTGGCCAGCTTTTGGAAGGGGAAAGAAACACCGGGAACGGAGACGACACGGCGGCACACCGCCTGCGTCATACCATCCAACGCGCCAAAGTACGGAATCAATCGTGTCGGCCGCAAATCCGATCCATTAGTCGCAATCCTAATTAAAATATCCGCGAGCATAGTCCCAATCCTAATCATAATCGTAATCGTAATGGTAACCGCAACCGTATCCGTATCGATTGTCTCCTGACGTGGCGTTTGACCGCCTCGTTCCTTTGTCACGTGATCCGCCATCTCAATGAACCGAACCTCCAAACTGTCTCTCACTCGCCTTTGCCAACATCTTTCCTTTCTCCCCCCTTGTTCCTTCGTCGCAGCCCGGGTTTCTTGACCTTGACGTACAGTCTCTTGGTATCATGATTGTGAGTGCCTCCTCTCCCTCCCGACGGCGACCGCGCAAACAATCCCTTCTTACCTTTCAAGTTGATGATCATAACAATCCAACTCCTAACGTCTCGACCCTGTCCATCGAACCTCTTTGCTAGGATCGGCGGGCAGAGGTCGGGGCATCTGCGCCGGGTAGGACCGGGTCGCTAGAGGACCTTCATACACATGACCTGATATTGTCGACACGTTTCGCCGTGATTGCTTTGGCTTGGGGCTGGCGAAGTAAAGTCTGAGCTGATCATAGCAGATGTATATCGTTGCCTTGGCTTGCTACGTCTGAGGGATTGGGGGTGTCGACTGCTAATGACTGGCCTGTGCAGGGGTGCATCAAATTGTACTGGTGAGTCAGACTGCAATCCATCTCATCTCTCCGCATCTTGTTACTGCCACCGAACGCGGTGACGATACAACTACAACCATACTTTACCTCATTCGCTGGTAGCTTTGCTGCGGTTAGCGAGACATCTTTTCAGCCTTGACTGAGCGTTCATTGAAATCCCTTTTCCATTGCCTTCCATGCGCAATATACCGCGTTGCGGAGTGCTGACACCAGTTCGCACCTCAGATAGACCCGCAAGCGCCTCCGTTTTCCTCACCGCATGCGGATCGCATCTGAGTGAGCTTTTTCACCCTCTTCCTCTGACCCCCACACAACCCTCTCCTCGTCATTCATTATCGTGATGAGAACCTTCGATGGGCGGACTTATTCCCTCCTCTCTGGACATGGCGCCCTAGGGCAGGTGTCCTAAACGCCTCAGTGTACAAAAAGTAGGCGGGAGGAGGGAGCTGGTGATATCCATCGTTTCCTGACCACGTTCGCGCTTTTCCCAGTTGTCGGTGTAGATGCGACTCGTCCTGGCTGGCTGGCTGACGGGGTGCTTTCATAGGTCATGAGCGTCCTAGCGATCTTGCCCGCGGTCAAGCAATACAACTGATACCCAATGAGGCTGTCATTCGTCCTCGATCGCAGTCCTCCACCCTTGACCTCACTCACAGTTGTGCAAGTTTGACGTAGCTCGCGTTGTAGCCTTGTATCACTTGACCTATGCATCGTGATGAGTAATCCCACCCGCAGCAATGTTACAGCCTGCCTGCCCAGGTGTTGTGCTTGCAGCATAGCATGTCGCCAGACGGGATGAGTGGCTTGGAGGGAGAGCAGCGTACAAAACGAACCGCCGGAGCCCCAATTCGGTTGCAACGCAACCATTTCAGAGTCTGTCAAATCTCGACTCGCCAAACGTCAACTGCTCGTGTTCGTTTGCTATTGTTTCGCCCGCTCACTCATTCGGCTTCGCCCTCGGGACATCGTCAGTAGCTCTGCCGCCTGGAAGACATGGCGGTCCGTATGATCGACCCGTCCGGGGTCCACACCAAGCGAAGGGCCAATGACTATCAGGATTTCATGGCCGTCATCCTCGTTGGGTACGGAGAAAAGTAAGCTCTGAAGCACCACCTCTCACCTCTGCCGATGTCGACTCAACGCGTCTCGCAGTCTGTATCCCTTCAACGAGGGCACCAACGTCGTCTCAAAGGCGCTGCTGCCTGTGGGAAACGTCCCCATCATCAGCCATGTACTGGACTGGGTGCTGGACGGTGGGATCATGGGTGAGTCGCCGGACTCAAATGATCACTGATTCGTGGGTAGACATCCTCCTGATCGTGCCTCCCGTCTTTCACTCGTCCATCTCCAACTACCTTGCCGAGAACTACACCAACGCGACGCATCCTCGGGCGCGTATCGACTTGAAGCGGCACACGGATGGCGAGAAGGAGGAGGATGAGATCAGGAGCGAGGGCTCCGGCCGAGCCGCCCTTGACAACGCTGTGGGCATCACGACGGAGCGCGAGGGTACGGCCAGGCTATTGAAACGATTTCGACATCACATCAAGGTGAGAGTCGGATCACAGACGTATCGGGAACGATGCTGATTTCGCGCGTAGAACGACTTTGTCCTACTCCCCTGTGACCTCTCCCCTCCGAGTTATCTTACCCTCGCGTCAGTCCTCGACAAGCATCGAGCAAGCCCTTCGGCTGTCCTCACCGCTGTGCTCTATGAGCCCGCGGAACCTGTTAGGGAGAGTGCGTAGCAATGTTTCATCTTGGGGTCTTTTGCCTAAAGCCTTGCAGGTGAGGAGAAGCTGTTCGTTGCCATCGATCGCGAGAGCGACGAGGTACTTCTGATTCAGCCTCTGGAGGCTATCGAAGATGAGCTGGAGACGCGGATGGCCCTCATAGACTCGTGCGTACGCCCACCTACGAGCTGTACTGACTCAAGGCACCCTCTACTGTCTCTATCCTCTCGGCTACTCGATGCCCATGTCTACGTCTGTCGGCGCACCGTTTTGGACCTCCTTGCGACCCGGAGACCGAAGGACCTGGATAGCATGAAGGAGCAAGTCATTCCTTGGCTAGTGAAAGGCGGATGGCAGCGGGGCCTAGGAGAACGCTGGGCACCTAGTAAGTCTGTTTCTCTCCGCTGAATGTTCATAACTGAGTGTGCAGTCCTCGCTCCGGCCCGTCGAGATCCGTTCGCCGATGCCCTCTCCCGATCCACGACTGCATCTCAACCCCCCTTTGGCACCAAACATGCCGTCTTCTCGATTTCGTCTCCCAGCTCTGATCAGACTCCTCTGCCTCGAACGGGCAATGTGTCACCTATCACAGATGGCATGGAAATGTCGTTGGATGACATCTCCAAGGAGCAGACGTCTTCCAGAAAACTTGGATCCGGAGCCTATTGGAGATGTCAGGTCATCGTCGCCGCTCCGCCTGCGCCTACCGAGCCTGTCGTGGCCGTCAAGGGCGGCAAGGTGGACAAGAGCAAACTCAAAGCCGAAGCCGACTACCTCATACGCGCCAACTCGCTCGCTGGTTATTGGGAGATGAATCGGCGTTTCTTGCGGACTTTGGCCGCTAACGCACCGGTGACCCCACGGCCTCAATCGGCCGCCGAAGACTCGGGAACCTCGGCTCTTATCTCGTCGTCTGCCCAGATCTCCCCGGACAGCTTACTGGGCGAAGGCACACGAGTCGGCGATAGGGCGAGCATCAAGAAGTGTATCATCGGGAGGCACTGTGTCATTGGTCGGGGCGCCAAACTGACCGGCTGTGTTTTGTGGGACTTTGTGACTGTTGAGGAGAAGTGAGTGTTGATGTGCGTGGTCCCGTTACTGATGGCAGTGCTCGCATCGAGAACACAATTCTATGTTCGTATGTGCGGGTTGGAGAGAAGGCGCAGGTGAAGGATTGCGAGTTCGGAACAGGGTTCGAGGCGAAGCCTGGCGGTGGGTTCCCCATCCATTCCACCCTGTTGCGTTGACATTTGCAACGGCTGACACTAACGATGATAGCCATCCTCAAAGGAGAGCGTCTGGTCGTCGGGCAGGAAGCATAGACATCACGCCCGCTATTGCATGCATATATCCATTCAGGCGTCTTAGACGGTCTCCTTGTTGACCTTGCGGCGATCGCCACCAGGCACGGAGCACCCGTCCGAAAGCGAGTTGCGGTGGAACAGATACCACATCACATCTCTCATTTCTCATTTCTCTACCTTGGCATGAGCGCGGGGCTTGCCAATACGCGCTCGATGTCGCCAAGGGACTCGGACAGGCCGAGCTCACCCTTATCGAAGAGGCTGCAGAGCCCGCTGCCTCCATCCCCTCATCGGACGACCTCCCAGCTCTCTGCCGTCTCCATCGAGACACACCATCACGAGTCGGGTCCGCGGAGGCCCACGCGACCTGATCTTCCACCCTCAGCTGCTGCGGAGGGGAGCTCGTCGCCTGCTCTTTCCGTATCGAGCCCGGTAGATGTCCCCATGACACCTTCCCGTGCTCGGACTGGCACGTCTACGCCCTCCTCTAGCCGGCGGACATCGCTCTTCGAGTCCGGTCTCAATGGGTCGACCTCGGGCTCAGGCTCCCCTGCGATCCGAGGAGGTGTGCTTTCTGCGGCATTGGCGGGAAAGTCAGCGGGCGGCGGGAGCGGCTTGAGGACCCCGGGGGGCGCGTCTGTGGATGAGGGGTCATCCGGGTCGTCTCGTAAAGGCAAGGAGAGGATGGTGCTGGCAGATGAGGCCGAGGTGGAGGACTTGGACGTCGCGGGCGAATTGGTCCAGACTGGTGAGGACGCGAGAAAGGGTCTGCGAGAGCTCTTCAGGCGGTCGATGCCTGGGGAGTCAAGTCTGCAGACATCGCAACGACACGGTGATTCACAGCAAGGTATGATAACATACCCGACGCTCACGCTGTATGTGCTCATGGTTCGCGCAGAAAACATTCAGTCGCTGGAGACACCTTCAGGTGGGCGAGAGACAACTTGGACTCGACCGACGCTGACATCCCCAGATCGGCCATACAGTGTGCGACGTTACTACGTTCTCACAAATGCGGGCAAACCGGTCTTCACATCGTGAGTCACGGGGTCACAATAGAGTTGCTGAGACTTGAAGACACGACGACTCATCCGAGGACAACATCACGAATCTCATGGGGGTCGCCCAAGCTCTCATCTCAATCTTTGCGGAGGAAGACGACCGTATAAAGTGCGCCCAGATCGAGGATACTGGATGCTTGAAGCACAGAATAACATCGCAACAGGTGCATCGTCAAGGGTCAACACCGAATCACTTTCGCCCTCAGATCGCCGCTCTACTTGTTCTGCGTCAGCGACTGGGGTGAACCGGAACATGTGGTGGGTCTGTACAAGCCAGCGCAACGTGCTGTGCTTACTCTGTCAGATTCGCAACCACCTGGACTATATCCACCTTCACATCCTTTCCGTCGTCACCTCTACCCAGCTGTCGCGCGCTTTCCAACGGCGAAGCAACTTTGATCTGACTCGATTGCTCGAGGGTGAGGTGCTCTTCACACCGTGTATGGGCGCACTCACACCTTCCAGGGACGGAGAACTTCCTCCACAAGCTCATTGACCGATGTCAAGACGACTTCAGTTACTTCACCTCCACATTGCAACCACTGCGAATGGCACCAGCGCTTCGGGATACTGCGGCTGCGGCACTCATGCCACCCTCGAAATTCAAAGTGAGTGTGAACCTCACCTGGACTGTTGCGCACTACTGACATTGTAGGATCTTCTCTACGTCCTTTTGATCGCCGGCGGGCACATCGTGACGCTGCTCCGCCCCCGCAAGCATTCTATTCACCCGTCTGGTTCGTACAATCTGACAGCGTTGACTGCGTGCTGAGCACACGTTTAGACCTGCACTTGCTCCTGAACACTTTGGCGTCTTCCACCACCCTGCGGTCATCGGAAGCCTGGATTCCAATATGCTTTCCCAAGTTCAACCCTGCAGGTTTTGTCCACGCCTATGTCAGCTACACACTGCCGGATGTAGGTCTTGTATTCGTCTCAGCGGATCGGGAGGCTTTTGAGGAGCTGAGGGTCTGGAAAGAAATTGTCCTGGAGGTGAGTGAGCGGAACTCTTCCGGAGGAAGATGCTTAGACCGATGCAGAAGCTTGAAAAGGACAAGACTCTCGCCAAGATCGAACAATCGATACCTCAACATCCGTACAGCATCTGTCAGTCTCTGCCCTTCGTGTGACCCGGCTTGCCTGACTTCCCAGCCGCACTGTCTTGTCCTGGTCTACGGCATTTTGTATACAAGTCGAGACCAAATGTGCAGATCACCTCACCAGAGTGGGAGGCGCCATACGAGCCAGGCAGTGTGGCACGCAAGAGGTAAGTGATTCTGGGCAATCGTGAGTTGATTATGACTTACTGCGGCGCAGACTGGTCACACTGTACCACCGCCTCCACGATGCCATTCATGCGCGCTCGGGTCAGTCCGCCCCTCTCAAGCTGGTCTACATACGGACCGATCATGAGGCGTGCCTCGCCTGGGTACGTCGCCGTGAGAGGAGTTGGCGCTTTCCCTTGTTGACGATGACTTCAGATCACAAAGCCTTTCGAGCTCTACCTGGCGGTGTCTCCTCAGATGTCCAAGTCTGCCTTCGTCGCAGCCGCAAACACCGTAGCCAGATGGGTGGCATCAGAAGAGGGCAAGATCTTCCTGAAAGATGCACCAGTCTTCTGAGATGAATGTCATGCCAGTGATTTGCTTCCGTCTTGGCCGTCCACTCACAGTTGTCCATCACTCCTCAGGTTGTTGTTTCCTTTCATCCTCATCTTCATCACTCCCTCACACTACCCGTTTCTATTTTGTCGTGCATCTGGTGTCCGAGGGATGGCTCTGAGTTTGTTGACACCCCCGGCTCCTCACATGCAGCCGTTCTCTCCCAGCCTTCTGAAAATCACCTATCCCCCTCTGTCGCCGGTGTCTCGTACACTTGCACCATCATTTTCTCCACCAATCATTCAAGCGCACCTCGACACCCTTCCGAACGCCGAAGCCGGCCCCAGCAGACACGGGAGCGATCTGGGAGTCCCGAGCTTGCCAGCGCGACCGAGAACTCCCCGTGTAATCCTGCGTGTGGACCAACCAACATCCAGTTCAGGTGAGTGTGCGCAATGTGGGTGGCAATGGGGACGTACAGGCTGACCTGGATGTATAGCTCCTCTTGCAGAGTCCGGACATTCCGCTATCACCAAGGAGCAGTCATTGGTCCTCGACCGAGTCCTCAAACTCGGTTCCCAGCGCGTGCGGCCAAATGCGTTGTTTTGTGCCTGGAATGGGTGTACAGCCGAACTGGCGACGCCCGACATCTTGTCCAAGGTAAGCTTGGAAGCTTGGAAAGCTGGACATTTGTATCTGACTTAATCCAGCATCTTGCACGCCACTGTCGGCCGAGACCTGGCTCTGCTTTGACCGATGATCATGAGGGTGGTGAAGGCGTAAGTCGTCAGAGTGTGCGGTAGGGTGGTTGTGTTGACGCTTCTCTTCGCGCAGCTGGTCCCGGCTGCTATTGGATTTCCGTGCGAATGGAGACGATGCCGCAATGAGTTCCAGACGGAGGAAGAGCTCCGCGGTCACCTTCTCGGAGTGCATGCCGCGGAAGTTGTTGGACACTGGTGTCCATTCAGAGGTAAGCTGCCCCTTCTTGCCGGTTGTCTCACTCGCTCACTCAGTGGCAGGCTGTCCGGCACCTCGTCTCCGAGCCACTCCGGATGTTCAAGGCCACTTCGAGGTCTACCACCCACAGCCATGGACGTTGGATCAGCTCAACCAAACACCACATCCGCTGCGACCGGTCGCGACGCCTTTGCCGCCTCCACTGCCTAGCATCGTGCCGTCCTACCTTGTCTCTCCCGGACGCGTCGTCTCAAGTCATGTGGAGCAGGTCAACGCGGCCGGCATGTCGCGCTCGCGCTCCAACACATCCAATCGCTCCGAAATGCGCCTGTCCGATCTGGGAGACCCGATCGTCCCGGACCGTCCAGACGACGTCCCGTTTTGGCCCATGCAAGGCGATGCACCCATCGGCTATTTGACCGGGTCGAGCAGTCTCTACCTTCATCCCTGTCCCAAATATGTGCCCAATCGAGAGAGGGATTTGCGCCGAATCATCAAGTCGACCGGGAACATCGCCCAAGTGACCGTGGCGGCACGGACCATTCGCGGTCGAGAGAGTGGTCAGAAGGCCAAAGTCGACATAGTTGTCTTGCGAGAGCAGGTGCCATTTCGTCTGATACCTCGGCCCACCTTACCTCGGACGCCTGTTCTGGGCACCAGCGTAGACTTTTTACCGCAAGATAAAAGGCTCTTGCCTCGCACAAAGCTGCTCCGCCTCACCAGCGAGGGGACGGGGGGCACGCAGGCTCAGTGGCGCCGACGATCCAAGGGGAAGGGTAAAGCAATTGAAGCAGAGACATTGGGAGCAGGAGAGGACGTGGACATGGACTCGGCCCAGTTCAATCATTTCACGCAAAACAAGATCGAACGGGCGGCGAAAAGGGTCGCGACCAAGGCGGTGGGCATTAGCATCGGCATGGAGCACCTGGTGGAGACGACCGCGTTCATCGAGGATGGCCGCCTGCTGGGCGAGATCGAGATGGAAGGAGAACGCAGTGAATAATGGAGCGCGGCGCCGAGGAAGACCGCCAGGAAGCTTGGCCCTTTCGACGTGTTGGGAGACATGGGTGGACGAGCCACAAATCATTGTAGAAGAGGTTAGAGCTGGGGGACATTCACCCCCATGTTGTGTTTATACATGTATATCATGCACTCTCACGCTACGTCTTCCTCCGGCCGAGGTCTCCTGCGCCGACGTGTCTTACTCGCCTCCTTGCGTTGCTCCTTCTCAAGCTTCTTCTGGTGTCTCAACGCCTCTTTCTGTTCTCGTTTCGCTTGCCGCAAGTCGAGTTCTATCTCGAGTCAGTGTGATCGCAGACCTATAGCGTGCAGAGTTTACCTTTCTTGGATTGATGAGGTCGCGTCGCTCGATCCTGGGTCTTGATGGCAGAGGCGTAGAGCGAGTTGATAAGTGACTGCGGGTCGTCGCGGTGGGCTGTAGCGTTGGACATAAGATTCAGACGATGAGTGAGAACTGTACACGGTGAGCACCAGTTGTCTCGCTTGAGCAGCTTGAGCGAGCCGCACTCACTGTCTGGGCTGTCTGATCCCATGACCCTTCTCGCTCTCTGATTAGCAGCACTCGTGAGTCTAGCATGATCAGTATCGAACGGAGCAGGCTCTAAGGTCAATCGACGCACGCTTGACATCCTGGCAGAACACTCGACGCTGCGAGAACCGACTGCCAATCCATGCACCCCATATCTTTGCGAGCCCGCTTCTTGCCGACCGGTCGCGTCCCTGCCAGACTGACGAGAACTCGGTCGATGACCTCGATTGTCGAGGGAACGAGGTTGGCGTGGAACGTCGGCTCGTCTGTGTCCGACGGATGACGCAGGATTGAGTCTTGGCGGACGGAAAGGCGATGTTGACGGACGTACGCTGAAGCGAATGCCAGGACCGATTCCTGAATCGTGGACGGTGGGTGGGGAGTTTCCTCGACCATGAGCGGCCAGCGGGCAGACACGTCTCCAGAGGTATCCTTTTGAATACCGCGCCTCCTCTTCCTCGATCTGAGGGGCTGAGGCTGGCTCGTCCCCTCGGCAGCCAAAGTGGACCGATCTGGCGCGGCCGTCCCGCTCGCAGTGTCGTCCTGCTCGCCTCCCCCCACGACGGCTCTCCGGTACCGTGTCACCAGGCGTCGCGCGAGACGCGCCGGGTCATGCGCCCTCTGTTGCCGGAGGAGCGCCGCGTAATCGGCATACTCGGATCGTGTTGGACGAGGCGGGGACGGCGGGGAGACGGTCTCGACTGAGCCCTCGTCGGATTCCGGGGTGGGTGACGAAAGGGCTGAGGAGTTTGAGGAAGACATGTCCCGATCACAATCACTGCGAAGGGCCACAGCCCGCCTGCGCAGACTGCACTGTGACGGTTATCACCGACACCGAGTGAGCATGAGACCTGATTGAGATGGATGTACAAGTAGTTGCAACGGTGGGAAGTAAGGAAACAACAAGATACAAGATACGCACCCAGACCAACCTGCCTGCCTTTGTGGTCCACGTGACTTTTGACTGGTGACTTTACTTTTCATCACCATCCCCGCTCTATCCATCTTCCTTGCTTTGTTGAATCTCTTTCACCAGCGTGCATCAGCCCTCTTCGTGTCCGCCGAATCACTCAGTCCCCGGCCGTGTCTTGACTCTTGTCCCTCCGAGTCGCCTGCACCGCTGAAAAGCTCAATCATTTCTCGACGTGACTTTCGTTCGACGCTTTCGATCAGTCAACCCTTTATCTCACTCAGCATGGGTCGCGGTGGCGCAGCATCGTCTCGTGGTCGAGGGTGAGCATGCCTGTCAGACATGGATCGATCCGACACAGATCTCGTGGACGCGAACTGACTCTCACTGCAGCAAATTCAAGAACTTCTCCCGCGGGGGTGGTCGACACTTTTCGCGCGACCTTGACCCCCGCAACGCCGCTCGCCAGATCAACGGCGAGTCGTCTTCCGAAGAGGAGGACTCGGACGAGGAGGAAGAGTCCGAAGATGAGGCGCAGGGCCCTGCATCCGAGCCGACCCTCGCACCCGAGATGGCTGCGCTGAACCTCAAGCTTGGGAACACTGTCGCGCTCGACGAGCCAGAAGTGGAGATGTCTCGTGCGGAGCGAAAGGCGATGAAAAAAGCACAGGCGACAAAGAAGGTCCAGATCCAAGAGCCCGCGGAATCCGAC
The DNA here is from genome assembly GCA_001600855.1 of Saitozyma sp. JCM 24511. NCBI lineage: Eukaryota > Fungi > Basidiomycota > Tremellomycetes > Tremellales > Trimorphomycetaceae > Saitozyma > Saitozyma sp. JCM 24511. The sequence goes on along the minus strand of BCLC01000008.1, from coordinate 384,399 downwards.
TCGGAGGGCAGCGAGGAGGTCGATGATTTGCTCAACCCTCCCAAGCAAGCTGGAAAGAAGCAGGATGTCAAGCCCAAGGCCAAAGCCCCTGCGGCGCCCGAGTTGAGCCGCAAGGAAAGGTGCGTGCTGTTAGACGTGGACTTGAGATGACCACAAATGGTTGGAGCAAATCCACTGATGCACTGGATGCAGAGAGGCTGCGGAGAAGAAGGCCGCCGCAGAGAGGTATGCCAAGCTTCACGCGCAAGGTGAGTTTCAGCATCTGCTCCAAGTCAAACTAAGCGTGAGGAAGACGGTCCCGCTGATATGACATAGGCAAGACAACGGAAGCCAAATCGGATCTGGCACGTCTTCAGGAAGTCCGGCGTCGTCGTGAGGCTGCTGCTGCACAGCGCCAGGCTGAAGCGGACGGTACGTGGATGATTCGTCCGTTGGTAACCCGTTTGCTCACAAGACCGCAGAGGCGGCGAAGGAGGCAGCGGCGAAGAAGGAGAAGGCCAGTGCCAGGAAATTGTGATTGGACGACACCCTCCGACACTGGCGTCCACATGTGTAGCACCCTTAGACGCGAGAGTCCTCTCTGTGCATTGGTTTCTTCCCGACGATATGTTTCTTCCATGAAACTCTACGACGGGATGCAGCCCGTGACGCAACAGACCGAAGACGTATCGAGCACCGCTGCACCATGATCAACCGCGGGGTCGATCAGTGTAATCTACTTCTCTGTGCCGAGCTGACCACTTCTACTTCGCATACCATCTTTTGATGGGGGGCTGTGGAAGCTGTCAGAAGGCTGCGCAGTACAGTCGCGTGGTGCACTCACCGCCATCCTCGTCGAAGAGCTCCCCCTCTGGCTTGAAGCCAAGTTTCTGATACCACGGAATGACTTGCAACTGGGACAGACTCAGCTCAAACCAAGCATTCGTCCACTTCACAGCTGCAAGAGACCCCACCTGAGAGTGTAGCTTCAATGGGACCACCTGGGCACCGTCTTCGCGACTCCGAACCACCTTGGTCAACTCCTCGTCCTGGAGGGTTCTCGCATAGTCCATCGCGGCACGCATGAGTTCTCTCCCGAACCCGTACACTCGGTAGTCCGAGAGGACGGCCAACCGGCTGACTTTACCAAGCGAGGGGGTCAGTCGGACGGTGCCTACGGGTTTGGATGTTGTCCCGCCCTCGACCGGAGTGAGTGACGAGGTAGCGGTGTCCGGTGGTGATGGCGATTCCACAACGAGGAGAAAGTTGCGTGAGATCGGGTCGTATCTACAATGTCAACCCACATTCATCCTCGCTCGGGCCATCTGAGTGCGATGAGGGAGACCCACTGATCAACCTCGTCGTCTGCGGAGAAGCCCTAGGGAGGTGTCAATTCTCGGGACCGGCTGCAGGCTGCCCTTGCGTACGAGACCCAGACCCACTTGCTCAACCACGAAGACTGCACGGGTCAGCGCGGTCGCCTGGCGCCCACTTGACATGCTCACGGACCTTCCATTCGCACATCAAGACAAGCCTCCCACTCATCCTGGGATGCGGCAACCTTGACTCTAAACTTAGGTCTCTGCGCTCCCGCTGACGCTGTCATGGCGCTTCTCTGCTTGTGTGATACGTTGAGGGGATGGCCTGGCAGCGTGCACCACTGACGCGAGGCTGAGATATGTAGGCGTGTCAGACTGCGCAGATGCATGATTGAGAAAGCCCAACTTGGCGTGAAACGAGTTGATCGCGGCGTGGTGGAGGTGGTCTTTCTGCTACTACGTGCATTCATTCATCCATCCCGAGCTCGGCCAATGACCATATGCGCTCCTCCTTTCCCCTTCATTGGCATTGGCAAAGGCCCTCGTAACTGACTTGGTCCCATCAAAGGCGTCGGTCCGAGTGCCAGAAGGACTACCACTGCTGCAGCGATAGAGATGAGATTGATCGGTCATACGCTGTAACCGCACCAACGTTTCACTGTGAACATGTGCCCGGTCAGCGGTGTCTGGCCGCGGCTTCGCCCCTCCAGCTTGGGGCATGGGGTTCATCAAGCCATGTGAAGGGGTGGGTTTGCAGCGGCAGCGGCACCGCAGGGGGCTCAACACCTTGACTCGAGAGCTCAAGGCAGGTGCAAAGCGCAAGCAAGTGCGGTCCATGCGCAAATGGCGAAATGCGATCGCACCCCCGAGGAGGTCGTGATGGGGGCTTGGAACCGGCCAACAGGCGAGTTACTTAAAGGCTGGCACGTCGACTTGGAGCTGCCCCTCGCCCATCGCGCTCTCTCGTTCAGATCACAACCTGCTTGGTGACATTCCTCGGCCCCAGCATACATCCCTCACACTGACGTTCCCGCCCCAAATGCCCTCCCAGTCGAGCCTGGATTATCCCGAGATGGTGAGTGTGGCTCTTCCTCATTCGACCGCAGCTGGGAATGCTGAAATCCTCGGAGAAGGAGCTCTTCAACCGCAATCTCAGCTGGTCCAAGGCGATGTGGAAGGAGGATCCAGAGGTACGTAGAAGGGCGACCGATATGGAATCACTCGGCGTGCATCGCTGACGGCGCCAGTTCTTCCCTAGACACTACCCCGGTCAGCGGCCCGAGTTCCTCTGGATTGGATGTGAGTGAGACTGTCCCACGATATGTCGAGTTCGAGGCCGATCATGGCGTATGTAGGCTCAGACGCTCGTGTGCCGGAGACGACCATCATGGGTTGTCAGCCAGGCGAGATCTTTGTGCACCGCAACGTCGCAAAGTGAGTGCAAAGCAAACGGGTCCTGGCTGATGCGCCACAGCACATACCACCCTCATGACGACTCGATCAACTCGGTGATGATGATTGCCCTGTTCAACTTCAAGGTCAAGCACATCGTGGTCACGGTGAGTCGCGGTCTTGCTGGACCCCCTCTACTTCCTCAACTGACTCGCCCAGGGCCACACCAACTGCGTCGGCTGCAATCAGGCTCTCAACGTCTCAAAGCTCCCTGCCGTCCCGGCTTCCACCTCGCTGCAGCGATTCCTCGCCCCGACTGCGACCCTCGCGAGGTCTCTCTGGACCGAGGATGGACCGCCCACCTTGGACCTGCTTGTCGAGGAGAATGTCGTGCAGCAGGTCAAGAACCTCCTAGCGTCGGACATCATCGCAGAGGTGAAGCACCAGTCCCGCCACAAGCATTAGACACCTCGGCAAAGTTGACTTTTGCGCAGGACTGGCGCCGTCGAGGAGTGGATGGTGTGACGATCCATGGCTGGGTCTATCACCTCGAAGATGTGGGTGGGCTCTGACTGCTAGGGGCACAGCAAAGCTGACGTCGACGCAGGGGACCATTCGCGACCTAAACATCTCCCAGGGTCCTCCGGGGTCGGTTCCGGGCAAGAAGACAAAGAATGGGGATTTCTTCTAGCTGTCGAGGGGCCTCCATAGCCGTCAATTTCGTATCATCCCCGCCTCGCCGTCGTTTCTCGTAGCGTATGTGTCTGCATCCAGCGTATGTAAGGTAAATGTGAAGAAGGTAACCCTCAGCGTTGTGATTTGTCGCTCCAAGCCAGGGATGATAAACGGTCGCTGTCATACGACCTGGCATCCGAGGCTAGCGCTGAAGAAATTCAATGCCATCACCGGGTCACGAACAGGGGACGGGGGAAGTAGGGAGATGCGTTTTGAATGGGGAGGAAGGATGAAGTGGACCGGGACAATCACATCTCCCCGTGCACCTCCTCGCCTGCTAGTCGCGCTGAGACGACCGACAAGGTCCAGGAGGGAGAGGAGGGATGGAAAAAAAGGAGAGGACACAGAGTGCCTCGACTGCGCCCAAACCACAGAGTAAGCTCCATCGAGTTACCCTCGTCCCAGCCTCGGCTGGGCACTCGGGCAATCGCATGACTGTGACTATGAGCGAACATTGAATCTCCCATGGACCCTTCCGATATTGCCCATCAACCTGATTCGCTCGGCCTCGGGGGCGCGCATGCCTAATGGCCCCGCTGACAGATCCGACCAGCACATCGATCTGAGAGAAAGAAGTCCCTGCTTTCATGTTTGATAAGCAGTCACCCCGAAGGGTCTCGGCGGACCAACCGAGGAGGTCAGGGGGAGCGAGAACAGGAGAGATGACCCGGCGGGCAGCTCGTATCTTCGCCAGCCCTTGCCATCCCCCAAGCCTGCCCCCCAAGACCCCGTGAACCTTCCCCCAGACGGGCAAGCAGATAGCAGAGACCGGCATTTGCGCCCACACGAGGAACGAGAGGGGTGGAGTGGGATACCGGATCCACGCCGTCGACCGCGAGGAGCGGCTACCGCATAGGGTCGCACTTGCAACCTCGTGAACCGGTCTCGACCAGACGTACCTGCTCGACCTCTCCGCCGGGGTCCCAGCATCCCAGGTAGAGTGGCTCATCGTTGGAAAAATCCACGTCGCCTTGTGATCCCGTCGTTCGCCCTACTTTCCAACGCCTGTCCACCGAGCGTGACCGTCCGCAGACGTCGCAGGACGCAATTCCTCCATGCTTAGGTAGAGGTGCTTTCCCAGCGACCAGCGAGAATGCAGATGGCACGCGTCGGGTTCGGAGACGTCTTCCGGAAGAGCTAGTAGAGCGGGCGACGAGTGGAGGTTCGGGCGACGATGAGTGTGATCCAAACTGTCGAGGGCGGCTGGGCGACGAAAGGAGGCGAGTATCAGGCAGAGGTTACTGGACCTGACGGGACGTGACAGAGTCGGATGAGAGAGGCTCCGGAGACTTTACCCCACAGCGCGAGTGCGGATGGGCAGGGCCATCGTGTGCGTGAGCTGCGAGAGCGATTCTTGCGATGTTTGGGCGGGTAGTAGAGGGAAGGAAGATGGAGATGCAGCCAGATTCGAAGTTTTATAGGTGGGTTGTTGACCGGCGGGATTAGGCGGTAAATTTATCACGTGGCGGAGCTAGGACATGGCGGGGTTTGATGTATTTGATTCATCTGATCACCAACTGGGCAGTTCGTTTCTGTCAACGACTCTGCATGCGTTCTACGGAAGGACGTGGTAATGCTTTGGCGGCTTGAAGTGCCCGAGCTCGACGGGTTGGTCAAAGTTGGCCCTGGCGAGGTCAGCGATTGATCAAAGAGCATCAGCCAACGGAACCACTCACGGGCTCCTGTATCTCCGGAGATACTTGATCGCGTGCTCCTCAATGTAATCCGGCTCGATGTTGAGCTCCTTCCAGCTCTTAACCTCCTCGCCGTCGACGCCGACTTGCTTGGCTTCCGCAGCGACCTCCCATCCGGCTGGCTTCTCCTCGGCACCCTCAGCGAGCAGAGCTGCGGCTCCAAAGTCATCGATGTACTTGCGCTCAATCTCGTCAGGGCTGACGGTAGGCCACCAGAGGGCACGGTTGATGACCGACGCGAAGAGTTTCGCAACGGGCTTGGGGACCGACGGGGCTGTCGTTGGCGGGTGCATGGACATGCTGGCGACGAGAGATAGCATGGAGTTGTAGGTGTGAACGGCAGGGCCAGGAAGAGCGAAGGTGGACGCCGTGGATGTGATGGGGGCCTCGAGCATCGTCGAGAGTGCCTCGGCGACGTCAAGAACGTGCACGGGGAGAACCTTGGTTCGGCCGTGGTTGAGCCTGTAAAGGATGGGGTAGCCTGGGATGATGAGCAAGTGCCTCTTCTCCGACCCAAACGTGGAACGAAACGTGGGACACAGCACTCACGGGCCATCGCGTTCAGGTACCAGTCCTCGGCACCGTACATGCCGGCAGGCCTCGCGATGGTGGCCTCGGGGAACGCGTCTCGGACTGCTCGCTCGCTCTCGTATTTTGACTGGTAGAAGGTGGACGCGGAATTAGGAGCGGCGTTGAGGTGCGACACGTGAACGAGTCGAGGCGTGCCGTGTTCAGCTGCGATGGAAGCGATGAGCTGCGCCGAGGCGACGTTGGCGTCGTGGTAGTTGAAGTTCCTGCTTCGATCAGCTACCAGATCTGGACGACGCGCCTCTCCCGGCCTCACCTGGTCTCCCAGTCCCGGCCAACGAGGTTGTACACCATGTCCGAGTATCGTAGACATTCTCGGATCTGCTCCGGGTTTCTCGCGTCCCACTCCTACGGGCACGTCAGTCGCGCTTCTCTTCCTCGGTCGGGCGTGTAGGCAAACCACCGCACCATCGGAATGATCTGGCCCAGGTCACCCATCACCCGCAGATGCCTCTTCTCGTCCTCGTCGCGGTACGGCACAATGACCCTGCTCCCTGCCTTGGCGATCTTGTGCACGAGGTATCGTCCCAAGAAGCCGGTGCAGCCAAAGACCGTGACAGTGTGGCCCGAGACGGATGATCGGCCGCCGGTAGGAGGTCCATTTCGAATGACTGGTTTGGGAGCCTGGTTGCGGGACGGCTGGACGATGAGGTCGTGTCCGAACTGGGCGCGTCAGACGTCTCTCCGTGGGGTGCAAGAACATAACAAAGGCAGGGTAGCTCACCCTCTTGGAGACGAGTGGTCGGGAGGAAGAAGGGGCTGCTTTGGCCCGGAGAGCCGGAGCTGTTTGAGCGAATGGGTCAGCTCATCTCGACCAGGAGTATCGCGACTCCCGTAGACGATACGCACCGATCCTGAGGGACGCCATTCCGGACACGTTGCTCTAGGTTGTCTTGAGAGATCTAGGCAAAGCAGAGGTAAAGTGAGAGAGACAGACAAGGAGACAGAAAGGGAGAGAGCGAACCGGGGGGGAGGGGGAGGAGGGAGGAGGGGGCCGGCGACAACGGGACGAGGACGAGTGTGGCGGAATTTGATCCCGTTGCAAGGGCGACGGCGGCCACGACGCTTGGCCTGGGTGGGTGTCAACCGTCCAACTAACTGCCTTGTCCATCTCTCATCCCATCTTCCCCTCTCTTCATCACTTTCCTCCTCTCCCTCACGACACAGGTACCTCCATCGGAGGCTGAACAGCAGCCGAGCCACTTCGGTGACTGGGATCTCGAACCCGCCCGTATCTCGTTGCTCAATCCACATACCTCCGCTCCCACCCGCGACCGGACCTCATCTCGTCATGCTCGCCCAGGCATCGACGAGGCCGTGGGCCAGTCTCAGCCCAGTGCAGGCGCTTGTCGGTGGGTAATGCCAGCGACTTTGGCTCTCTTGAAAGTGCTCGCTGAATCATCAACGTGCAGAGCAAGCGTGTGACCCGACTCTTCCAGAGCCGAACCATGCCGTCAACATTGAACTGGCCGAGCTGATCAACCAGAAGAAAGCAAACAGGTGAGCATGTAACCGATTGAACAGCTAGCACGATATGCTGATACCCGCCTTAGCGCTCGCGAGGCGACCCACGCTCTTTTGGCCCATATCAACTCGCGCAATCCGAACCAATCCCTTCTCGCGCTCAATGTTCTTGACCACCTGGTCAAGAACTGCGGCTACGCCATCCATCTTCAGATCAGCACCAAGGAGTTCCTCAACGAGCTGGTCCGTCGCTTCCCAGAACGTCCACCTATGGTCACAGGCAGAGTCATGGGCCGGATCCTCGAGGTGGGTTGGAGGATCTGTCCAGTTGCCCAGCGCCGCTGACGGCGTAGTTGATCCACGAGTGGAAGAACACCCTATGCGTGCATTCAAAGTACAAGGAGGACTTGGTGCACATCCGGGACATGCACCGCTTACTCAGCTACAAGGGTGAGCCAGTCTATGGGAGAGGACCGTAGCGGCAAGGAGCTGACCCATCTACAGGATACCGTTTCAAGGCGTTTGACGCTGCCAGGGCAATGGCGAGCGCGAACCCCAACGAGGTCGGTTTCTGATGCTCCTCGGTGGCCTCGCACTGACTCTTATAGAACCTCAAGTCCCCTGAGGAGCTCGAGGAGGAAGACCGGGCGGCCAAGAGCGCAGTAAGTGCTGTTCGATGACACTCGTGTGACACTCGTTGACGGCTTTAGAAACTTCAGGAGCTCATCCGGCGAGGAACCCCGCGGGACCTGGCAGCGGCACAGGAGCTTATGAAGGCTTTGGCTGGAGCTGTGAGTCATGTCACGTTGCCGCCAGCTCAGTCTGACTCGTGCAGGAACCGGAGAAGGCCGTCGACTACGCCTCGCAAACGCTCAACGAGCTGGACAAGGTTCAGTCAAAGGCGATACTGCTAAATGACATGCTCAACAACGCTCGGGAGGGCGAGAGGATTGGTCTCGAAGGTGACGCGTACGACCAGGTGGCGGCGGCCTGCCGGGGCGCCCGGCCCAAGATCCAGAGGTGGATCGAGCAGGACTCGGGCGAGCGGGAGGGAATGATGGGTGAGTCCGAGTAGGCCGGAAAAGGATGCCGGGTTGCAGCTGATACGTCAGACCGATTGCTGTTGTGCAACGACCTCATTAACAACGCTCTGGAACGATTCGAAGCGTGCAAGGCTGGAGATTGGAGCAAAGCACAGGCGCTGGTTGAATCGTAAGTCTGACCTTTCAGAATGCGCTCCGAGGCGTGCACTGACCTTCGCAGCGCCAATCCCAACAAGAAGGCTGCCGATCTCATCTCTTTCGACGCCTTTGCCGATGACGAGGGGCCCCTCTCTGGGAATGGCGGTCTCGCGCTTCCTGAAGCTGGCGCTAGCAGCTCTGCCAGCGCCATGACTGCATCTGGACTCCCTGTCGATCTCTTTTCCACGCCGTCTCCAGCAAACTCGCCTGGGTTCTTCAACATGTCCACGTCCTCCTCAGTGCCTCCCGCACCACGACAGAACCCCATGGCCTTCTTCCAAAACACACCACCGCCACAGGCTACGCCCCCACCACAGCAACAACAATTCGGCGGCGCCTTCGGCGGGGTGGGCATGGGTGTGGGTTCACTTGCCCCTCAACCGAGAACACCAACCCAGGGCTTCCAGCCACAGGTTCAGGGTTATGGAGTACCGACTCCGCCATCACAGCCCTTGCAGCCTAATCGCGAGTCTGGTCAGCAGACGGCGGGGCAACAGCCAAAGAAGGACGCGTTTGCTGATTTGGTGGATCTCATGGGTTGAGGCGCTTGGGTTTTGGACTTGCGACGAGCTTTGTAGACAGCATATGCATGACTCGGATTGATCCTTACGAAGGCGCCGCGTGAAACCGCGTGTGGGCAAGAGTGGTCGCTGTTTGTGCTGGACATAGCTTATGCCTCAAGCACAAGTACCCAGTCGAGGTGGGTGGAGTTGGTGGGCGGCACAAAGGAGGCTGTGGCATTGTTTGTCGCCGAGGCGTTCACGCTCGTCGTATACGACCCGTCAAGCGGATCAAACCAAGACGCCGTGATTGGCCTGCCCAGGCAGGGCACGTTGATCTCAACGACCGCACCGGTCGGGGTGTAGATGATCAACGCCGAATTGTCTTCTGCGCGGAGTGCCATCGTGCGATTATCGTCGCGGCCGGCATCGCCGATGATGACTGTCGGGTCGGGCACGAGGTTGGGGTACGCCTTGCGCTCTGTAAGCACCTTGCGGATGTTTTGGATCTGGGAGCTGCCGGGGAGTTGAATGTCTTCGGACCAGGATCGCGTAGGTCCGGATCCGTCTTGGGTGTACAGTCCGGGGATGTACCATTGCATGACGTTATCGGCTCCGTAAGTGACCCCCGCGCTGCCGGAGAAGACCTGCACCTTGTCAACAGGATCAATAGACTCGTTGAGCCGGTACGACGCCATGACCTACCGCCTGGAAGCTGCCGATGCGAACGTCTGACGCGTTCCAATAGGGCTTCCCGGCCTTGCCATTGTCGTAGCGCGCCTCGTAGTGCGCCTCGTTGTCGAGGACAGGCCGGATCTTGCCACTTTTACCATACATGATCTGCACGGGCTCGTATCCCCTCCTGGCATTCCACCATGGGATCGGAGGATTCGGGGCGTAGTCGGCGTGACCGGATTGGCAAGCATCAAAGGTGAGCCAGTCACGATCGTCAAAGAACGCCGACGCGGTCGCGATGGGGCCGCCCGAGAACCATTGGTTCGTCGGGTGTATGGTGATCAGACTGTTTGCCCCGCCCCCGTGCTGAAGACCTTTGGCGAGCTGGTCGTAGACCGGACCATAATCCGTGAAGGCGTAGGTCTGAGGTACACCTCCGGCGGTGTAGTCTGCCGAGACTCCGGTCTTGTTCGTCCAGTACGGGTTGGTGTCCGCGACGAGGATCTTGGGCGAGTCTGGATACCGGTCGCCAAACCATTTTCCAAAGGCGTAAGCGTTGGTGGTATCGACGGTAACGTTGTCATCGCCTGGGACGTTGTCTCGTTCACGTTAGCCCGGCGGGAGGTAGATCTTGAGAGGGACTTCGTCGCGCTCACTGCTCTCGTGAATGTAGTACCCCCAGGCGGGGACCAGGGCTATGCGGATGCCCCGCTCCCATGCGAGATTGTAGACCTGATCGACATAGGCCCAGTACGCTTCGTTTGGCTGCGTGATGTCAAAGTTTACCAAGGGTAGCTCGCCGAAACGATTCGGGTCGGCTGGTCTGAACGTCGTCAGAATTCATTCCCAGGCCATTGCTCACCCAAACATCGAGACCCCGACGACGAGGACCACGTTGAAGCCCTTTGAAGCTCGATCGTCGAGGTAGGTCGTCGCCTCGCTGATGTTGGAGCGATGGAACAGAGCCCAAGCGGTATCGGCCTGCCAGAAGAAAGGTTGCCCATCAGAGGTGATGAAATGCCGGCCGTTGTCGCTGACCCCGAGTGGGTACGAGGCATTGTGCGGGACAGCCGCGCATCTCCAGGCGTGGAGAGCCAACAGGCTCGCGAGGAGTATCGCGACCGACAGCATCGGAGGCGTCTTGACTTCCTGCGAATTGCGGTGAGTAACCCGGACTGACCCGACGATTTATAGAGGCATCAGCGGGCAGAGCTCTCGAGCTCCTCGAGGCGGCTCGACCGGGCCGGGCGGTCATGTGAGCATCTACATGCAACAGCCTGTCAGTTTGCTAACAACTGAGATGGCTCGGGCATGCGCTAGCTCGTTCCTCGATCACAGAACAACCGATGAGGGCGGAGTGACGGCGTGAAGGCGAGAGAATCAGAAGATGGAAGCGATAACCTTTCCCCCGACATCCTCGTGACCGCCGCAATCTCGCCGAGGCGCGGTCCAACTTTTTGCCGTGGCGCTATGAAGATGCCAGATGGCGCTGGAATGGAGACATCGCACAGAGTGCAGCGAATGTGCATTCGCTCTGCGACAGTCTCTAGCTAGTGAGCATGTCGGAGGGAAGTTCCTCCTGCTTCGGCAATGTCGGCCAACCCCGTTGCTCGAACAACCGCCTGACCCCCTCTTCTTCGGCACTACCTCTCATCACTAGACTCGTCACTTTCCCGCCGCCCGCCATACCAAGTCGACCAAGCCGACCCGTGACGAGGTCGTACCACGCTTCCCGCTGCCTCGAGGCTGTTGCCGCTCCTACCGCTTTGGGCGCGCCAGCCATGTCCAGCCCGTGAAGGAGGTAGATCGTGTGCAGGTTGTCAATGTGCAGACCTGGCACGGCTGATCGGCGAGCAAGGAGGAGACTCGTGCCGTTTGGAGGATCTTGTCCTGGCGTGAGGATGAAGGAGCTGATCTCGAGCAAAGCGAGCTGTCGGGAAAGGGAATCGAGCGAGGTCCCTTCGGGAGGCAGGACGAGGGAGTGCATTCCGTCGGGTTCTGGGGATGATGCGTGTACTCGGGCAAGCGCACCGACCAAAACAGGCGGTACGGCGCGATCAACCGGCGCATGCTTCAAAGGCGACAAGGGGGTGTCGACCGGTGACAACTCTCCCGACCTGGCATCGACGGCAAGAGCGAGGTGCCGGATATTTGACTGTAAGGGGGGATCGTGCGAGAAGTCGAGGTCGATGGGCGGTTCCCGCTTGACCCACCCATTCGTCCTCGCTAGCCGCTTGACTCCTGCGCTCAGTCCCGCGCCGACCCACACTGTGGTCACATCTTTGCGCCTCGAGAAGTCACGGCTCCCATGGCGATTGACGCGGATGCCGAGCAGGCCGTCCAGGACCTTGATCAGGCTTGGTGGGTGTCGATAGAATGGATGGGTCGACATCTTCTCGCCCCGTCGGCCGGGCAAGGGGCCAATCATTGCGTCAGGCTCATCGAGGAAGATGTGGGTAAGATGAGGTAGATCGATCCAGTCCCGCTCCACCTCCTGCGGAGTGGCAACGAGGATACGGGACTCTCGGCCATCGCTTTGTGGCCATCGACTGAAGCGGGTTGAATCGGGCGATAGTCGGCGAAGATGTTCGCAGACCTGAGCGGCGAGGGTGGTACTTGGCACCAGGATGAGCATGTGGGCTGCACATGTCTCTGAGCGCGGTACGAGGCTGTTGGGAGAGCCCTCGCATAGCCGGATCGCTGCCAGTGACATGGCAAAAGTCCTGTGGATGGGTTAGCGGTCAGTCGTGTCTGCGCCGCTCAGGGGGGCTATACGAACTTGCCCATGCCCATGCGGTCCTGGTAGTAGACATCTCTCGGGCCTCCATCTCGCGTGTAGGATGCTCTGGACGCGAGGGCAGCAAAGAAGGCGAGCTGGCCTGGTGTGGGTTTCGCGACGTGTGGGTAAGCGTCCTCAAGGCGTTGAATGAGGTCGCGGGCGGCACCCGTATCCTGGGACAGTTGAGCAGCACCTTCAAAGCTGCCTATCCAGGCGAGAGGGAGCCGCACTTACCGCCCATCGCTTCAGTTCAGAGCCCTGGTCGTTGTCGCCGGCGCGAGTTATACCGGAATGTCCGCCCAGGCTTGATCCAGATGGCCCCAGTCTTGCCGAAAGATTCGTTCTCGTCCGCTCACTATCGGCGTGAGTGACAGGCTGACACAGGAAGGGAGCCGTATGGATCGGGCGCGAGATGACAGGTCGTCGTCTACACGGAGGAACGTCCCGCGACCGGATCGCGACATTGCGGTGCTCGGGGAGGGAAGCAACGCCGCATCGTTGCAGCAGCCGACCACTCGAGCCTCCGCCGAGTCCCAGTCTCAGGCGAAGGTCTTCCTCGACGCATGCAAGAGCCGAGGAGAGTATGCGAGCTCTGGAGGGAGCATGCATGTGGGACAAGGAAGGGAGGTAGTAGGGAAGATATGAGCATGACCGAAGTTGCCATGGTGGATTTCAGACTTTCAGACTTTCCTCAGGCACGACGACCCGGTTGGCGGTTGGCAGTCATCTTATTCAATGTTCGGCTGCTCTGTCTCCCTCGCGAACACTGGGTAGTGATTGAGGTCTGCCCGGCTATGTTGAAGGTGCCAGCAGAGTCGAACCCATGCTTCACCTTGGCCAAAGGACATCTGGCGAACGGTGCGAACGAGACCCAGGTCCTCGCAGTCCGACAAAACCGGGGGTACCTCCTCCGAATCTTCCGTCCCTTCCTGACTCACTTATCCCGTTGTCCCCTACGTCCCATGCTCTCTCCACGCTCTCCACGCTCGAAACGACCTCAGTGCACATATACTCCGCACAGAAGCGCCGTTGCTCGTGATGTTCGCCCCACGAGCTATGGTGGGGACGCTCGCTGGCTCCGCACGGTAAGACCGCATCGTGGTCGAGGTCCCGCTGACAGATACGATATGACACTTCTACCCCATCGTCCCGGTCAGCATTCCTCCGCTCTCCGGGATTCAGCCTGCTTGTCTGCGAAACAGGAAGCTTGTACCAGATGCGCAGTCTGCGGTCTGTTGCGACAACCCCAGTCGGTCAATTTCAGAGAGAGCCTAGACTGTTGCAACGGCAGTTGCGGCTGTAGACCGGCGAGAGACGCGGTGCGCCACAGCCGGATTGGATATCTCCGCGACGCGGACCATGTTCACACGAGAGCGAGAGGAGGCCCTTGTCATCGCCCGCAGGGTCTGTCCGCATGCTGACATTGGTATTCTGGGTGTGGGGTGTCCGGTTTGGCTCGGACGCCGCGGGAGGTTTGTCTGACTGCGGCTATAGCGCTCGGCACAGTGTGCCCCGCCGGCAGGTTTGTGGACCCCCTTCCTGCTGTACAATCCGAGGTATCTCCGGGACACCGCCCCTCTCCGGGAGGAACTTGGGCCAGCCATGCCAGGAATAGGAGTGAAGATCGCCGCATAATGGGCGGACCGGAATGGTTTGAAACGCCACCGCTTCACGAGAAACACGGCACACGGCACGGCACAGCAGGCACTCATCTTGGACGCTTGAAATATTGACCGGTGGCCCCATCTGGAGTAGGCGGCAAAGGTATGCCAAACCCATGGTCACCGTGGTCCCCATGGTCCCTCTGGTTCCTAGTGGTCGCAGGCAGGGGCGTGGTGTATGCGTATATATACTGAGTATCTGCGTCTTTCAGCGGCTCGCTATCCCATTCTCTCGAGACCTTCAGCTGGGCATCGCAAGCAGGTATATCGCACCCCGCCACATTCCGTACGACCCCACGATCTCTCGGCTACTCGACTCGATATGGCTCCCGGTCTGAGCTCCGCCTCTGGCGGCACGCAGTATCACCACCTGCAGAACAACTGCGCCAAGTGGTGGTTCCAGGATGCTGGTATGCGCCGCTTGGCCCTCGCGATCGCTGTCGGTTTCGCCGGAACCATCAACAGCGGTGAGTGGCGGATATGGAGCTTCCCCTTCGTGGGCTTTACTATCGCCCCTGCTCCTACACGCTGCAGTATGCCCCCGCTCCGCCCCGCCGACTAACCCTTCGTCCAGGTTACGACGGCTCCTTGATGAATGGCCTCCTGTCCAACCCCATCTTCATCACCGCCATCGACAACCCGGACGCCAACAAGCTCGGCATCATCTCCGCCGCGTACGCCCTCGGCGGTGTCCCCGGTCTGTTCCCCGCTTCGTTCGTGGCCGACCGCTTCGGCCGTCGCATGGCGATCTGCATTGGTGCCTTGCTCATCATCACCGGTGGTCTCGTGCAGACCTTCACCACGGGCGGGAACGCTATGCTCGCTGGGAGATTCGTCGTCGGTTTGGGCTCATCGTTCCAAGGTGTTGGGGGTGGGCCATACACCGCCGAGATCTCGCACCCGAGGAACAGAGCTCAGACGACGGCTCTGATCAACACTTGTCAGTGCCTCAAACCCTGCCTCACGGCACACCATCCTCTCCCACAGCGCCGACAGCCGTCAAGTGAATGCAGGACTTTTCTGACCCCCTCACAGGCTGGTATATCGGCTCCATCCTCGCCGCTTGGACTTGCTATGGCGCTCTGAACATTTCTGGCGCCTGGTCTTGGCGGATCTGCACCCTCATTCAGATCGTCCCCTGCTGTATCCAGCTCTGCGTTCTCTGGTTCGTCGAGGAATCGCCTCGTTGGCTCGTCTCAAAGGGTCGCGAGGAACAGGCTTTCCGCATCTTGGCAAAGTACCACTCGAACGGTGACCCTAACGACGAGCTGGTCAAATTCGAATTTGAGGAGATCAAGGAGGCGATCGATGCGGAGCGGTCGGCTACCGCCGGTGTATCTTGGTCCAGCTTCTTCAAGACCAAGGGAAACAGGCACAGGACGCTGATCATCGTTGTGAGTGGCCACGACCATGGGAGCACACACGTTGGTTGACCTCTTGCCAGCTCGTCGCCTTCTTCTCGCAGTGGGTCGGCAACGGCATCATCTCGTACTACCTGGCATCCATCCTCGCTTCCGTTGGCGTCACCAGCCCGAGTCAGCAAGCGGGCTTCAATGGCGGTCTCCAGATCTGGAACTGGTTCGCGGCGATCGCGGGCTCTCTCGCCTGTGAGAGACTCGGCCGTCGATTCCTGTGGCTCACCTCGGCCTGTGGGATGTTGTTATCCTTCAGCATCATCACTGCCTGTTCCGCCGTGTATTCGCACACCCAAGCCCAAGGGGCCGGCCGGGCGGTCATGGCCTTCCTGTTCGTCTACTTTGGCTTCTACGACATCGCCTTTACAGGTCTCACCGTGGGGTACCCCTTGGAAATCCTGCCTTTCTCGCTTCGTGCAAAGGGGATGGCTCTATTCAACTTCTTCGTCTCATGCGCCCTGTTCTTCGTAAGCAAAGTCATCTTCGGGCGTAGACGTGCACTGACGGACCTTCGCAGAACCAATACGTCAACCCCATCGCCCTCGACGCTCTCGCGTGGAAGTACTACTTTGTCTACATCGGCACCCTCTGCATCGCCATCGTCTGCATCTACTTCCTCTACCCAGAGACCAAGGGCAGGATGTAAGCACGCTGGCGGATTTGAACCCATGATGCGAACTGACAACCACTCCTTAGGCTCGAGGAGGTCGCGGAGATCTTCGATGGTCCTCAGGCGGCTCTTCCTGTCGTTCAAGAGCAGCAGGCTCTCGAGCACAACGGCGGCAAGAACGGCGCCGACCACAAGGAACAGGCGGTCACGATTGAGTATGCTTGAGAAGACAAACGAGAGACGAACGTATCATCGTTTGGATGGATCTGCGCTCGGATAAAGAGCAGCTCTTGAGATGGGAGACTCACGCTTTCTCAAGGGAGGGCGTGGAAGGGCAGTTGTTCATTCATCTGAACAGACCGGATGCTCCGCGGGAGGGCTTAGACGTATACGGATCGACCGTCGAGTGCATGAGAGATTCGATATGGAAATACTCGTGGAATATGTGGGCGAATGAATGTATGGTTCTTGTCATCGAGCATGGCTGTCTGCGGTGCGGATGCCGATACGTCTTAGACAGAAACGGCGCCACAATGCGAGGTGCCACATCAGCGCGTGTGAGGTCGACCGCTCACAAGATGTATTCATCTCTCTTCAATCCGACAATCCACACTCATCATCATCACTTCTTCGACACCACCATGCTCCCCGGGCCTCTTCTCACCCTCATCACCCTCCTACTCCTCCCGCTCACGCTCGCCCAGTTCGGCAACTTTTTCCAGGGAGGCTTCCCCTTTGGCGGTGGGCATTTCCAGGGGAATCAGCAGGACGCGCCGAAGTCTCCGGGGAGGCAGCACAAGGGCTGGACAGAGATGGAGTCGGGTGAGTGGGGCGGGCCAAGGCATGCACACGATGCGGGTCTCGGGTTTTCATGGGGGAGATCTCGCTCTCGACGCTCTTTGAAAGAGGTTTTTCTCACGAGGCTTCGATGGGGCTTCCGTCGCACCACCACCACCTCTCGCGACACCACCTCGCGCGATATCGAGAGGTGGTGTCGAGAGATGGTGGGATGGAGATGGACCCCACTGGCTTGATCCAGCCCTCGATCAGAGCTAACATCACCACAGTGCACTGCAGAGCAGGCTATGTCTGCCCCGGATCATTGACCTGCGTGCCCACTCCGGCAGACTGCCCCTGCCCATATCCGTGAGTAGACGTATCTTGCCGCTGCGTCCCCTGCCGACTACTGTCGCGCTTCCTTTACGGCCCGCACTATACATCCTTGTGCTTGTGCGGGAGGCAGTGCTGATCCCCCAGTGAGGACGTCAAGTGTGTTCTGCCGGACGACCGACCTCGTGACGAAGGCGAGGGCCCGCCGTTCGTCTGCGTGCGGGGACAGCAGGAGTGCGAGCGGGTCAAGGTGTTTTCAAAGCCAATATAGGTGCATGCAGGGTATATCTGTGCGGGGTGTATCGGGCACGATGATCTTCACCGGGCGGGAGGGAGTTTCAATACAAGGGAAAGCTAGGATCGACATCCCGAGCCCAAGCACGCAGACCACCTCGCACGTCCCGTACGCGCGGAACAGCAGACACCGGGGCGCCTGCTCCATCTGCCACTGCTTCGTCGGTGGAGACCGGGGTGTCCGGCGTAAGAGCCGCGCGCAGGGCCGAAGCGGCGAGCTGCGAATCGTTGCCTTGCCGGCAGAGGAAAATGACCTCCTGGCGGGTAGGTACTTCAAGCGGGTTCGAGAGAATGCGATCGAGAGGGATATCTGAGGTCAGCACGAGCGAAGCAAGCGACTCGGCTCACTGAGCGTGTGGGGGATCGAGGCGATGCCATACTCGATCTCAGGACGCGTGTCCACGACAATGACATCGTCTTTGCCTATGAGGCTAGCAAAGTCCTAGTCGTGTACTCAGCGGCAAGTCCAGTCTGCGGGCATATTTCTGGCCCACCTTTGCACCGACGCGCTCTCCCGGTGCGCCCACTACCTCCCCTGTGAGTTCGTCCACGAGGACGGCCTCGCAGAACTCGTCGTAGTCCTCCTCGGCGAGGTTGTCCGTGATCGTAGCGTCCGGCCCGCAGGCTCTGCATTTGGGCGAAGGCGGTTTCATCTTGATAGTCCGCACGAGAGGGACGCCTCCGAGGTGAAACACGTGTAACAGCGGGTTGGAGTCTGCTCATGAGTACGACGTATGCGATGTGATCCGGGCTCACCCTCATTGCCCATCAAGAGCTTGATGACCTCGCTAGCCATTCCCGTTCCGACCATTCCCGTAACCACACCCCACACGCCGACATCCTCGCATCGGCCCGCAGCTCCAGGAAGCAGCGCTGGCCAAAGACACCGATAGCACGCCCTCTTCTGCTCTTTGGCGGAACCCCCGTACACCGCCCATTGCCCCGCCGAAGAGATGGCCGCGCCAGACACGAGGGGTTTGCCCAGCCTGACCGCCGCGTCGTTCAGGAGGTAGCGAGTCATGGGTCGGTCGGTGCAGTCGATGATGATGTCCAAGTTTCGAAGCCTGGCAAGCGCCGTGGAAGGCTGGATGGCCTCCTCGCGAGGTATGACGCGGACGTTTGGGTTGAGTCTGCTCATATTAATTAGTGGAAGGATCGCGCGAAGCGAGCGAAACCGCGCACGCATGCATTGCTAGGGAGGCAGAGACGGCTTTGCTCATCCCGATGCGCTCGGTCGTATGCAGTATCTGCCGGTGGAGATTGCTCTTCGAGACGAGGTCGTGATCGAAGATCTCGATGGTTCCTATAACAGGCGTCAGGTGAGCCAAATACCTTTTGCCTGCCTACACGCACCGACTCCCGCCCCGGCTAGGTACTGGAGCACTGGGCACCCCAGACCTCCGGCACCGACTACAGCGACCCTAGCCTGCTTCAGCCTGAGCTGACCTGGTGACATGAGCCCCTAATCGAACACGCATGGGTCCGCCTAATCTCTCTCACCGGGAAGACCCCAGCCGGGCATGATCATCTGCCTGCCATATCGCTCATACTCGTCGAGGCTCAGCGGACGTGCCGGGTTCGAGTCCGCATCAGTGTTCACGGTGCTGGGTCCTGACATGGTGTTGCGGAGCCTAGCGATCAGGTGGGGGATATTGTCTGACGGATGCCGGCGTTCTTGTTGGTGAGGTTGTCCGAGGTGGAAATAAATAGCGTTTAGACAAGGGGCTCCGCGATTTACAGCCGCCGATGGTCGGGTCGGCAGCTTGCTCAAGATGTTTGTTCACCAAGGGCACAGATTGTCTCCAGCGGGTAGACACAAGGAAAGTGGACGGGTGGACGGTGATCCTTCGCAGAGGGCGGGCTGAAGAGAACTGAATGCTGTACATTCTGAATCATGATAATCAAACTGGTGGCCCTTGCCTGCGTCCGGAGTGTCTGCTGCACCGAATAACGCCTGATCCCTCTGAACAGTCAGGCCACAATGATGGCGTACCTGCTGAGCATGATCAAGCTCAGGACCTAGCATCGTTCAGCCCAGCCCGAAGATACATGCCTCGAGTCGAGGTGACAGCTCCCAGATCGGTTGTCAAGGCGCCCAAACTCACGCTGATCACACCCGCGGGCATGAGCTTGCTGGTCATGTACATGCGCGCCGTCATGATGATGCAGAGCACCGTGGAGACGGCTGCGGTGTGTCAGCCTGATCCTCCCGGTGGTGTGGGACGCGAAAGCAGGGCGTACCCAATGGGACCTTGATGTCCGTCGGGTCGAGCGAATTGAGCTGGGCTCGTCAGTCAACTGATGACACCGACGAAGAATGCTATCACCCACATATGCGCCATAGCCTGCGGCACCGCCAAACAGAGCACCAGAGCTGCGTCGGGCGTTAGCTACGACGAGCACTGTTGGGGTGAGAGAGCGGGAGCCGCGTACATGAGAGAGATGACGGAGCCGCGGCGGACGGCACCGAGCAGTCCGCCAGCGACGAGGATGGCGGCGTAGGCGTAGCCTGGACTTGTGTCAGCGGGGTGCAGCAGCGGGTGGTCTCCCGTCCGCCAGGGGATGGCGCTGCTTGGGCTGCTCTGACTGACCGAGGTAGTCTGTCCTTGGCGCGACGAGGGGCAGCATGGTGAGGTTTGGACGCAAAGGTGGAATCGTCTGCCCAGACGGAAGAGCCAATCGGTCCGGTCATTAGATCGCCGGATTAGCCAGCCATTAGTTGCAGCTTGTAATCAGCTTGTAGTCAGCTTGTCACCAGCTTGTAATCAGCTTGTAATCAGCTTGTAATTACCACGCGGTAATCAGCTTGTATTCAGCTTGTAATCACCTCGCCCCGATTAGAATCACGGAATTATATTATACTTGTACAAACATTTTTACTTCCGCGCCTGGCAAACGTGCGAGTCGATCCGGTGGGACGGCGCGTCACTCACTCTCACTGGCAAACAATGTTTGCGATTACGTTCCTCTCCCCTTCTCTTCTGTTCATCGCTCCTCCTCTCAAGAGGAGCGACAACAACACCTCAACCCCACCCCGGACTATCCCACATCCGTACCCTCTCACATCACGTCCCAGGCCGTGTAGACAACTTCACCCGCCGCGATCCTCACCGATCGATCCGCTCACCTCCACTCCGCCGGTTCACGACCGCTTGCCGCTCCAACTCCTCGACCCATCGCCCTCACACCACGCCATGCCGCTGCCCGTACCTCGTCCCGCCCACAATCGTCCCACCTCGACGTCCACACCCACGCCCAAGCAGTCTCAACGCACCCCGCCGAAGCCCGCGTTGAACATGTCCAACGACGCCGTCAACCCTGCCCAATGGCTCAACTTCTCCCTGCCCCCGCGACAGCGAGCCGTACCCGGATCGGGGGTGATTGGCGTGCCCCGTCGCAGTCGGCGGGGCGAGGGGTGGAGGGGAGGAGTGCTCTCGAGGGAGAGATACGTCCACGCAAACTTTCGGTTCGTGCTCAAGCCAACCGAGACGTTATCGTACGGCGCGCACTTTGCCGACCCGGACATGTAAGCCGTCCCCATCACACTCGCAACGTGCCATTTCTAATGACCCAGATCGATGCACTGGCAGCATATCCTGCAGGTGTTGGTACCCACGTTCTCGGCATTCTCGGTGGCGCAGGGATACGTCTCTTCCGACCCGAGCGATTCCGCAGGCTGTGGCAAGGACACCCCGCTGGGTGTGTCTTTCGACGAAGCCGAGCTCGAAGGTCATGGCGAGGAGGCCGAGCGGAAGAGACGCATGGAGGAGGAACGGCGCGGTAGAATGTGCCCGATCTGCCTGAGCAAGCCCGTTGCAGGGAGAATGACAAAATGTGGACACGTACGTTGCGAAGTTTTGTACCGATGCGTTCATCGCGCTGACGGAGCAAACAGATTTTTTGCTTCCCTTGCGTCCTGCACTACATCCAGTTATCGGACATTCCCAAGTCAGCAAAATGCCCAATCTGCGGCGATACGGTGCACGAGGGCATGCTCAAGTCTGTCAAGTACCTCGACGCTACCACCATGCTCGATTCGGCGCACGGTGAGGATGACAACAGCGTCAGTGACGGCACCACCGGATCCGACGCCAAGGTGGAAACCGCTTCCGAGCCCGGACAACACCATGAGCATCACGCTCATGACGATCACACCCATCACATCGTGGGAGGGGAGATGGAAGGGTTCGAGGAAGCTCAGGAGGAGGCTTTGGCGATCGATGCCCACCAGCCGACTCCCGGCCACCGCATCCACATGCGCCTCATGCAACGACCGCAAATGACCACAATGGCTCTGCCAACCTCGCCGTCGTGGCCGTCAGACGCGATACCGCCTCACACAGCCCCTTGGTGGTTCCTTCCTGATGTCCTGGCTTACTCCCGCTTCATGCTCGCTTCGCCAGACTACATGATGAGCGAACTCAACCGGGAGTTGGCAGAGCTCAAGGCAGAGTGGGAACTTCTTCGAGGGGACGATCTGGGCCGGGACTTTGTGCGAGCGGCGAGGGAAAAGGTGGAGCGGCAGATCGGCAAGGTGCAGGCGGAGCTGATGACGGACACGGTGCGGCGTGGAGAAGCCGAGGCGAGGGAGTCTTGGGCCGAGGCAGTGGGAGGTGAAAGGCTGGAGAGGGAGAGGCGCAAGGAACGTCAGCGGAGGGCCAAGGAGCGCGAGGAGCGCACAAAGGCTGCGATGGAGGATGCGCCGACCGAGTTCCTCGCTACTCAAGGGTCAACTTTCGGTACCATCCCGCCCAACATCGAGGTCGAGCCGAACCCAATGCCGTCGCCAAAGCGCAATCGGCGGAGACACCCTGCGCCGACGGGGCCTGCTCCTGCGCCACCGTCATACTACTTTTACCAGTCTTCCCTCGGCGCCAATGTCTTTCTCCACCCTCTTGACATTCGCATCCTTCTGGCGCACTTCAAATCGTACTCGCTCTTCCCGCCTTCTATCTCCTTCTCGACCTCTGGCTTCGACCCGGGGACGATCAACGACGAGCTGCGCAAGCGCGCCAAGTACCTCTCGCACCTCCCTGCCGGGACCGAGGTGGTGTTTGTCGAGGCCGAGCTGGAGGAGATTGTCGGCAAGGAGGGGCTGATGGCGTTTGAGCAACCGCTCAAGGCGAGGCGGGCCAAGCGGAGGGAGCGGGTGAAGAAAGAGGATCGAGCGAAGAGCCGCTGGGAAAAGGCAGAGCGGGAGAAATTACCGGCAACTGGTCCTGGCGAGGATCGAGAGTTCGCGCTGGCTCTTGCTCGGTCTACCGTCGAGACGAATTGGTCGGCCGAGCCTGCTCTGGGATCGTCCATTGGCTCTACCTCGTCGCACTTTGACGGCACCCGATCTGCGCCTGGCCCATCGCCTATTCCCTCGCCATCGACCTCACCAACGACGTCTGTGTGGGGTGCTCACGCCCAACCACGAGCGACCTTTGCCCATGCCCTGCACAGTCATACGACGTCTTCCACTCCAAATCGGCCTAGGCGGCAGGATGATCCGGAGCTCGAGGCGGCATGGGAAGCTTTTGGCGCGGTAAGCCTCGAGGAAGCTAGAGGATCTATCAGGGAGAGCGAGAAGGGTGGAGGAGGAGGGGCGACTGGCGGCGGTGGGGCGGGTGTTGGAGGTGGGAAGAAGGGGGCGAAGAAGCAAGCAAAGAAGACCCTGGTACTGGGTGGTGGAATGGGAGGCCGGAGGGCATGAGGTCGGCCGCGGTGTATTAGAAACGCAGGTGCAGGAAGAGTCCATTGCAATCATACATAACACAATCAAGAGCACAACATCGGAAATGAGTGGAAAGCATGCAAGTTGTACTTCAAGGCACAGCGGTGCGACCTTGTCTGTTTTCGTGAGAGGTAGGTCGTGCGAATTGCCTGCAGAGCCGTCACTGGGCTCGTAGCGGACCTAATAGATGGGATCGAGAGTACCTCTATGCTCATTCTTATTGATGCGTACCAGCCAGAGTCGTGGCTCAGATTGTGATATAAGAGGGGAAGGCCCAGGCAGCCTCGGCCGTCTTGACAGAGGCGTGGACATCGGCTGGAAGCAGCGAGGACGACTTCCCGTCGACTGACGAGGCGCCGCCACCACCATACGGCGCTGATGACGGCGTGCGTGGACAGCGCGTGTTGCATGCCGTCTAAAGCAGAGTCCGCATGTCCGAATCAGGGGTGTTGACGCTCCTGCTACAGCCAGCCAGCCTGGGGGCCAGCTGCGGCACAGGGGTCCGCTGCGAAGCTCTCAACTATTCGCTCGCAAATCGGTTCAAGTGTCGTACGCGTATGCGAGCAGCAGGCCTCTACCGTTCTTGCGAAAGTCGCGGTGTGTGTTGGAGAAGATGTTGGTGATCGGAAATGCTATAATTGCTTGTTTCACTTTAATTGCACCCATGGCGCAGCCAGACGAATGGTAACAACCTCCTCTGGGCGACCTATAATCTCCGATCCGGGCATGCAGCTGGTTAAACCGTTAAGCAACCAACGTGACAGAGCTCCGACCGAGCTCCATCCCGCCTTACCGCTTCTTTGGGTCGAGTAGACAGCAAAGAGTAGGAGGGTGACAACCAGAGCCGAGGTAGTTTGACAACTTGGAATCAACGCATTAGGCAACGCGGTGATCCCAGTATGTGGGATCTGCGTCGATCACCCCGGGAGTCGTGGGCGGATGGCAATGTCATTTGCCCAGAGATGGCTTGCCGGGCGCGGGCGCAGAAGCCTTGAAAGGTGGAAGAGAGAGGAGAGGGGAGGGGAGGGGAGAGGATGAGCAGAGCGGTCAGAAATTGAGGGGAAATGGTGGCGTTCGGACCGGGACCTTACGTACCACCAGGGGCGAGACTCTGGTGTTGTTCAGTGCATTGGATTTCTCGAGGATGTCCGTCCCTCAGGAGTCAGGAGGGGCCGTCCAGGATGCACCAGGGAGACGAGGGAAATGTATCGTCGCCTCTTGGCGTTCCTCGCAAGGCGGAGAGGCAGGCGCCCCCCGCGGTTGGCCGAGGCATTGCCGCGAGGAATCTGGAAGGTGGGTTGCTTGGGCGCTCGCTCCTAGAGTCCTACCTAGCTAGGCCAGAAGACATCTACGAGCACGATGCATGCGACCTGGTCGTCCACCACCACCATTGCCACCGCCATTGCCATTCCATCGGCTTCGTCTGCATGGCAAACACATTGTCAGTTGACCAGTCTGTTGTGCATTCACTCGCCGGTGCGACGCCGACGCGCCCAAACAAGGTTTTGGCTCGACAAACAATTAGTTGCTGTTGTTCCTCTCAACCTCCCCCAAACCAATTCACCCTTCACCTCTTTCCTTCCAATTTCCCACCTCAGCTCTACGACTCTCGCAGATCACCCGCCCAGCGCTCAACACCACCACGACCACGAGACGCGCAGAGCAAACGACATCAGCAGCAGCGCACACTCCGGCGGCTGCCCAGCCGGCCAATCCTGCAGGTAGCCTTCAGTCTCGGTGAGTATTCTCGTCGCACTGAGAATCTTCATTCCGTCTTTCAATAGCGCTGACACCTTGGCAAAGCCCCCGCAGAGTCAGCTCATGATGCCCGGCTCTCGCCCAGGATCGAGTCGACGTGACCAGCCCGCGTCCCCGACTGCTCAAACGCGAGCCCAGGTCCCACCACCAGTTGCATCCTCCATTATCTACTCCGGGCCCGACACGAGTCCCCGTGCGAGGTCATCTCCCCTCCTCGCTTCGAGCGAGATTCCGGGCCACCCCCAGCTCGAGGACCCGCCGACCCGTCGCTCCAATGTATCGGGTTCATCGAATGAGGATGAAGGGCCAGTACCGGCGTTGGCCCCGCAGGGCCTATCCCTCGGATCCGTGTTCGCGCGAAGGGGTTCCATCCTCCCCCGCCAGGCTGAGCCGTCCGGATCGCTTCTCGTGCCGAGGCGGAAGGGCAAGGAAAGGGAAGGGGACATTGAGCTGGTGGAAGTGAATGCGCCGGAACGAGTCCCCGCGACCAAGATCAAGGAGGACGTAGCCATGGCCAAGTGGAGGGTGAGTAGCGCCTTGGAGTCGCTGGTCTCTTGCATCGTCCCGGTGCGAGTCGGAGCTGACGTGCGCAGAAATGGGTCGTGGAGCAACCCCTCTCACCATCGGGAGACTTGTCGCCGATCAACGGTCGCAAGGCCAGCTCGGTCAATGTGCCGATGACGCCCTCCCGAGCGTCGCTGCGTGGCCCGCACTCGCCGTCCCCTACACCTCGTCAACTGTGGCCACCCTCCTCGCCTGCCTCACCCGGCTCGCCGTCATCTCCTGGAGCGCGCTCGCGATCCCGCTCACCATCCCGCGACTCGATGCACCTGCCCCACTCGGGCTCTGGTTCGGCCTCCAGCTCGAGCGCGTCGCCTGCCCGTCCATCCTCCACCCATCCATCCTCCGTCGACCACGGCACTGGGACCGTCTCCACACCCGCCCAGCTCGATTTTTACAACACCGAGTCTGTGCGTGCGCTGCGCGACGTCGAATTGGCAGTGGACGACGAGGTGCTGGCGAGAGCGGTCGCGATGCAGGCGCCGAAACGATCAATGTCGAGCTATCCGCGCCTCTCGACGCTCGAGAACCCATTCTTCGATCTCGCCACTCGTCTATCATCACGGCGGGTACGGCCCATCGTTCTTGAGCTTGTCCATTCGCTCGGACACTACGTCGACGCGGTGTGGTCCGTGACATACCCCTCGACACCCATCCCGTGGGCGAACGAGCCAAACCAGTCCGGCTCGCCCGGTCCGTCGAGCGCTCTCACATGGAAGTCTCGCATGCTCACTGCTGTCCAGGAGGGTAAGCGGTCGGGACACGTCCCGTCCCCTCCATCGGGTCCCGACCTGCGGTTCTACCGCGACGAAGTGCGGTATGCGCTCCAGGATGTGGACGACACGGTCGGCATCTTCAAGGGCGTCATGTGGGCCTTCATGGGTGCATTGCAGCGGGGCGCATACGGGGATGTGGAGGAGGACAACGTGTTGGGTCACAATGGCTCGGGGGGCAACATGGCTCGCATGCTCAACGATCTAGAGGAGGCACTATGGTGGGTCCGGGTCCACGTCCATGCAGTCGTCGTCACTCGCTGACCCGCTACAGGGGTGATGCTCCACCGCGATCGACTGATCTGGCCTATGAACTACCTGAAGGATTTGACCCTTTCGCCGAGCCAGACCCAGAGGATCTACAGTCAAAGGCGGCCTCATCCAGCGCAAATCCTCTCTCCGACTTTTTCCGTTCTGACGGTCAAGGCGCCACACCCATACCCGCGTCTTCCCCTTTTGCAGACATGCCATCTTCAGACCCGTTCGCCGTCCCGGATCTTGTCGTCGAGATGGACTCTGCCGGAAGCGACGGACGGCCCGGCTCGCCCACGGCCCAGTCCGGCCACGGCCAAGAACGCCACCGGAGCGTCGACACAGATGTCTCCACCTCGAGCTCGAGCTCGCCGTCCGTCGCCGGGTCGGCAGTGGTGGGCAGGGCGGTGGCGCAGGCGTGGGGGATAGGCAACCCGGCAGGGGAGATGACGCTCGAGGAGATTGGAAGGAAGAGGCACGAGGAGTGGCTCGCGACGAGGAGACCGAGCGTGTGGCAGTGAGGGATGTCGGCGCCGGCGAAGACTAGTTGGCGAAAGCCAAGAATAGTTGGCGAAAGCTACACGCGCAGTACAGTCTCCCGTGGCCTGAGTCTGAGTAGTGCAGATGTGCTGGGAGGGGTATTGCATGTCTGTACCGAACAGTCGATCTGCATGCCAAGCCAAGCTGTTACGATGCACCTGGGCTGAGAACGAGTCAACGACTGATTGCCACAGTACCACTACCGGCTGAGCCGTGAGCCAATCAGGAATATCCTTGCTTGATTGTTTTCCGGCATTTCTCCCGGATTATCGGGAAATATTTGATCCCGCTGTGCGAGTCCGACTCGCGAAAAGTCTTATCGTCGCTAGCAACCAACCCTTTTCTCTCTTTCCTTCCCTCTACTCTCATCTTCGTCCACCCAACTCGACTCGCTGCGTCTTCATTGGCCCATCGGCTTCAGCCTCGGCCCGCACATCGCATCTGCTCAACAGCCCACTGCTGCACTTTGACACCACATCCATCGCTTCAGGTCGATGCTTTGGACCGAACGCACTTCTGACGAGTGAGTGGAGGGGTGTAGCAGACAGGAATCCTCCTCCCCGCTCGACGTTTCGCTGACGCTGTCGTGACCTGCAGCTACCTTTCCGACCTTGTCTTTAGTATCAGCCATCTTTAATTCCGCCCACTGCCCCGTCGGACCTCCAAGCTTTACCTCTTCCCCAAGTCTCACCTAGCTTTTTCCACATCCACGATGATTGCGATCCGAAACTTCCGATCGGCCGTTCCTTCGCTCAAGAACGTGGGCGTGGGCGCGTTTGCTCGCCGTGGACTCGCGACCCCCGTCGCCAACCCTTCGCTCCTGCAGCATGTCCTCCCGCCCAAGCTCCCGGCCGCTCTGCACCTCAAGACCGGCCAGAGCTTCTTCGGCAACTCGTTCGGGTCCACCGAGTCCAAGTTCGGCGAGACCGTCTTCTCCACCTCGATCACGAGCTACACCGACTCAATGACCGACCCGTCCTACCTCGGCCAGATCCTCGTCTTCACCTCGCCCATGATCGGCAACTACGGTGTCCCGTCCAACGAGCCTGTTCCTGGCGTGCCCGGGATCCCGTTCCTCGAGTCGAGCAAGATCCAGTGCACCGGTGTCGTCGTCTCTGACGTCGCGCTCAAGTACTCGCACTACCAGGCCATCGAGTCTCTTCACCAGTGGTGTGAGCGGTACAACGTCCCCGGTCTCACGGGCGTTGACACTCGCGCCATCACCACGCTCCTTCGTGACCAGGGCACGACCCTCGGCCGACTCGCTGTGGGCGACGAGGCTTCCAAGCCCGCTCCTCAGGCCCACGAGTACTGGGACCCCTCGCTCGAAAACCTCGTTGCGCAGGCTTCGACCCGCGAGGCATACACCCTCAACCCGAACGGCACTGGCCCCCGTATCGCCGTCCTCGACTTTGGTTGCAAGGCCAACATTGTCCGATCGCTCGTCAAGCGCGGAGCAGTCGTCACCGTCTTCCCCTGGGACTTTGACTTCAACTCAGTCCGGGACCAGTTCGACGGCCTCTTCCTCACCAACGGACCCGGCGACCCCAAGCAGATCATGGAGACCGCGTACCGAGTCCGCCAGACCATCGACGAGTGGGACCGACCCATCTTCGGTATCTGCATGGGACACCAGGTCCTCGGTCTCGCCGCCGGTCTCGAGGCATACCGCATGACCTTTGGTAACCGTGGCCACAACCAGCCTGTCCTCGCTCTCGCCAGCTCTGGCAGCATCAAGGCCGGTCGCGTCTATGTCACCGTGAGTCTCCGGCCCCCCACACTATTATATCACGCAGGGGAAGTCGCGCTGATACCTTTGCAGTCGCAGAACCACCAGTATGCTCTTCGTCTGACCGAGGACTTCCCCTCGGGCTGGGCACCCTTCTTCATCAACTGCAACGACTCGTCCGTCGAGGGCATCATCTCCACGCCCGAGTCGGGCAAGCGCATCTGGGGCGTCCAGTTCCACCCCGAGTCCGCCGGCGGTCCCCTCGACACCATCGAGATGTTCACCGACTTCGTCGACGAGTGCTCCGCCGGCAAAGGTGGCGCCTCGGCCATGATCGCCGATGAGGTCAAGGTCGGCGGGCACGATGCCAAGGCGGCCCAGGCGCAGGTGGCTCTGTGATTGCGCCCACCGCGGTGATCGCGCCTGGTCGAATAGATATGCGAGACTCGGTAGCTGTGTATAGTAGTCTTCTGCCAAACCAATATGCATCATCAACATCCAGCCGACCCCGATCCGAGCAGCCAGTCAATGAAGCCCGTCGAGAACTGACTCGAACAGCCTGACCGTGTGGTCGTAGGAACTGACTCCTGTTGCAGCATTCTCAAAAGTCGTAAGCTAACAGGAAGCGATTGAGATGTGCCCACAAGCACAAGTACATCTCATTGTCTGGAATATCCCCGCGGCGCAACGATTTACTCTACACCTGCTTGCGCACGCCCCATGTCTCACCACAGATCCCTCGCCTCCACTCTCAGCACCCCCGCATCCAGCAGGCCCTCTGTCCCAAACGTGATTGCCTGCGGCCCCGCTTCGCTCGCATAGATCACCCTCACCCTGAACTGTAACCTCGCCATGGTGCCGCCTACCCACTTCTTCCTCTCCTCGCCTTGCGGCAGTTCGTCTGCTCGGTCACGCAGCACGTCTGCGAGATTGTTCCCCAGAGTATCTGCCTCGGCTGCATCTTGCAGCACTACCACCACGCTGAAGGGCGTCCGGCCTCGGTCGTCCTTTTTGAGCTGGAGCTGGGTTCGCAGACCAAGGGAAGCGTCCACCAGGAGGTTGGCGGTGGACCATTGACTTGCCCCCGCATTGTGGAGTGCGATAAACGGGAGCAAGACGAGTTCGAGGGAAGGGAAGATGCCAAAGTCCATACAGGTGATTTCACCAGGTGCTACCTCATCCAAGGGCAGGATGCCACCCAGATCAAGCTCCGTCCAAGTCGCATGGCCGCCATTGACGGCGAGTCGAACAGGCGGTTCGGCCTCGGCATCACTGTCCGGCTCAAAGTATGGGTTATCTTCCATCGCGAGGCCGAGCGTGAAGTGCGCAAGCATGTACTCGAACGTCTTGGTGTCGAATTGCATGCCAAATGCGCTGACGGCGGGGTTCCACTTGTTCTGCCTCGCATTCAGGATGGTAAGTCGATAAGGACGGAGTTGCTGGACGACCTGACGAAAAGCCGCGATGGAACCGTGAAAGTTCTCGTGAGCGATACGCTCCAGGTTGTCGTGTTTGAAGGTGATGATCTGCGGTTCGCGGGGTATGGCGTCTGCTCCGGATTGAACAGCTGCACCAGCGGGTTTGGCATTGTCTGGCCAGGGGTTCGAGTTGTTCAGGCTGGTCGAGAAGCCCGGTCGTATGACCAGTCGAGTCCGCACGATGGGATCGCCGCCACTCTGGTACGCCTCGCCCAGACCTGGTGCCAGGATCGCGCCGCCGTCTCCTCTCCGTTCGGTCCATGCTCGAGCGAGATTGAGGCAGTGCCCCACGACATGTCGAGCGATGGCTCCACGCCCAGGCTCCGAGTGTGGCATCGTCGCCCAGGTCCTCGGTAGGACTGGCTCGTTGTCCCCGGTCGGGGGATCGGGAGCCATGATTGTGACCTCGGCGATATACCCTTTCTCAGCCTGATCAAGCTGGATAGCAATCCGCATTGAGTCGTCGAGAAGCTCAGCGAACCCTTGGGAGAACATCCTACTGGCGAGAAATACCGTCCCCATATGGTCGAGCCACCAGACCATCGACGCCGCAGGGTCTTCCAGCAGCTCCATCGCGGATGGTAGGCGTGGTTTCTTCTTACCGCCACTCCAGGCATGACCGAGGTACGCACGGAAGGGGAGCACAAACCAAGCGAGGAGCATGTCCCTAGTAGGCGTGTCTGACATGTCGAGGATGTCCTGCGGCGCGATCACGTCGTGCCGAGGAATCAGCTGGGTCATGACTTCGCAGAACACCATGCCGGGAATGATCTCTGCAAAAGGAGTGGCGATATCGACGATGCAGCTGGGCACGTTTCCGAAGAGCGGGATCCACTGGTTTGCCCGCATGATACCCCACCAGGCAACCTCCTTGTCTGGGTCGAACCAGTCAGAGCGGCAGATCTGCTCGATCATCTCCATCTTGGCCAGGATGTGGTTCCCGACAGGGGAACCCCCCAATGCCCCGCGCGACTTGATGGAATGGATAGGCGAGCGAGAGAAATCCAGCCACCCAACAACATCGTCCTCATGGCCTGACGTTCTCCGTTCTTGCTGATCGTCGTGCCTCCGCGTCCATTCGTCGTCGCGCACGAACTCCACTCCCTTATGTGTCCCGCCCCCACGGCGCTCAATGGTCCCAGACACGGGCCCCCCTCCTTCTCCACTGAAGCTGGTGGGCGGCTGAGCGCGATCGGGTCGTGCGTCTGCATCACCCTCGTCACGCAGAGTCTCTGGGGCAACGTTCGGGATTTCGCGAGACTTGCGCCTCTCCTTACTCCGCGGACGATCCCCTCCCTCGGTGTCAACCGCCGAAGCAGGCGGCGTGGTCGCAGTCTCCGAACTAGCGCTGGCCGGCGTCGCCGGCATGGTCGACGCAGCAGACGGTGGCTCATCTTCTTCATCCTCTCGAATCAGAGAATGCCGCTCAGAAGACTTCTTACGGGTCGACTTCTTGTCTTTCTCTTCCTCATGGATGTTCTGGGACGACTGCGTCGTGGCGGCGCTCCCGGATTTCTTGCCGGAGAGGAAAACCCACGCGCCGAGGATAGCGATGGCGACGAGAAGGAGGGCGATGGGCGACGGGGAAGAGCCGACCCGCAACTCGGACATGGCTGAGTGCGGAGAGGTGGAAGCTCCAATTCAGTATTGTAATGGTCGATACGGTGCCGTGTTAGAGAGACGTACCCGTATTGTCTTCAAGTTGTTGTGCGGGCGAGCTTATGAGCGGATCACGCGCGCCTTCCTTTCTCTCTGCCTAAGAGCCTCCTTTGTCGGTACGGTAGTGCACAGTATGGCAACCACTTTGCCTCCAGCTCTCTCACGCTCCGCGCCCCTTTGTCAGCAGAACAAAGCTCCAATGGTTTGGATTTTCCAAGCCTCGGCACGGCGAAGTGGCTGATCAAAGTCCAATACAGTACATCTTCTACTGCCCATCCTTTACAGCCCTACCGAACTGACCGGCTCCACCAAAACCATCTTCACCTTGCCTCTCTGCGTATTCGCATCCTTCTCCACAGTGATCTCCACCACGACCTTGTCAAACACCGCTACTGCCACATCCCCCTTGGGAGAGGGAATGGCGATGGAGTAGTTCTCCGGATCGAATGTGTGTGTATCCTTTGTGAAGGTGATGAGACCCTCCAGGCCGAGCCTTGGCACTTCGTCAGCACCCTGTGCAACACCGCTTCTCGGGCAACGCAGTCACTCACGAAGAGACAAAGACGGCTAGACCATTCCTGAATGTGCGAATGACAAAAGCATCCGCTCTGGTCTTACCGCCGTTCCGCGACTTGAGCGCGAGACCGACATAAAACTCGACGCTGGCCCGACCGGCCATTTGTGCGAGCCTGTTGCGTTTGTTAACATTGTTGAGGATGCGGTCGACGTGGGCCTTGGATTGCAGGGACGGGTGAAGCGACGTGTAGTTGATGGCGGCAGCGAGTTGTCGGTGGGCAAGGACATCGGCATATCGTCGAATCGGGGACTAATCGAGTCAACAAGAATTTCGGGGCGTGCAATCCCGGTGTGATGGCCGACTCACGGTAAAGTGGGTGTAGATTG
Organism: Saitozyma sp. JCM 24511; assembly: GCA_001600855.1. NCBI lineage: Eukaryota > Fungi > Basidiomycota > Tremellomycetes > Tremellales > Trimorphomycetaceae > Saitozyma > Saitozyma sp. JCM 24511. The sequence continues at coordinate 351,571 of BCLC01000008.1, read as the reverse complement.
GGCTTGCGAGACCGTAATGCCCGTAAGCCTCCTTGGACACACTGCCTGAGCAAAAGTACTCTGCCGAGAGCATGCACCGCGTCGCCATGATTCGCACCAAGGTGTTGAACTCGGGCCGCTCCGGGTCCTACCTTTCATCAGCATCGAGTACATGAAATAATCTGCGGTCGTGACTCACCACACACGCATCGAGCGATCGGGCGAGAGCGCCATTACTGGAAACGTCGAGCTCAAGACCCTTTCGCTTGACCAACAGGTCGTTCAGCGCCTCAAAGTTGGTCTTTGGCGGAGCCGCATGTCGCCTGCCTTTCGTCAGCAACAACGTGGCATAGACGAGCTTCTACGAAGCCACCCACCGGAGCACCGCCGTCGCCGGGAACACCTCCTGGATCTTCCTCGCCACACTGATATTCGCGAGCAACATGAACTCCTCGACGAGACTGTTCGTCTCGCGGAGCTCTTTCTGCTCGACATCGATCGGCTCGGCCGATTCAGCCGAGTCGAGGTGGATCTTTAGCTCCGGCGAGGAGAGGGAGAGGGCACCCGCCCGCATGCGACCCTCCTTCAGCTTGATGGCGAGGGAGTTGAGGAGGCGGATGGAGTTGGTCAAGGGGTCGTTCAGAGATCTACAGTTTTGTATGAATCAGCTGCGGCGCTCTCTAAGTTGCAGATCGACAACGCACTTGTTGTCCTTGCGGACTTGCGCCGCTTCGTACGTGAAAGCCTCGTTGGACGAGATGACAGATTTGACAAAGCGCTCCTTGACAATCTCTCCATCCGGTGTGAGCTCCTACATCATATCAGCGCCTGCGATCGGACAGGGGAACAAGAGAGGCTTACCCAGATGACCGAGAACGCCAGACGCTCGACATAAGGCCGAAGTGAGCAGAGATTCGTGCCGAGTAGATGAGGCAACATGTCGATGCGTTTGTCGACAAGATAGACGGTCGTTCCGCGCGAGGCAGCCTCGGAGTCCATCGGGTTGGCAGGGTGCACAAAGTGCGACACATCGGCGATGTCTCCTAATGTCAGCGCTTCCGAACTGTCACATCAAAGCCGGCTTCACTCACGGACACCAGCTTCGATATTGCCATTGGGCAATGGACGAGCGTGTAGAGCGTCGTCAATGTCCTGACAGTCTGCCCGGGTTCAGCCAACAGACCAACCAGGTTTTCCGAAAAGCACTCACTCGGTGGATCAATACTGCAAACGATCAGGTCCCTCAGATCCTCTCTGTCCCTCCACTCGAGGCTATCCGCACTCTTCGGCGGAACTTTCCACGTATCTCCCTCTTTCGGCAAGCAATCCAGAATCGCCCTTCCGAACGGTCGATAGGGCACCTCATACTCCAGCAACAGGCTCTCCTGTTCCGCCTCCTTGCTCTCGACCTTGCCGAGCGCTCGGACAAAATGGCCGTCGGGGTACTTTGAGTTGGGCGACCAGCTGTCGATGGTGACGAGGATTTTCTGGTCGATGAGTTGAGGCGCTTGGCGTGTACGTAGACGGATCCGCGGTAGCGTGCGGGAGAGGGGTGTGGCAAAGACAGTCTGTTGCGAGAGGGACGTGAGGGCTGCTGCGGACAACGAGGAACGGTCCAGATGGCAGACATATCTGCGAGGGAGCTCAGCCTGATAGTCTTGCGTTTGGAAAATCGACACTCACGCCCGCCAGTTCCTCTTGATGACGCCGACCACGCGACCAGTTGGCTGAACATCCTTGGGCTTCCGCTTCGTCTCGTCCTCAACGTCCATCTTCTCCTCGGCCAGCTTCTGCTTCTCCTTGTCATCCACGCCAGCGCCTTCGTCGTCCTCAACATCGTCATCTTTTAGCGCCTCTGAATGGATCAGTTCATGACCATCCTCGAACAGCTGGGAACAAGTCATATGGAGACCAACGCACCGTCTTGGTCTACGACCTCTTCTCCCGGTGCTTTCCATTCTGAGCGAGGGAAGACCTCTACTACCACGACGTCCCCGTCGACCGACCGGTTCATCGCCTGTCGACCGACGAGGAGAACGGGTTTGTCGAGTGACGGGACTCTGACAGTGCCCTACAAAGCATCAGCTAACAGCTTGAAAGGTGAAATGTCAACTCACCTCGAGGTAGTTGTACTGGCTTGCATTGAAGTGACCTTGATACAAGCGACCGGTTTTGACTCCGGCAGTGAGCACATCCATAGGGAGGTACTGCCGGTCATCAGCTGCGGCAAAGCGATCCCCGTCGTATTGGCCTACCTCGTCGTAAAGTCGGCGACCGCGCCTCTCCCCTGGTTCGATCTCGTCCACTCCTCCGACGACCAGGTCGACGAGCTTCTCTCTCTCTTTTGGATCTAGCCCGTCTACGTAATCCCGCGTTGACACCGCGAGCATGCCGTCGGCGTGGGCAAGCTCTCGGTTGCGCTTGTCGTCGGTGAGGAGGACCAGCTGCGGAGGCCGAGCTGCGGAGGACAAAAGGTGCTCGCTGTAGTACTGCAGCGTCTTCCGGATGGCTGAACCATCAGCATTCAATAGCTTGGCCGGTTCGAGACGGCACTGCACCCACCTCTGTCATTGCGATCGTTTGGGCCTTCCTTGCCTTCTTCGCGCTCTTCCTGGAACGTCGCCGTGTCCCTGCTCTCCTCATTCCACCACACCCACACTTTACGCTCTTCATCCTGCACAAGCTGCTGAAGGCGGTTGTGCAGCGGCAGACTGCGGTGGCGTGTTTCACGGATCGTAGTGGAGGGAATGATGATCGGAAGAGCAAGAGGTAGCGCTGAGAGCAGATCCATCTGAAATGACTTAGCGAGATTCCGCGGAGAATCGTTTGAAGCGATTGTCACACACCTGGTGAAGCACGACGTTCGTGTCGATCACCAACCAGTGACCCTCCTTGGCGGCAAACTTGGTGTGCAGAGTGTAACCCCGTTTGGGCAACACTGGCTTGAACCCGGGAAAGTCCGCGCAGAGATGACATTCCTCAAACCCACACGCAATGTCGTCACGGACATATCGCTCCCTGAGGACTACAGGACGCTCAGCGTGATCTTCACAGCGGGTCCGTTGCGCTCACAGTTGAGGACCTTTCCCCGCGCCGTTTTCTTGAGGAACTTTGTCTGCGACAGGGGCAGATCGGCTCTGGTGCGCTTGAGGATGGTGATCGGTGGGTGCGGCTTTGACGATCCGGCCAAGGGGGGCGCTGTAGCTGTCATGGCGGCCTTGTGAATGCCGTCTGCGGCTTGTCTCGAGGAGTAGCGCGATTGCAAAAGCAAAGCAGATGAATGATGACTTTGACAGGATTGAGGATAGTGATGAAATCTCTCATTGAACCGATATTCTGATTCCGTCGTGCCTGACAGCGCGATAGTCGTCGGTTGCAACGTTTCGTCGACTGGGATTGACTTCTGATCTCTGTTACTTGACTTGACTTTGCGGCAATGACAGCATGAGCGAGACCAACGGCAAGGACAAGAAGAAGCTCAGGATAGGGTTCATACACCCAGACCTGGGCATAGGTGAGCTCGATCTCCGCCCGTGGCTCCTGTCGTCTTCCTTGGCGCACCCCGCAAGTTGCCGAGCGAGTTACGTTCTCATTCGGCAGAGCTGACTCGCACAGGCGGGGCCGAGAGACTGGTCGTCGACGCGGCGGTGTCCTTGCAGCGCAGGGGTCATGATGTGGTCATGTTCACCTCGCGACATGATCCGAAGCGCTGCTTTGAGGAGACGCGGGACGGTGAGCTGGAACCTCGACATTGCCTCCTGGATCACCAGGAGCCATGCTTGGGACACAGCTGAACCTCCTAGGCACTCTGCAGGTGCACGTTCTCGGCTCATCTCTACCCCGCCGACTCCACCCTCGGCTACCAGCTACCATCATCTTCTCCATCCTCCGCTCCCTTCTTCTCACCGTCCTGCTCTGCCTCTCCCTCTTTCTGCCTGGCCCAGCATCATTTTTCAACCCGTTATCCCCGTTGGCCAGATTCGACGTCTACATTGTCGACCAGCAGTCGGTGTGCGTGCCGCTGCTTCGTTTCTTTGCAGGGACGAGGGTGGTGTTCTACTGCCACTTCCCGGACAAGCTGCTCAGTGGAGGCTGGGAGGTGAGCGTGGATAGGAAAGGTCAGGGAGGGGTCCGGAAGGGAGGAAAGAGTTTGATCAAGCGGGTGTATCGGTGGCCGGTAGACAAGTTGGAAGAGTGGACCACGGGTGAGATGCTCTCACCATTGCCGTGTACCATACTGCCTCCCCCTACACTTCCAGGCTGACAAGCGTTAGGCCAAGCCGACGTCGTTCTGTCCAACTCGCTTTTCTCGTCGCGCGTGTACACGCGGGCTTTCCCATCACTGGCCAAGCGACCGCCAAGGGTCGTATACCCCTGCATAGACATAGACGCGTACACGCCAATCAAGGGGAAAGGCAAGGCGAAGCAGGTGATCGGGGACGGGGTGAATCTGATCATGTCGTGAGTGACTCGCTTAGTGTGGTATGTTCAAAAACCGCCGACGCAGCACGTTGACCCACAGTGACCGTCCGACATTCGTCTCTCTCAACCGCTACGAGGCGAAGAAGAATGTGGCTCTTGCCATTGAGGCCTTTGCCAAGCTTCGGAGACTGTCTGCGCACCCCAACCCCTCAGTGCGCTCAGATGAGCTTCGACTGGTCATCGCCGGTGCGTCCTGTGCCGGCCCCGCCAGCATACTTGCTCTCAGCTGAAGTTTATTGTAGGCGGGTACGACCAGGCTGAAGCGGACAATGTCCGGACTCTCGCCGCGCTACAATCGCTATGTGATGATCTCAATCTCACGCACCACACGCTCACATCGGCGACTGCTCCACCTCCGCCCGAGACGCAAGTCCTGTTCGTCACCAACTTTACCACCGCGCAGCGGTCCTACGTCCTCACCTCCCCGTCCACCATCGCCCTCCTGTACACCCCGGCCAACGAGCATTTTGGCATCGTCCCCGTCGAGGCCATGGCCTGCGGGCTTCCGGTGATCGCCGCCGACTCTGGCGGTCCCACCGAAAGCATCGTTGACCTCTCACAGCCGGGAGGAACCGGGATCCTGCGCCCGCCAATATCCGACGAATGGTCCCTTGCCATGATGGATCTTCTCTCGCTGTCCGACAGTCAACGAGCAGAAGTGTGCGAGGCGGGAAAGACGCGCGCGCGAGAGAAATTCGGCATCGAGACATTGGGGAAAGAGTTGGAGGAGGCGTGCGTAGAAGTGGCCAACATGCCGGATGTGCAAGGTCAGATTGGCGACAAGCTGATGTGGGGAGGAGCTGCGATGATGGGTTTCGCAGCGGTCAACCTGGCGTTGCTATTCCTGCTGTACGGATTCAAGGCCAGTTGAGCAGAGCTCATGCATATGATGTAGAGGTGTGATGTTCTAGCTGGACGATGCGAACGAGTAAAGGCATAGTCGCTTGTCGGCGGTGTGTGCTTTGCTGAATATTGTAGGGCGCTCGCCGTTTGTCTCCACTTGCAGATGCTCCGAGTCACTTGACTCCGACGAAACGTCCGAGTCATCAGAGTCGTCGGAATTATAGCTGGGCACGGAATGAAACGCCCGTGACCCCGAAGAGGTCAAGAGGATGGGTCGGTAAGGGTGGAACTGCACACTCGAGATGGCATCTAGGACCATTAGACGCCCCGCGACATCGCTTACACAAGGAAACAGCCTCACCTTGATGCAGATGGGCCTGCCATAGTGGCCGCGAATCTGTCATGGTCGAGATGTCCCATACCCTCACGACCCCAGTCTGGCAAGCATCAGCCGAGTATCACCAGAAACCAGAAGAAGACCGGTGTGGTGTTGCATGATTGCCGTCCGCTTACCTCGTCCCCAGCGGCTAACCATCTTCCCCATGGATCCACGTCGAAAGCCAATCGCTGGTTCGTGCTCGCCGGACGCTCATACTCCATGATCGGCGCCGACGGGTTACGCGTATCGAATGCCAGTAGCTTTTCGCTCCTTCGTGAGGCGACAAACAGCACGTTAGTGGCGAGCGGGTGGAAAGCGACCTGCAGTAGCTCAGCTGCGCAAGCACGCGCCCGGAAGAACATCAAGCGGCTTGGATGATGATGGAGTGCAGACGCACCTGGGTGATACCGCCTCCCAGCACACCGTCGATGTGACCCACTGATCCCTGCGTGTCCTCGGCGTAGAGACTAACACTACCCGCAAATGACCCAGCGGCGAAGACTCCCGAATAGTCTGGACAGAAGGCCAAGGCCGAGATGATCCCTACGGCGCGAAGTCAGCGGGCCTCCATCTACACCAACGGCTAAGCCAGCAAAGAGACCGCCGCAAAGGCGGCCCCTGGAACTCTGGACGCACCTTTCTGCCCACCCTTATCGCGCCGGGTCAACGTGGTCTTGATCCGCTCGCCGCTGTCATACCCTGGAGAAGCAATGTCCAATACTTCAATCGCATTCTCGTGCCCGCAGTATAATCTTCCGCCAGTCAGCTATGTGGCCCCGACTGCGTACTATGGGGGAGCTCGAGCCTTCTGTAGCTTGCCAGATAGGCGGCTCACCGTGTCGCGGACGAATTGAAGGCCATGCTCCACGGCGCGATGACCCGTTCCTTGTGGTCCACGATTGGATACGTCGCTCTGACCTGTGTCCATCTCAGCACTGTACGCGCGGTGTATCTGCTGCTCCAATGGAAGAGACAAACCCACCCTACCGTTGCTGGCATCTACCAAGCGCACAGGACAACCTCGCACGCTGGCCGCAAAGCAGAAGCTTTCCGGCGAGGACGCCGAGGCGAGGGGATACCAAGCGGTACTGACTACCGAGTCTGGCGAGTCGATGCGCCGTGGCGACGTGTCCGGCGGCTGATCCAGTGGCCTAACTCAGTCAATCAGTCTGTCTTGCACGGCTGAACGAGCCTGCAAAGTCCCACGTACGTGTCGAACAGCCGTATCGTGCGGTCCTCGGATGTTGTGAGAATACAGCTGCCGTCCGGGGCCCTACAGCTTGTGAGCATCGCGACAGCGCATAACAGGCCGATTCAGATAACCTACCATCTCGCCGACCGCCAGAAGTTGTCTACCAGCTCAGACTCGAGATCTGACGCGTCCACCTCGAGGAGCGACGACGGATTCGAGGAGAAGGCATAGCTCGGAGCTGAGGGGTACGTCGGGGTCTCTGCTGTTGATGATGCGTGATTTGACGGGCCTGCTTCTGCCTGTCCATCCTGTCCATCCATGTCGAGCTGCGACGTGGGTTGTTTTATGCGAGGTTTGATGAGATGGGAGACCGAGTGGAAGGAGCAAGTTTGGCTGTAGGCTGTGGCAACTTTGTGAACGTCCTCCACCTTTTCGAGGTTGACGGTGGCGACCGAAATCAATCCATCCATCCATCCATCCATACACACGATATTGACATCGTTTCGTTTCGTTTCCTCTTCCTCTCACTCTTTCTTCCTGTTATTCTCTGTCCAGGCCTCACATACCCAGTAGCGACCTCCCTCGCGCACACGCTGCCTGTCGTGTAGATCCACGCCAGCTCCCATCTCGACCGACGCTCCACCCGTACCTCCGCGCCGCGAGACCAGAACCTGTCCATTGATTTTGGCTCACACAATCAATATCGCCTTGGCCACTCGCCTCCACAAGCATGGAGAAGGAATGAGCCTGCATGGCTCGGTTCCCGGCTAGGCACCTGAAGAAAGCACCCATAACTCAGCGTCCTCGGTGAGCAGAAGAGGCGAGCCGCGGTAGAGGAGGAAGTCTAGACGTGCGATCGCTGACTAGAACGGAGAGCAGATCTGGAGCCGCCCGTGACCCCACGCGGCTTCTCCAACAACGTCATCACCATTCGGGTGGACGTGCTGCGGCGAGGAAGCTGGGACGGAAACCTGGCGCGGAGCGAGGAAGGGGCGAGATGGAATCGTGGGAGATTGACAACCCGCCAGAGTCCACGAGCAAGGGCGGCTTGTCGATGCAGAACGAGTGAGTTGAGTCCACCCGATTTCCTCCTGCCTCGACTCGTGTCTGAGCTGAATGGAACGCTCAGAAGACGACCTCGACGTACCGATGCGATCATGCATGCTTCCCAGGCGGTGAGTGCCCGGCTGCCCTATTGTCTGAGGATATCCCCTCAGGCGCATTGCTGACACAATGCTTTCGCGGGGTTCAGAACGGCTCGACTACCGGGGGTCATCGCTCCAGGGGCGGCGGCGTGCCATCCCCTTTCACTCCAGGGTTCAACTCAATGGATCACAGCAAACGGCCAAAGAGAAGACTGGGCGGTATCGAGCAAGCAGTCGCAGACGAGCGGCAGCAGCAAGAATCGCGGTTCGGCATTTCACCAGCCGAGACGTTTTACTTGAAACCCAAGCCCAAGACGAAGCCGGCGCGTGTGGACGTCTCGACATCGCGCGCAGCATTGCTGCCCCACCCGGCCGTGCTCGAACCAGAAGTCGAAAGGGAGCAGATCGACTGGACAAGGCCGGGGACGTCAAACCAAAGGACACGCGCGGATTCATCTTCCCTGTCCCCGGCTCCTACCTCGGACGCCGGACCTTCCAAGCCCCGTCACAGCACGACACACTCAATGTCGCATTACATCGATGTAGCCGAAAGCGACGAGGACGATGACGAAGGTGTGAACGCGCCCCATATCTCCGAGCCATCATCTTTGCGAGGCCGTTCCGCCGCGTCTAGATCAACGAGGAGTGTCTCCCCGCAGCAGAGGTCGAGCCACAGTCCCACAAAAGTTGGTCGCGGAGGGAGACAGGCGCGCGCCTCGGAAAGGCTTCACGGCCGCAGGTCGGAAGACGACGACCTACCGGATGACCCCATTCAGGATCCGGACGACGACGAGATTCAGTACACTGGCGCTTCACGGCCGGGTCCCAATGGGGGCAAGGGCAAGGGGAAAGGCAAGGCGGCTCCGCTCCCTCGGAAAGACGGTCTACGAGCTACGCCGTCCCGTAGCAGGAGCCCGGCGAAGGTGAGCAGCGACTCAATCTGATTTGCGTGATGGCTGGTTAACCATTTAGGCTCCTGCGGGTCCCATCAGAGAAGCAGAAAGCCTACACGGAGGGGTCAAATCATCGTCTCTGGGGCCGAAATTGAAGGATGCCATGAGAGCGGGAGTGGACACGGCAACACTGGGTGGAGTCCCGCTTCCCATCCACACGCTGGGCCTTGATGGAGACCAGCTTTTGATCATTGGAGCGGATATGTCGCCTCTACGGATCCCGATACATGAAATGAAGGCTTTGGAAGTAAGTGCAAGGGCGTGATCAGCGGCTTGGCCGGGTTCTCACGTTCTGTCCTCCCAGACTTGCCAAAATGCCGGCCATCCTTTGGTTTTCGGCAAGCTGTCACTCAATGACGGCTTGCATACCACTCGGCTCCGCCGCTTACTGGATACCCGAGGTAAGGCTTCTATGCACCGCGTGCCTCTCCGCTGACCAGCCAAGACCCGAAGACGACTGCCGGATTCTGCGACTTCATTGTACTGCTTATAAGGGCAACAGAATCCGCCGACTTCATCAAGAATTTCCGCAACGTGTTCCGGAAGAAGAACTGGCCTCTTGGCAAAGTGAAGTAGGTCCCCGGTCTACTCGCAGTGATCGAACATAGGCTCACGAGATAGCGACCCTGCTTGTGAGGCAATCCGGCGGAGCGTCCCCGTCAAGCATGATGCCCATCAGGCAGCTCTCGCGCCTTCAAGCGATGTGCAGCAGGAGGCCTTGTTCGCGGCTGAGCAGAGACTAGCTGTGGAGCTCAGCAAGAAGCCGGCATCGAGGCCGAGGCGGTCGGATGGCAACTCTGAACCTTCCAAGGACGCGGCGATGACGAAAAAGGGCAAAGGGAAGAACAAGGAGGATCCAACGCAGGCGAAGCTTCTGTTGTGAGTTCTGTCGGGCGGTATGAATTTGAAGATTCGTAGTTGACATGAGCAGTCCGCCTCTGGAACCACAGAATCGTCAGACTTCGACATTCCCTATGCCTCCTCCCTCGGGACCAGTAGCAGCAGACCCTGTCCGAAGAAGCACTCGTCACTCTGGCGCCGCTGGGCTGAATTACGCCGAACCGGATGAGAATGCCGATCCGGAAGTAGTGGTCAGCGCACCGCCTGCTAAGAATCTCCCACCTCCACCTGTGGATCGGAACGCGCTGTAAGCTCTGCCGTCCGTGCAGTGGGGTTCCGCTCACTCTCTTGACAAGCCTCTTTCCGTGGCCCTTGCAAGGGCGGGCAGACCTGCATATCACAGCTGGGGATCTGTACCGCGTCACCTCGGGCGACTTTCTCAACGACACGCTGTTGGAATTCGGCTTGCGGTGAGTTTCTTGGACCTTCTCGGTCGTGCAGTATTGCAGCACACTGACTTTATAGGCATGTGCTGTCCGAACTCGTATGTCAAGCAAAGATCGGAGCGGACGAAGTACACATGTTCAATTCTTTCTTCTACAACAAGCTGTCCAAGAAGACCAAGTACGTTTGTCGCGCGAAGCGAGATCAGAGACGCTGACTGTTCAGGAATCGTAAGATCGGAGATGCCGATTGGCCGGCGTACGACTCGGTCAAGAAGTGGACGAAAAACAAGGACATCTTCGCGAAGAGATTCATCGTTGTGCCCATCAACGAGAAGTGAGCATGGCGTTGGGGCGACTGGGAGATTGGGACCAGGCGCTGACTCTTGCAGCATGCACTGGTACCTGGCGGTGATCTTCAACCCAGCAGGAGTCCTTCGGCGAGCAGCCACACCACCGCCAGCACCTGCCGCACATCGACCTGTCACTCGCGCTCAAGGCACTGACGGGGAGGAGTCTGAGGCAGTCGACGAGGTCGAGGATCGCCCTCCGGCGGTCCAGCGGGGCGATGTGGCCGACTCTGATCTCGACGAGCTCGACGTCGACGACGCGGTGGGGGACGCCGTTCCTCAGCGATCGGAGGCAGATCTGGATGGTGATATCAGCATGAGCGAGCCAAACCGCGCCGCGGACGAGTCAGTGGACGAGTTGGCGCTCAATGACGAGTCGAATGACAATGCCTTTGTCGTTGGACGAGGGAGTAAGGAAGGATCCGTGGAATCGGCGGGCATGGTAGCAATGGGGAACCAGATTCGGCAAATGTCAATCGACCCTTCGCCGGAGAAACCGAGGCCGATCGAGAGCTTAACCCTCTCGTACTTCCAGGACCAGTTCCAGCAGCCGGAGACCTCTTCAGCGGCGCCGGTGGAATCACCTCCCCAACCTGCAAAGAAGGGGAGGCCGCTTCTGCCCGATGTGGAGATATTGGGAAGCGAAGGGTGCGTCCTCTCGCTTGCGCAATTCACGGGTGACGCGAACTGAAGAATCAGATGCTGGATCATGACCTTTGACTCGCTCGGCGGCTCGCACAAAGCCGTACACACTTGTCTCAACGAATGGCTCAAGTTTGAGGCAAAGCACAAGCGAGATGTTCAGTACGAAATGACGGACGCGACGTACTGGGAAGCGAGAGTGCGTTGTCGGCGGCCGGCACCCGGTTGACTGGCGGCACTGATACACGACAGGTGCCCTCGCAGCCAAATTTCTCTGATTGCGGGTTGTTTCTGATCCACTATGCGAGACAGTTGCTCGAGCGTCCAGACGAGATGCTCGCGTTTATCCAGGTGAGTCTGAGCTCCGACATGCCTCGCTCGCCGATTCCCGAAACAACCACGCTGATGACCCCTGAGCGTCGTCCACCACCGACAAGCACCCCCGAGAACAGATCTTGGTCAGAGGATCGTGATCGGCTCTGGCGTCTCGACGAGACGAACAATCTGCGACATCTATGGGCATCAATCATTGACTCGCTACAACTCCAATCCGATCTCATTCGGCAAGGCCGCAACGCAAGCGAGGCGGAAGCGGAAGCAGCAAAGGCCATGGAATCGCGTCAAGCCGCGCTCTCTGCTGCTCCTCATGTCTCTGAGCATGCCGATCGATTGAATACGAGTCAGAATTCCGTGGTGGAACTTTCTCAGCCACCGAAACACGCGGACCAGCCGCCTTTTGAGAGGGCGTCGCGCGAGGCGAGTAAGTTCCCCGTGGAGGCGGAGGAAGCGGAGGAGGCGGTGGAGACCGTGGAGGTGGTCGAGCAGGGCGAGAGGTCAAATCTTTTCGAATTCGACTTCGCCGGAGGTCTTGTGAGGCATGGCGCGACCTCGACTCCGAATGGGACCAAGAGTCACGTCGAGGAGCACATCGACCCGAGCCTCTACGGTCCTGGGGTACCGCTTGTTACGCCGTCAAAAATCGACCCTCGACTTTCGAGCCCAGGAGTCGTTGGATACACGCGACCGGGTCGGCGCCTGGATACCAGGACGTGGAGCTCTTCCGAGGAGAAGGAGCCGATTGAAGAAGGGGGAATGGCGACGCTATACTCTCAACTTCCGGCTGGTGCGGGACCCCCAGCCGATGGTCTTTCTCACCATGACGAGGGGAGACTGCTCGACCAACGAGATCATCAGCTAGGCCCTTCCGACAAATTTCCACGTTGGAAGGTGCTCGGCGCTGCGGACAATGACGCGAGCGGGCCGATCGACCACATCGGAGACGCCCAGCCAGATCAGTCCGCAGGCGGCGATGAGGACGTGTTCATGGGATCTGGACCGACCCTCGTTGGACCGAGTCACCGGTTGGAGACTACCCACGAGACGATTGTCCCGGGACGGAACGCAGAGATGGACCGCGACATTCTCGACGACGACTGGGAGCAAGTGCCCGAAAGTCAGCACCCATCCGATTCTGGAGATGCGCATGGAGGAGTGATGGGCTTTCAGACACAGCAAGGGCGCGTTGAGTCGGAGGAGGGTCCGGAGGGCGGGAAGCACCCCAGGCAAACCGACAAACAGCACCAACTGCGGTCACCTATCCCAGGGCCATATCTTTCCGACCGACCGGAGCAAGACGACCAACTCAATTCGGTGGCCTCAACGCGCGATGGATCCAGGTCCACCTCGCCTAATACGACGACCACCTCCGACTCGAAGCTGTCTATCAAACTTGCCGGTTTCCGGAACCCGGCAAATGACCGTTCAGCGCCTCGGCAGCACCCTGCGCGGCCGCAACCGCCTGTGTCCACGGGCAGCCCTTTTGAGGGCTTCGGGAACGCCCTGAACTCTCGTCGAAGCAGGGGCGTTGGGCCGGCCGCTGCTTCGCAGTCCAAGGAGGCGTCCGAAGACGGAATGGAGGATCTCATCACTGCTACTCCGCAAACGCGGCGTGCACTAGCAGTTGTTCCGACAAGGTGGGCTGCAGGGGCGGATGACAATGACTCGAATGGGGTCGGCGTGGTCGGCAGCGAGGATACCTCGGTACTAGGTACGAGAGGCAGCGACCTCTTGCACGAGCAGGAGCTGGCCCAGGACCACGTCGAGCCGCGACCACTGCACCCATCCTTTGACACCTTGAATCCCGAAGACGATACGCTGTCCGGTAAAACGTCTCCGCCGATGTCAGAGGACGATAATGTTCCCTTGTATCCCATGGGGAACCCGCGAGGTCCAACTCAAATCACACTCGATCGCGATGCGCTCGACCGTCAGCCGTCCGCCTCGTCCCCCCCGCTCAACTCAGTTCCAAAAAGGGACAAGGTCATACAGTACTCCGGCAAGTCGAAAGGCGGACCGCTGTATGCGAGGAAGACTACGGGCAATGCTCCGCCGAGCGCAAAAGGGGCGAAGCGGTCGGGGGAGGAGCAAGGCACTCCTGTGAACAAAGCGAAGAGGCCGCGTAGCGGCAGGTCGGCGGCGGAGGAGACTACAGTGGCAGCGACGGGCCGGCCTCGGAAAGGACGGGGAGGGACGATGGGGCAGAAGTCCGTGCACAGGGCTGGAGGAGAAGGAAGCAGCAAGGACTTGCCCATCGATATAGCGAGTACAGACGAAGAGGCGGAGGAGCAGAAGCGTGGGGCCGGGGCCGGGGCGGCGGACAGTGACGACGAGGAGGATGTGGAGAAGTGAGACGGCTCGTGAGGCGATACCGAGCACGGACGAGAGGCTCATCATGGGAACGAAGTATGGAGGTGGTACTGGCGTAGAGGGACGTGATTCGCATTGGCAGTATGTCTAAGTGCGCACTAGCATGAGACCGACCACGTAACAGCATGTCATCAAGTGCACATATCGTATTCACATAGGCTGGTCGGCTTGGCGCGGGAGTGCTGTTCAAGATCAGAAGATCCGGTGCATGGGAGAACACGCAGAATGAGTTCGGGTCGTGTGATGCCATTGTTATCACTGAAAATTGACGAGGTGCGATATCCGCTTGAATACTGCATGCGTCGAGCCCTCATGTTACATACGTGGGAGACTCGACGAATCTATGGCACGTCGGGACCTTTTCCTACCCTCCCACTATCTGCTAGATCCCACCATTCCCTGCCCGCGCGATCTGAAGGGTGGAAAAATGGACATCGCGACTTGAACGCTGAGGCGATCAGTCCGGACACACACCTCCACACCCCCACACCTCCACACGCCCACGTCTCCCAGGGCAGACCTGTGAATGGCGACTGAAGTATGGTATGGGGACGACTGTGGGGAACATACCGTCTAATGTCCGTTTCCGGATGATCGCCTCGATAGACTCCTCGTTTGCCAGCTGGTTCGCCTATCCCCAGCCCATCAGCGAGACCTCAAAGACGAAACGTGACCACATCCACTGCAAGCACGGATGACAGCCAACTTGCAGAAACGCAGCGGGCTGGATCCAGACACCAAGCAGCACGCAGGCGGTGAAGACCACTCACGAGCACTTCTTCCTCCCGCCATCCCCTTTCCCGCTGTATTGGTCCCGTCGCGCTGGGGGACGCGGCGAGCCGCTCGTCGATCCCTTTGGTTTCGGGACGTTTGGATTCGAGCGAGGCGTTGACGGTGGAGAGGCAGTAGGAGAGCATGGTCTGGCGGTGGATCCACCCGGCTGAGGCGGGTCAGCGACGAAGACACACGGAGTGCGGTCGGACCATCCAGTGTGGTCGGACAACTGGAAACCCCAAGTCACAAGGTATCGAGGATCGGAAGGTGCTTCGGCGCAGACTCAAAAGCGGCATCCGATCGAAATGGCGGAAGACGAGGTTGGGGCGTGTAGAGCAGGAAAATCTGGGGGTTGAACCAAACCTTCACGCACCCATCATCTCATGCCACATCTTGGCGCACATACCCTCCGCGCCATCCATCGCTGGAGCCGACGAGGACGACGACGAACTCCACGATGACGGCCCCGCCAAGCGGCTCTGATCGCGCAGCTGTGCCGCCGCCCGGTTGAGGCGGATGATAACCTGGTCATCGAGCTTGCGATACTGTCGCACCATGTCTATACAGTGTGAGCGGCTTTCCAATGCGCATGACCGCATGCAGGCCCTCCTCTGCTGCACAGCCGAGGGTTCCGCTCACCTTTGAACACGCTCAGGTTGAAGCACGTCTCGGCGGAGATGGTGACCTGTTTTGGAGGCGGTGCGGGGAATGAGTCCGAGTACGCCGAGGCGGTCCCGAATGGTGGTGCGGGCATGATGTCGGGGTGATTGTGATGCGACGATCAGCTCGGGCAGTGGCAAGAATGAATGATTTCAAGAAATCGAGCAAGATCGAAGACGCGCACACCCATCTACAAGTGGACGGCTCGGCAAGTGACCGATCCGAAAGTCGCCGCTCCGCCACACTCGGCGTTATAATCTGCCGGTCATCGGCGTTTTGATTTTTGTTAGTTCCGCGGCCGATATCGAGTCGGACGCGCCAGGCGGGCCGCAGGATTTTCACCCACTCATATAACCACCACATCTTTATCTTTCTCCCTCTCTCTTCTTCTCTACTACACATCACACATCTCTCTGTCCGGGTCGTACCAGGTGAGCATTCATTCCAACTCGCCCCACCACGCCCCACCCCATCCCGCTCCACGTTGACAAGATGACCTTCTATTCTCTCCCCGTCTAATCGACCATGGCGAACGAGATAGGGCGCTCCTTCGCGGGAGTCGTCTGGACCCCCTCCTCGGACCTCGTCCGAGGCGGGCTCATGCGCTTGCCAGCGCTTTAGTCTGATCCACAACCACGCAACCACACGCATCGTATCCCCTGCTCCAAGCTCACCATGACGAGCGAGCAGCTCAAGCTGACGACACAAGGTACCCCCCTCTCTGACTCCGTTTCTATCCACACACTCCGACTCATCCTCCCACTTTTCGGTGAGTCTCGCTTCCGTGCCGGCTGTGTCTTCTTCCCTGCTATGTCCATCCACAGTAGCGGCCATTGTCTGTGCCGCGCCGCTATTATGATGAAATCCAATTCAAAACCATACGCAGTTTCCACTGAAGCGTCCTCCTTTCGCCGGGAGTTTGTACCCACCGTTTCGTGCCCCTCTTCTTCCTCTGCCGGTCGAGCAAGCCGGGTTCCGTGTGAACCTCACGTCGAGCCCGGCGAGTTCCCGGTGGGCGAGGTATCGAAAGCTCCTTTGCCGGGGTGACTAGATCCTCGCAGTCGGGACGGTGGTGGTGCGCGGTGGGGCGATGCTAAATTGAAGTATTTTCTTCCTTGGATGTCTGAATCACACAGCTCTCTTCCACTGCTTCCAGTTTTTGGCTCCTGCCGTGTCATGAGAGTGGTCGGTACTGACGCTCGTACCAGAACATGGCGTCCGAGCAGAAGAAGGGCAAGGTCATCCTCGCCTACTCGGGCGGTCTCGACACCTCGTGCATCCTCCTTTGGCTCATTGAGCAGGGCTACGATGTCATTGCCTACATGGCCGACGTCGGCCAGGAGGAGGACTTTGAGGCTGCTCGTGCCAAGGCTCTCAAGTGCGGTGCCGTCGGCTTCTTCCTCGCCGACCTGAAGCGCGAGTTTGTCGAGGAGCTCATCTACCGTGAGTCGCACGCGTTTCATGTCGACGTACGAGCCCCGAGCTGATGACCTTGTAGCCGCCGTTCAGTGCAACGCCATCTACGAGAACGTCTACCTCCTCGGTACCTCGCTTGCCCGCCCTGTCATTGCCCGGGGTATGATCGAGGTTGCCCAGCGTGAGGGTTGCGAGTGAGTCTGCAACCCGACCGAAGCTGTCCCAGCTACACATTCGTGGAATAGCGACTCACACGCCCCAGCTTCGTGTCCCACGGCTGCACCGGCAAGGGCAACGACCAGGTCCGATTCGAGCTTGCGTTCTACGGCCTTGCCCCCTCTATCAAGGTTATTGCTCCTTGGCGCCTTCCCGAGTTCTACGAGCGTTTCGCCGGCCGATCCGCCCTCCTCAACTACGCCGCCGAGAACGGCATCCCCGTCGTCCAGACCGCGGCCAAGCCTTGGTCGACCGACGAGAACCTCTTCCACATCTCGTACGAGGCTGGTATCCTCGAGGACCCCAACCAGACCCCTCCGGACGACATGTGGAAGCTCACCACCTCGCCTGAGAAGGCTCCCGAGCAGCCCGAGAAGGTCCACATCGAGTTTGCCAAGGGTCTGCCCGTCAAGGTGACGACCCCCGCCGACGGCAAGACCGTCACCGACGCCGTCGAGGTCTTCCTCACCCTCAACGCCCTCGCCCGCAAGCACGGTGTTGGCCGTATCGACATTGTCGAGAACCGATTCATCGGTGTCAAGTCTCGAGGATGCTACGAGTCCCCCGCCGCCACCATCCTCCGTGTCGCCCACATGGACCTCGAGGGCATGACCCTCGACCGCAACGTCCGCGCTCTCCGGGACCAGTTCGTCACCACCCAGCTCTCCCAGATCCTGTACAACGGTTTCTTCTTCTCGCCCGAGCGCGAGTTCATCACCGCCGCCATCCCGGCCTCGCAGAAGACCGTCAACGGTATCGTCCGTCTCAAGCTCTACAAGGGCAACGTCGTCGTCGAGGGCCGTGACTCGGACGAGGGTCTGTACGACGCAAAGTTCTCGTCCATGGACGAGATGGGCGGCTTCGAGCCCACCGCCACCACGGGCTTCATCGACATTTCCAGCATTCGCATCAAGGCCTGGGGCCGACAGAAGTGAGTGCACCCTTCCACGCACCCTCCTATCGGGCTGAATCGTTGCTGACCTTGTACAGCCTCAAGAGGGGTCAGGGTGGCGTGACGCCCAAGGACGTGTACCACCGCGAGTAGACAATAGACTTGGGCAACTCGGTAGCAGCAGCAGTTCTCGTTGTACTTGTATATAGGGGTCTTTTTGCTTTCCAAGCAGTGCAACAGCAACAGCAACATGCATCTTTTAATCGCATCCAAAACACACCGAAACCTTTGACGAATGAGGATGGACGGTACTCGCTCGGATTTGCTTCCGCTCGCAGACTCGGCGCGTAGCGTAGCCTGACTGTGACTTCGATGGAGGTCCACTCTCAAGCCTGTAATGTCGTGCCCCTTTCAATCTCTCTCACATCTCTTGTTACTCCTCACACGCTTGACCCGGACTCGTCTTGCTGTTACCCATTAGAGCCTGGCTCGGGCTCAGATCTAGTCCGCTCGCTCGCACTCCGACAGCTGGGACGGAACCACGCGCACTCGCGGGATGACCATCCATGCCGTCTGGGTGATCAACAAGGCGGGAGGACTCGTGTTCAGCCGGTCGTACAGCGGTGAGTGTGGTGCGTTGTATCCGGTGTCTGGGCGATACAGCTTCGGTCTTCTTTGGAGAGACAAGAGACGCTGCATAAAGAGGCCAACCACGAGGTGATGTCTGGCCATCACGGCTTCGAGATTGATTCCCGTCCTCCATCCTGCAACCCCCTTTCTATCCATGGACCCCCACTAATCCTCCTGCTACGGGCATTCAATCGTCTGAAGACCGTTCCTGTCGCCCCATCTAATCCAGTTCCCGCTAATGTCTCGTCCCCAGACACCCTCCCGGCATTACCTCTCAACACCATCCTCATCCTCGCTGGGACGTTGCACGGCGTGCACGCCATCACCTCGCGATTGACGCCCGGAGCCGGATCGGGAGGCATGGAGGCGTTCGAGGCGGAGGGGTGGGGAGGGAGGGTGTTTCTGACTAGTACTGGTGAGTGGGAGGTTTGCTGCCGCTTGAAACTTGCATTCGAGTTGGAAGTGCGGGGCGAGGCTGGGACGCGGGGCGGGGAGGTTGGGGAGGGGGGGGGGGGGGGGGGGGGGGGGGGGGGGGGGGGGGGGGGGGGGGGGAAGGATGAGGTGGGGTGGCGTGAGGTGGTGTTGGGCCGGAGTGAGCTGGTGTTGGGCCGGAGTGAGCTGGGGCCTGTCTGGTGGAGTCAGTGAAAGATATGACTACTCGGTGCGATACGGGGCTCGGCAGACCCCTCGTCATGTCGGCTGTGTGCAATGGGACAGGCATGCGGCCAGCGAGTCAATCAAAGCGGCTTGGAGAGGAGTGTTCGAGTCCTTCGTTCCGTCGCACCGCTGACACGCGCAGGGACGAAATTCGTCGTGCTCCACTCAATACCACATAGCGGCCTAGAGGATCTCTTGAAGCGGATATACGAGATTTGTACGTGATGTCCGCCTCGCCCTACCTCAATCGAATCAAGCTCTCTAGCCCCTCTGTTGAGGCTACCACGTCTGTGACTCGTAGCGGCCGATGCGGCTCCTGATCCTCCACCTCCCTCCCCTCGGGGTGCCTCCGCTGGAGTCGCTGACGATCAAAAGACGCCGACGCGGTGATGAAGAACCCGTTCCACACGGCCGAGATGCCGATCAATTCCTCCCTCTTCGAGAGCAGACTGCAGGGCCTGATCGCCGGGGTCAACACATAGCATCGGTACACGGGCGGGTTAGGACTCTCCTCCCAGTTCGAGGCTGGAAGGGCACAGAACTACATTTGGTGAATGAGGCATCGGGGTGCGCGGCCGGCCAGACTCACCAGTTTAAAGCAATTCACATACTCTACATTCGCATTGGATTGTAATATATGATACAGCATTGTTTCTCACATCTCCGCTCCGCCCAGAGCTCGCAGAGCTGCGTCGGAGCTCGCCCTCGAGCTCGCCCTCGACGTTAGGGCGAGCTTCGATGCGTCACTCCGTGCTTCCACTCTATCGAAGTCGCCGGATCACCCAGTCCAAGCATCGACCTTGCCCTCCACCACTTTCTTCAGCTGTCCCTCCACAGTGCCCTCGCCGTCCATCACGTCGATGGTCAGGCCCTCGGTACCTTTGGTCTTGGCCGCGGCGAGAAGAACCTGCGCGACGAGCTCGCGGCTGTGGGGTCAGCCGTGCTCAGGCGTACTCAAGCGTGCTCAAGCGCGCTCAGACTCGTCTCTCGGTGCCGTGCTTGAGCGCCGTGGCTGACCATATGGTCAAAGACACTTAGCAGGCAACGATGATCTTTCCGCCCTGGCAACGTGGCAACGTGGCCACGCAGAGACGCATCATGAGGGCATTTCGTTGTCCCGAGAGAGTCCCACGCTCTGCCGCTTCACGCCCCGCTCACCTGGTCTTGCCCACTTGCGTGATGCCCAACTCGACGCCCCTAGCCGGCTCGAGGGTCAGACCACCAGGTCGGAGCACGGTGAATTGCAATGTTTTGCGCGTGTGCAGCTCGACTTCGGCGTCGTATTTTGCTTGCATGTCTGTTTCGCTCAGCAAGCACGCAAGTCCTCCCCAATGTTCCGTGATGAAGCGAGGGATTGGGGGCAAAGGAAGCGTAACACGCACATGCCGGAATAGCCTTCCACATCCTGTCACTCTGTTCCACTGCGGCGGTCAGCTTCCAGACCATCATCTTGCCCGGGGCCCACACGCCCATGACCCTCGTTTGGTTGACCACGGAGGTGGACTCACCACTCTCTGGGGTGTAGTGCTGCGGCGGAGGCTGCGTCTTATCCCGGACATCAATCGCCCCGACATACAACAGCCTCCTGACATTCGCCGCCTCGAGGGCGTCAAACACTTTCACCGCGCCCTCATAGTCGACGGTGCGGGTACGGGACTTGTCGCCCTTCCCGCCTGCTCCGGCTGACCAGACGACTGCGTCGGGTCGCTCGGAAGTGAGCAGGGAGGTGAGGGACGGGACAGAGGCGGTCTCGAGGCTCAATACGACGGGTCGGGCGCCGAGGGATTTAAGGTCGGGGAAGCTGGTGCGGATCAGTATCAGGATCAGACTCAGTGAGGTATAAGGCAGGCAGAGGATTTTTGGGGTATGGATGGTCGGAATGCACCAGATCGGACCGACCCAGGTGTAACGGAGCGGATAGAGAGGTATCCCAGGTGCGAGCAATGTAGAAACGCAGCCCGAACCACCTACTGGTCCTCGTTCCGCACCACCGAAACCACCTCGTCGCCCTCGGCTGTAGCCAAGCGAGCGAAGTGCCGCGAGACTTTCCCACCGCCACCGAAGACGAGGAACTTCATAGTACGCGTGAGAGTGGGTAGCAGCTTGGCGAGGGTGGACGCGTGAGTCTCGGTCAGAAAGAGAGATGCAGAGAGACGCAGAGATATGCGGAGAATGTTGCTGGTGCAGTTGCTATTGCGCAATGACGTGACCCGGTTACCAACCGGTCACCGGCCACTCGGCTGTTGTGGCACTGCAAGTTCATCCGATGGTGGTCATAAGAGCGGGTCGTCGGGCACGCAAGTTGTTCCATCGCTGCGGTTCATGGAAATACGAACCTCGGACGGATACGCATGCGTGTCTGCCCGACTGTGAACATGGCTGAACAGCCGGTGTGAGGATGTTCAACGTCGTCGTTGAACAATCGCGCGCACGAGTGGCAGCGAACCTCGGATCCCGCCCGGCCGTGATACTCCATCCTAGGAGCTCGGTTGCGCGCTCGCGTTCGCGCTCGAGATTTCAGCAGCCTTCAGGACTGGGCCGAGATGGTTCCGGAAAGCCGATTTGAGGTCCGTAGCCACCACGATATCACCCGGCATGAGCAATTGCGGCGATGCGATTCCGCAGATGCCTTTTGAGGGGTCTATGAACTAGGGACTCTGTCAGCGAGACGGCAACGAACAAGATGATATCCAGAACATAGCCAGCCGAACTCACCCAGACAGTGTTACGACCCCCACCCCAAATCATCGCACCGTTGCCCAAGCCGCCATCGCCATCCTCGCCGAGTAGCAACCCGCCCAACCCCCAATTCCTCCCGGCTCCACTTGTGCCGCACCCAAACGCCGGTCCCGCCGGCCCTTCCAGCGCCGCCTGCAACGCCGCTTCCGCCGTGCCTTCCAGCTGAGGCCTGAACATTTCCCGGACCATCTCGTGGCCCAACACCCTCCCATCATCGCGCAACACGCTCTCCAGCACAGCCACGAACGCGCGGACTGTGACATACGCGCCGTGCCCGCCGTAACACACGTTGCCGCCGTCGTGCGCGTTGAACCCGCCGACGGCTGCGAGTCCGAGGCCCTCTGGATCCTGCGGACTCAGATCCGGCATGCGGGGACCAAGACCCTCCCGAATGGGGAAGTAGGACATCTCGTCGGGCGCAGCGCCCACCGGGGCGAACACGTTGGTGCGGAGGTATTCGTCCAGACGTAAACCCTCGGCTCGCTCGATGAGGTAGGCAGCTACGTCGGGCCCGTGGCCGTACATCCACGCAATACCGGGCTGGCACGTCGCGGGCATGGCTACGCGTTCCAGCGCAGTCGCGGCTGGTCGAGGGGGCGGGTTGGCGGCGCGATACTTGGCTCGCAGGGGGTTGAAGAAGGTGTAGTCCATCCCTGAAGAGTGTGTGAGTAGCTGGCGTAATGTGAGTGGCCGGTCGAGCGGGGTCGTGAGTGTTTTGGGTGGTTCGCCAGAGCCGTTCCCATCGTCCGCTTCGAAGGCGATCAGGACCCCGAGGGAGGCGAGTTCAGGAAGGGACGGGCGGAGGTCTTCGTCTAAGGAGAGCTTGCCGCGCTCCACGAGTTGCAACGCCGCGATCGTAGCGAGGAGCTTGGTTGCCGAGGCCATGTATGGAAGAGACGAAGGCGAGAGCGGTTTGGTGTTCCCGTCAGGAGAGGTTTGCGTGCCAATGTACCCCGAGTACGACCCGCCCGAGACGGAGCGACCTTCCATCACAACTCCCGAGATCTTCCCAGCGTCAATGGCGTCGCGGAACGGCTGCTCGAGCCCCTGCGCCGCGGCGGCGGCGGCAGCGGAGGACATGGGGGAGTGTTTGTGTAGTAGTCAGTGAGCAAGAGCAGTTGAAAGTAAGGAAGGACGGGTTTGAGGGTGAGTCAAGATGTCCACAAGGTCAGATGGTCAGATAGCTAGATCGCTAGATCGCTAGATCGTGCTGGAATCGCAGTCTCACGTCCACCTCAAGTAGTTGTTGACTGGCCGATGCGAATCCATCCCCGAGTCTTCTCGGCCGCCGCACGGTCTGAGCGGTGTCCCGCCCGAGCTGGGTCATAGCAAGGACGGAGACTTTCAACGTTGAGAGCTTGACGTACAGGCAGCATCCGAACACGTTGGGACAAAGTCCGAGGGAGCTCGAGGCTGTGAGAGTGGTTGGCGAAGAGTGGTTGGCGAATCATGAATAGCCCAGCCTCTGTGCCAGTACGCTGGTACGCTGGTACGCTGGTGACAGCCGGGTTACTGGCTTTCGCCAACCACTTGGACTTGAGCGGGATCAAATGTTGTCACTAGCGTTTGGGTTGCCACTCGCTCGCTCCACCTTTTTGGGTGAGTAAAAACATCCCCGGCTCATCGCTTGACCGTCTGCAACTCTATAAACCACCTACAGCTCTCACTCACCCCCACTCGCCCGCCATGCGCCCTCGCATCCTTGGACTGACAGCCGCCCTCTTCGCCCTCGGTGGGACCTACGCTCTCCAGAACCAACTCGCTTTCAACCCCGGCGCCGCTCGGGAGGGGGACCGTCAATCCCTAGCCGATATCTTCGGCCTCGCTTCTGGACGGGACAAGAAGGTCGGTGGGCCCAACAAGGTCCAGGGGCAGAGCATCCACGAGGCCCAGAGCGGGGGCCTGCCTGATTCGTGGTTCAATGGGGATGGGGAACCCACCCGGGTCGGGTCGGAGGGAGCCAGTCTGGCGGATACTCTCACGGTGGAACGGAGGGGGAGGGTGTGGTGGGATTACGCCAGGGATGTGTCGAGTGTGGTGAGTTGGCGGAGAGATCACATCGTTTGACTTTTGCGGACGGCTACGGCCTGGATGGCGGATGCTGGATACAGGAGGTGGCAGTGGGGGTCCTGGATATTCGCTGGGATGTCAGGTAGGGCGTCAGCTGATAGCCGACAGACCACACGATTGACTCACGCGGGAAGGACAACGCTGTTCGTACCCGTCGATTCGGCGGTGATGAAGATGGCCCGCAAACCGTGAGTTGGGGCGTGTTCCGACTATCGTCAAGCCAAGTCTTCCATCCAGGCTGGATGGTCCCGCACCCCTGTGCAACGGCACCGGCAATTGTCAGGGTTCACATCGTCATTCCGGCAGCTTGGCCTGCTCTTCATTGATAGTCCTGAGGCTGACTCTGTCTAGCCATCAGAACGCCGACGGCTCCACTCCGAACGACGAAACTGTGCAGAAGAACGTCGCGCAATGGCTCGCCGCGCACATCGTTCCCGTGCGTATAACCACTCCCTGATCTACCTCCCACCTGCATGGAATATTCCAGTCTTCATGAGCGGCGGGTTATTGGTCCGAGCTAATGTGGACCAGAGCGATGTCGAGCTGCCCACAAGCGAGCCCGTCAAGACTCTGGCGGAGGGAGTGGAGGTTGAGATCGTCCAGGACGGGGAAGGGTGGTTGGTCAAGCCCGGGGACATCAAGGTGCTTGGTATCAAGGACGTGAGTGGACCTGGCACATTACCCGAAAGGCTGTGGGGTATCGTGACTGATTCTGCCAGGCTTCGAACGGACGGATTCTCTACCTCGACGGTGTCCTCGCCGCTTAAGAGGCAAGGGGTGAGAAATACAACTCAGTATCGTCGTTGTCTATCCGGATGAGTCCGTGTTGCGTAGGATACATGCAAGTTGTACGATATGCCCCGATGCGAAGTCAGACAAGAGATACAATACAACAACAATCCGCATGCGCTCTAATAATCGTATTCTCCGGGCCCGTTTTGCTTGCTCTCTTCTCCCATACTCGAACCCGGTACGGAGCGCTCGCCCTGGATGTGGTGACCGTTCGGCGTCCGGCTGGGCTCCTCGTCGTCGAAGTACTTGTCCTCGGCGTCTCGCTTGGCTATGGGATCGCCTTCTGGTGGTTCCACAAAATCGATGTGGTCGTAGGATAGCGTCTAAGCAATCAGCACTTGCCCGCGACCGGAGCTGCCCACAAACGCGCAGCAGAGAAAGCGGCTAGGCGCGGGGTGTACTCACGTCCATGCCGTCTAAGAAGAGTTCGAGAAGTCTCCGCTCGAAGACCCGCTTGACCTCGTCTTGATCATCCTCGGCCTCGAGTGCTCCCAGTCCAGAGTCATTCGGTACTGGCTGGTCTGATTCTTGTTGTTGCTCGCGTTGTCGTTCCTCTGCTCCCTCGCCCTCTTCGTCGTCTTCCTCCTCATCTGACTCTTCATCAAACTCCTCTCCCACGTCGTCCAACCTCCTCTCCTCCCTCCTGGCTCTCGCCACCCCTTCCATCTCTCTCTCCTCCGCCAACCCTCTCAGGAAGCCTCCCAGTTTCTTCACATGCTGCGCGTCCTCCTTGCCGGGTAGGAAGCTCTCCCGGACCCAGTCCTCTTCCTCCTCCACATCCCCGCTTGGAGGGGGCAGTCTATCACCCCCAAGACGCTCCCAGAGGAGTGGCCACCGTAATCTCCCGGAGTCGGCGCGGAGCTCTCGAGGTTTCGGATCCCGGTTGGCGTAGAGCAGCCGACGGGACTTGATTCCCGGGATGGAGGTGCGTTGTCGCGGTGTGGTGATGCGCGAGAAGGGGAGGAGGAGCGGTGTGGGCAACAGGTCGAGATGCGTCGCGAGGAAGGGGAGTGGCGGTGTGGACAGGTCGGTGGCGGATGGGAGGGAGAGGTAAGTGAGGATGGCCGAGGTCTCGTCGGGCGAGAGTTGTTGCGGTGGAGGCGGAGAGGGTACTATGTAGTCCATCGTAGGAAGGTCCTCGCCGGCCTTGAGCAAGGGGATGCAAGAGAATGCCAGTGAGACTGTCGATGTTGATGACAAAGTGAGAGTTGCAGTTGTACTTGTAGTTGTGTCGACGTCAAATGGGACGTCCGTCACGTGACTTCCCCAACTTTTCTGGCCCTTTCTCTTTCTTTCTTGGTTTCCCCCCCGCGCCACCACCACGTACCAGTCACAACCACATCACTATCATCTCTCCATTGTCTCCTTTCTCTCTCTCTTTCACAACTCCCAAAAAGCGCATACGTATCGCGCCGAGACAGAAAAGCTCTTCTACTGCAACCCACCCGAACCACATCACCCACCCACCCACCATGCCCCCGTCCGCATCCAAGCAGAAGCGTCTCGCAGAAAAGGCCGCGAAGCAGGCCGCGAAGGGCTCGACCGGCTCGACCGCCTCTACGCCCGCGCCCTCCTCGACCGGGGGGTCCACGCCCATGACCAGCATGTCGGCGAATGCGAGCTCGGAGAACCTGGCGCTGGAGGATGCGAGGGAGCAGATGGCCAAGCTCAACATGGCAACGGACAGGAGTGCGGTGAGTCTGGCGAAGATCCCTTGTCGAGGCGGCGTTGGCGCGGAGTGGTCTTGTAAATGGGGCCAAAGGCTCTGCGGACTCGGTCAAAGATGAGATGGAGACGTTGGCGGGGATGTTCGGGTCTCTTGGGAACGACCGTATCAGGTGTTGAGAAGGCCACAAGAAGAGCGCGAAAGAGGTGGCGACAAGCAGTTTGGCCCTTGATAGTCGGGAGGAAGGAAGTGCGACGAGGATGTCTCAGTCGACATTACAATTTGGTTGTCGTGGCGATGATGGAACCCCGCTGACTTCATCAGAACGGTGTCCTGGTGTCCGACCCCAAGGGACGAGACATCAAGATCGACCAGTACACTCTCTCGTTCCACGGCAGGCTGCTCATCGAGGGGGCTGAGATCTCGCTGAACTACGGCCAGCGGTGAGTCGCGTGTGGACAATGGCGGAAGTGGTGGCGACTCGTGACCGCGTTCCACTGACTCGTACAGATACGGTCTTCTTGGTGAAAACGGGTCCGGAAAGGTGAGTCCGGCCTTGTATGGAGATGGTGGAACCGGACTGATATCCTCAGTCCACTTTCCTGCAATCTATCGCCGACCGAGACGTCGAGATCCCGGAGCACATCGACGTGAGTCACGATTCCGCTGTTTAAAAGCTCCTCTTCGCATATCGTCCTTGTTTTCCTTCCAGCTAACTCGGAGCCAGATCTACCTCGTCCGAGGCGCCGTCGACCCCTCCGACGTCAACGCCCTGGACTACATCGTCGCCTCTGCCAAGGAGAAGGTTGCGCGTCTCGAGAAACTCGCCGAGGACATGGCCACCGCCGACGAGGTGGACGAGCTCGCCCTCGAGGCGATTTACGAGGAGCTCGAGGAGATGGACCCTTCGACATTCGAGGCCAAGGCGGGAGCCATCCTCTCGGGTCTCGGCTTCAGCCAGGCCATGATGGCCAAGCCGACAAAGGACATGTCGGGTGGTTGGAGGATGCGAGTCGCGCTTGCACGGGCGCTGTTCGTCAAGCCCCACCTGCTGTTGTTGGACGAGCCGACGTCGCACTTGGACCTGGGAGCTGTCGTCTGGCTCGAGGCGTACCTCGCCACATACAACCACATTCTCGTGAGTTGCGTCCTCTACTGGCCTCACTGGAATGTGCTGACGCCCTCAGATCTTCACTTCGTAAGCTTGGATCTGAACCCGAGAATTTTGTTTGATCCATGCCGGCTTGATCGCTAACGCTCGTGCACAGGCACTCGGCTGACTTCATGGACGAGGTCTGCACCAACATCATGGATCTTACGCTTAAGAAGAAGCTCCTCTACTACGGTGGTAACTACTCCACCTACGTCCGCACCAAGAGCGACAACGAGGTGAACCAGGCAAAGGCGTACGCCAAGCAACAGGAGGAGATTGCGCACATCAAGAGTGAGTGGAGGCCGTTCCATTTAGAGTCACTGGTTATCGGTCGACTGATTCCCGAACAGAGTTCATTGCGTCCGCCGGTACTTATGCCAACTTGGTCAAGCAGGCCAAGTCGAAGCAGAAGATCATTGACAAGATGGAGGCCGCCGGTCTGGTCGAGAAGATCGAGCAGCCCAAGGCGCTCCGATTCCACTTTGAGGACGTCAAGAAGCTCCCTCCTCCGATCATCGCTTTTAGCGACGTCGCGTTCAGCTACTCTGGCAAGAAGGAGGACTACCTGTACAAGGACCTGTCCTTCGGTATTGACATGGACTCGCGGTGAGTGACATGTTGCCGCGACTATCCGCCGACTCCCTATCTGCACGTGTCACCGTCCGCTCATGACGCGACAGTATCGCCATCGTCGGTGACAACGGTACCGGCAAGTCAACCCTGCTCAACCTGATCACCGGCGCCCTGAACCCCGTTGAGGGTACCGTCCAGCGTCACAGCGCTCTCAAGCTCGCCAAGTACTCGCAGCACTCGGCCGACCAGCTGCCGTACGACAAGTCGCCCGTGGAGCACCTCCAGAGCCTGTACTCTGAGAAGTTCCCTGAGAAGGACGTGCAGTTCTGGAGGCAGCAGATCGGCCGATTCGGTATTACCGGCGCCCACCAGACCAGCCCCATCAGCCAGCTGTCCGACGGCCTTCGAAACCGGTAAGTGTGGCGGTACTTCTGCAGGTACTCGGCCTGGGGACCATGGGAATCGCGGTGGAGGGTCCGGGCTGACGCGCCGCAGTGTCGTCTTCGCCATTCTCGCTATGGAGCACCCTCACGTCCTCCTACTCGACGAGCCGACAAACCACCTCGACATGAGCTCCATCGACGCGCTCGCAGAGGCCATCAAGGTGTTTGAGGGTGGTGTGGTGATTGTTTCGCACGACTTCCGTGAGTGGGCTCGACGGGGAGGGTGTCTGGTGCCGAGGCGGTGTGGTTAGCTGACTTTGGTGTGCAGGACTCATCTCGCAAGTCGCCGAGGACCTGTGGGAGGTCAAGGACAAGAAGGTCATCAACCTGACCAAGTCTGACATTACCATTGTTGACTACAAGAAGTCCCTTGCCAAGCGAAGTGAGTATTCCGGCGTGACACCGGACCCATTTGAGTCGGAAGTCGCTAATTGTGTCCAGGTCAAGCACAGATCGAGAAGGCCAGGCTCATCTCCAAGACGGCGTCCAAGGGTGTCATTTAAGCGTTACCTGTGTTTTGTTAGTTTGCCAACGAGTAGGAGTGGCTCCTCGGGAGCAGTTTACGGCTCAAACCATCTTGTCTTGATAGACTGCATGCATACCCAGCGTGACGACGAAGCGGGCGGGCAAGCTTGCGAGCACTCTTCACCTCCTGTACGACCGACTATCTGGGCCCCGGATGAAATTGCTTCCGCCCCGGTCCAACACAGCCCACCAGCCGTCGTCGCCGAGTCTGTTGTGTCGCTACGATCCATGAGTTGATTCCTATTACCGTTTGCTTCATCATCATCATTTCGGCCCACTTCCCAGCGACTCGCCATCGCCATGGCAACGCCGGACACACCCCCGCGCCGCCCGGCGAAACGGAACACGGCGACGGCCGGCGGCGGGAGCGCCGTGACCCCTCCTGCCCCTCCGCGTCATCGGGATCCGGCGATTGAGCGAGCTCTACAGCTCTCCACCTTTGAATCCAACTACTCCACCGAGGACTTCATCACCACCTTGTCGGACAAGCTGATATCCGAATCGAAAGCCACTCCAGGGGCGTTTGACCCGAAGCCGTTTCTCCAGACCTTCTCGCCCGCGCTGGACACGCTGTTGTCGCTCCGGAGCCAGGTGGCTGAGCGGACCAAGAAGATGGAGACGGACGTGCGTCGTGCGGAGCGGGAGTACGGTCGTCGACTCCGAGAGCTGGACGGGGGGTTCGAAGCGATTGGAAGCTCGTTCTCGAGCCTCGAGAGCAAGATCACGGATGTGGGTCGGACGGCGGTGAGGATAGGGGAGCAGCTCGAATCGTTGCATCAAACGAGATCCACGGCGCAATCGACCTCGCTTATCCTGAGCTACTACCTCGCACTGGCTCATCACACCTCAACTACTCCAGATCCGAATAATGCGGCAGCCGCAGCACACCCGCTGGAGACGCTGTTCGCGACGAGGACGTCTCGGGAGGGAAGAGCGAGGCTGGCAATCGTCCTCAGGCGGCTGATGGCGGTGTCGAAAGACGTCGCGGATAACGCAGCGACAGCCGTCTCCGAGGCTGAAGCCGCTGCGACGCCAAAGGATACCCTCCCCAGAGATGGGCCAAATGGAGGTGGCAGCCGATCGGGCACGAAGGATTCGGCAGAAGGCAAGGACCGCAAAGATGGAGAACCGGATCAGGATGTCGTGGTCTCGGCGAAGCTTGTGGTGCGGAGACGGAAGGAGAAGGAGAAGGCGGAGCGAGTGCGGGACGAGGTGGAGCAGTATTGCGAGAAGTTTGAAAAGGAGGTGTTGAGGCTGTTTGATAGGAGTTATCGGAAAGGCGACCCAAGGATGATGGCGGTGAGTACGGCGTGTCAACGGACAAGAGCGTGGTGTGCCGATGAGGGGAGTTGCTGATGCTTTTATACGTAGCACTGCGCGAGAACACTGCAGGACTTCAATGGCGGGGCATCCTGCGTGCAGATATACGTCAATCAGCACGACTTCTTCATCTCCAAGGACAAGGTCCTCGAGGAGGCATCCCAACTCGACGGCGAGAGTGGCCAGGTCGACATGTGAGCGGGAGGACGGCTATATCTCGGGCCGGTAGAAGCCTGTGCTGACATGTGGTTCCAGTTGGAAGACCATCGGCGATCCCGACGCACCGGCGCCGATGAGCGAGCCGGGTATGGACGCGTTGTTCAAGGAGATCCGCACGACCGTCAGCCAGGAAGCACAGATCGTCAAGGCGGTGTTCCCCAGTCCGTTTGCCGTCATGGAGGTGTTCCTCCAGCGGGTGTTTGCGCAGGTGGTGAGCAGCGACCGAGATCTCTTCTCCCGGCGTGCGGCCACGCGTCGTTTTCTGACATATCGCAGATTCAGCAACATCTCGAATCTCTCGTTGAGCGCGCATCTAGCATCTCGACCCTCGCTGTCCTCCGGATCCTCCACCTGACGCATGCGGCCTGCGCCTCCCTCATTGACGATCTCAAGCAATACGACGCCTCACTCAGCACGCCTGGGTCGTCATCGGCCGGATCGAGCAAGGGTCCAGGCGCGGGCGGTGCCACGACCGGTGGCCCGCTCGCTGCAATGCTGGATCATGCGCTCGAGGAGATGTTCGTGCCGTGGCTAGAGGGGACGAGGTACTTGGAAAGCGAGAGCAAGAATCTCGTCGAGTTGTACGGTGGTCTGCTCAGCCGTTTCACCCGGTATCACGTGAGTCGCGCCATCTCCTTCTAAGGGGATCGAGCATGGGCTGACGAACTCAACAGGAGACTGTGCAGAAGGCCAAGCCAAACTCACTGCTTGACAAGGTCGTCCACCAAATCTCCAGCTCGGGAAGTCACACTACCCAGTCCACCGCCCAATCCGCGGCTGCGGCGATATCGAAGTATGCCAACCTGTTTACCACCTCTGCTGCCGCGGCCACTACGGCTGCCAAGCAAGCCGTTCAGCAAGGTGGTGGGAACGGGTCCGGGTCCGGGCCGGGGACTGGGACAGTCACTTCCCCAACGACCGGGTCGAAGCCTCATTTGCCAGGTCATCTCGCCGTGCCGCGGGCGGACGGCGGGAGGTCGGGCGCGATGACACCCACTGGTAACCGGGGGTTGCAGCGATCTGACAGCTTCAGGGGAGAGGCGGTGAACAAGGGTTTGGAAGACAAGGTGTGGGCCACGGACGGGGTTCTGACCGTGGAGATGGCGGAGAGGATGCTCAAGTGGCATGCCGAGGCTGTTGGGAGGGTGATGGAGCTCAGCGGCAGCGGTGACGTGTGAGTGGACGGTGCTGAACCACCGGAACTAGCATTTGATTGACCTGATTCCACAGTGGGAACAACGCTTTTGCCCTGTCAAAGGTCCTGGCCGAGGCTTTGGGACGATCTTACATCGAGACGGCTCTGGATTCGTGAGTGAGCTGGGTCGCGGCATGTGGCTGACAGTCAGCGCTCTCACACGACTGGACAACCAGGACGCAAAGGTGGACCCGGATCTGCAACCCCTGACGGTGCTCAAGCCCGCCGATCTCATCTCTCACCTGTGGCAGCGATACTCCTCGACGGCGCTACTGCCCCTCGCTTCTGCACCGAGTTTGCGCAAGGAGATGTCCACGTTCGGCCAGCACAACATCGTGCGAATGGAAGGCAAGATCAACAGCGTCATCCAAAAAGCTTTGGACAGTGAGTCAACATCCACCATCGACCGCCTCGCGACACACCATATTGTGTCATAACATATCATGCATCAGGCTTAGGGCTTGTGCGTGGGAGACATCGGCTGACAGGTGTACTAGACATCGTCAACTGGCTCAAGCAGCTGTTGACGAAACAGAAGAAGAACGACTACAAGCCCGCCAACGACGAGATCTCGTTTGCGAGGAACACGACGGAACCGTGCCAGCTCTCATGCGAGTTCCTGGAGACTGTCAGGGAGACGATGCGCGAGTCGTTGAGCGGCAAGAATGCCGAGGCG
The DNA here is from genome assembly GCA_001600855.1 of Saitozyma sp. JCM 24511. NCBI lineage: Eukaryota > Fungi > Basidiomycota > Tremellomycetes > Tremellales > Trimorphomycetaceae > Saitozyma > Saitozyma sp. JCM 24511. The sequence goes on along the minus strand of BCLC01000008.1, from coordinate 319,001 downwards.
TTCTTGACCGAGGTTGGGGTTGCTTTCCACAGGTGAGTAAGGGTGTGTGTGCTCTGCGCTGTGCTCTGCGCTGTGTTTTGGTTGCGATCATATCATGAGCTGATGGACGGACAGTCTGCTGTTGGACCATTACAAGAAGTTCCCGGTCAATCCGACGGGTGGCCTCATGCTGACCAAGTGAGTGCGAGTGCTGGTTCTAAATCCCGCGTTCTGCTTTGAACGCAGTCGCCAAATTGAGATGTGGTGATTGAGCGAGAGAGCTTGGGTCAAAGCTGACGTCGCCGCAGGGACTTGGCATCGTACCAAGAGACCGTCGGCACATTCGGTATACCCGCCGTGAACGACCGTTTCGACATGCTCCGCCAGCTCGGAAACAGCTTCATCGTCCAGCCCAACGTACTCAAGTCATACATGACCGAATCCCACCTGGGGCGTATCGACGCTCGTCTCCTCCGTCCGTACCTCGCGCAGCGGTCCGACTACTCGCAATTCTCGCGCTCGCTGCAATTGGAAGAAGGCCCCATCCCGGCCGAGGAACATCAGAACATGATTGGGATGTGGAAGTCTGGTCATAGGCTGTCGGCGATGTCGGGTGTAGCGGGGGCCGGGATGGGAAAGCTCAAGGCGGTTCTCAAGGACTTTGAGGTGGGGCCGGAGGACGCGGACAGGGCGAGGAGGGCGAGGCTGGCGGCGACGAGTGGAGGTGCGAGGCAGGGCGCAGGGGGAGCGGGAGGACAATGGCAGACCATGCCAGTGTACTTTGGGATCTAAGGGGGCTAAGTGGGAGGCGGCGGCGGCGGAAGGGAAGGCAGGGAAGGGTTTGGCGGCGTTAAAGAGTTATTTCGTTACGACCTTACGAGAGACAGGTCGTGCCGTTGGCGGGGATTGGGCAACTCAGTCCATTCGTTACCTGTTCACAGCGAACGCGCATGCATGAGAACCGACCCGACATGCTACGGAGTTGATTCGCCGCAGATGCTTCGGACATGTGCTGTGGCAGTGTATTTTGTGTTTTACAGAAACCGGTGGCTGGAGTCGGACAATCGCGGCGTTTTCGCATGCACTATACTCTCCCACGGTCATCTCATCTCCCCCACGCGCAAAAGTCGGCTCCCCCACCCACATCCCAACTTCCTGCTTCTACTGGATGATTTCTGGGAGATCCATGTAGCTCAGCAGGAACATCTGCGAACTGGACCATGTCCATCCCTCTGCCTGCACCGTCGACGAAGCACCTGCCCAAGCTTGCTCACCCGCTACCTCGGGAACCCGATGTCGCCTTCGACTTGGGTCAGCGCTCGATCGGCGGATCGTCGACAGCTACGAATGGGTACGCAAACAAAGACCACCCAATCCGGAACGGTTCAAGCGGCGCAGGCGGTTCAGGCGGTTCAGGCGGTTCAGGCGATTCCGGCAATGGTCTCGTGTCCTCGTCCGTCTCCACTGGGACGACTGGTACCACGCTCTGGCTCGGCGCGCAGATCATGGCGTGCTACTTGCGCGATACGCTGAGCATCACTCCACCATCAGCTTTCAACGCTTCCAATCGGACAACGACCGTCTCGCATAGGAAGGGTCGTGCTCCGAGTCCAAGGTCCGGAGGAGAGGATCTCGGCTGCCAATCGCCAGTTCGTCGAAGACGCGTCCTCGAGCTCGGCTCGGGCATCGGGTACCTCTCCCTATGTTTGGCGTGCTGGGGGTACGACGTGCTCTCTACGGACGTGGAGCCGGTGCTTTCTGGGGTGCTGGTCCCGAATGTCGAGGAGGGGCTGCGAGTGCTGGAGATGATGAGGGGGGCCGGTCGGGATGTCGGGACTGTGCAAGTGGGTTCGCTAGATTGGGTGGAGGTTTCTCGAGGTGGAACCCTTCCCTGGGTATCTGACAATGGTCCGGGACCGAGGCCACCCACACCTCTCCGATCTACTACTACTACAGCGCAAGGTTCAGCAGGCACAGCGGACCTCGAAGCATCGACCAGATCGAGGGAATCGATCCAGTCGACCAACTCGACAAATCACTTCGACATGATCCTAACCACCGACACCCTCTACTCCACCTCCCTCATCTCCCCGCTCTGGTCGACACTCGCCATAATCTCCAACTCACAAAAATCCCCGCCACCAATATACATCGCGCTCGAGAACCGTGATCCGGGGCTGATCGACTCGGCTCTGGAAGTGGGGCGAAGCATGGGGTTCGAGCTCAAGCGCGTTGGGGCGGGCAGGGTCGGGAGGGCGGTGGAGAAGGCGGGGTGGGGATGGGGGAGGGAGGACTGGGAGGGGGTGGAGATTTGGAGAGGGAGATGGCGCGGGGAGGGAGGTGAAGGAGGGGGAAGTGAAGCGGGGAAGGGGGAGCGAGAGCGAGAGTTGTGAGAGTGGCAAGGGTGCGAGGGTGCGAGGGTGCGAGGGTGTAAGAGTGTGGGGATGTGAATGCGGGCGTGTAGGTGCCAGAGTTCGAGGGTGTGCGGGTGTGCGGGTGCCGTAGAGTGCGGTGCAAGGTGCGGTGTAAGGTGCGGTGTAAGGTGCGGTGTAGGTCTAGTCAACATGGAATCACATACCCTGATCGTGTCTGAGGATCGGACGACATAGCGGCGCCTCCAGGAGCCTTCCCCCACCGGAGCACATCGGTAGTATCCCCGGCCCGACTCCCTCTGAGGAGCGAGAAGCCTCGTTGCGGCTGCGAACTGAAACACGCAAGGACGATGATGATGTGCGCTGCGCATGCTTGTTTCGAGTGCGAGGGTGGCCTGAGGAGTATCGCGATGGTGCCCTGTCCCTGTGGGCTGAATTCATGTGTCTTCTCCAGAAGGCGGAAGGCAATCACCGTGGATGCTCATCATCTCGCTAGACTTCCCGCTGCGGCTTGTCCTCCCATCCCATCATCTCCTCGGGACTTCGCTCTGATGTCCTTCGTCAAGACAGTCCCGGCCGCCGGCCCGCCGAGAGTCACGAGTTACCAGTCACGAGCTACGATCAGAAGACATCGGCCGAACCGGCCCGCCCGCTCGTTGGTGTCACAATGGAGTTACATAGACGCGGGGTTGCTGATTGCGTCGCTGGCGTTGATGAAAGGGAGAGCAGTGCGGGGACTGGACAATCACGCGACTTGAACAGCATAAAGAGGCAACCGTCTAAGGAGGAGGCGTGTGGCCAATCGTTTTCTCTTACATCCACAAGACCAGTCTCGTCCCCCCGGCCTCTGTTACAACCACCCAGCAGTGTATTCGCCTGTACGGTGATCATGTCGGATGTGTCGGAGCCCGAAGACGGGATCAAGGTGCGCGTGCAGCACAACCATACCTGCTCGCACGGCCGCAGTGATTCTTCTTCCCGAAGCAGCAGAAGCACGCCCTCCAAGCGATGGGAGACACGCTACTTTGTGGAATGCGATTCGGCCCACGATACGGTCGAGCTGAGTGAACTCGAGGACAATGTGGATGAGAAGGAATGCGTGAGTTGGCAGAGGATTGTTCTCATGATTGCTGGGTCCATTTTGTCTGGGATGTGGTTCACTTGACTCGCCGATGCTCCTACCTACTGACGAGCACAACACTGCACCGATCAAACTTTCTCTTCCGAGTCACATACATATAGTGCGGTACATATGCGTGACCATGTGCCATGTGCCTGCCTGCCCGGTCTCCGCTGCTTTGTAGACAGGAGGCACAGGACTGACCGCAGCTTCAGCCTGAGTGCCTCGGGTCGGATTACTCCACTTACTCCGTCTACCATGTCACGCCCGTTACGTTCTCTCACGGGACGCACGACGTCGACAGAGGCTCCGAGATGAAGGTCACCGAGTCCGGAGCGACCGGAGAGCGGAGGATATCGAGGCGTACTACCCCGGCCACAATCGTGCTTGCTCACCTACTGAAGCTCGGCCCCTGGGACACGGTCATCTGCCCGGAAGACGGCTGTTCCAAGGTCATCAGGAGCATCAATATCGGCGACGAGGAAGTGTTCGTGAATGACTTTGAACCCATCCGGAGAGAGAGCGATGGAGCCGTCACGAGCTATATGCAGCGACTGCGAAGGAAAGTTGATGGTCGAATACTGTGGAACAGACATTTCACGGTACTGAGCCTGACGGACAAGTCGGAGGATTACACATTGCTCCACTCCATCGAGGAGTATTGTTACGAACGAAAGCAAGGACAAGCCCAGGCTCAGAATCAAGCCCAAGATCAAGCCGGAACCGAGGATACCGAACTGGCCCAGAGTATGTCAGCTCTAGCTGTAAGCAACACAGAGGACGAAGCGGATTCGGGGCTTGGTGACGATGCGACAGAGGGAGGTTCAGGGTGAGCCCCATAGTACATATTAGTATGTGTACACGTCAATACGATGCCCAATATTTCCGTACAATACATACTCTACAGTACATGGGAGATGAAACGAGGAGACTGACCAATCAATACCCACGAGTACATACAGCACCGGACTGTACGAGTACTTGCACATGCATACAGTACCTGGACGCACTGCGACTTGCAGTGCCGTGGCATCATGTCAACAATGATGAATGCTGGCCCAAGTACCTTTCATTCCGCCGAGCCTCCCAGGCCAGCGGAACAAGGCAGCAGCGAGTTTCCGCTCGTCTCCGCTCATTTCAGGGCCAGCGACAGTATTGCCCGTCATTGCCACTACGCTACAAGCTGAGCACATACAGTACACACTCTCAGCCGACCGATGAGAAGCAGGCCTCGCTTCGAACACCTCCATTCGCAAAAGAAGGGGGCGGCACTCGGAGCGCGATCCAAGTCACACACGTTCATACGAAGTTGGCCCTGGACAGAACGGAGAGTCAAGATCGGTTGCTACAAACATACAGAACATCATACAGACCGTGTGTGTACGCAGACCAAGATGTATTTGCGTACTGTACATGTACGTCATCGGAAGGCCTGCCTCGGCGAGTTTGTGAACAAAGGGCTCGGGTTCATTTACCGCCAAACTCCCCCAAGAGCCGAACACGCGAGCGTTGTCATTGGTCATGCTTCGGACTGAAGCCCTTTCCGCTTTCACGCTGACGCCCGTCACAATGGAGAGGAAGATGTAAATGAAGAACACATCAGGTCCAACCGACACTAGCGAGTGCTGTGATCGAAAATTCTGAGGATAAATAGTGTACGGAGTACTGGACAATTGACAATTGATTCTCACTCACAGTGCACCCTCCGATCTGCCCTCGCCATACAAGCACACAACGGTGCGAGTATACATACACGTACACTTGCATACGTACAGCCAAAGACACAGACATGTCGCAGACAAACACGGACTGTACCCTCCGCGCAAGCAGCACTGTCGAATGCTCGCACACCAACCACAACGAATGAGCCTTCAGCTTGAACAACATGCGCAGGGAGGCTTCTTCGAATCGAGGCGGAACACCGCCTGCGGACCTAGAGAGGATTCTTGAGGCGCTCATATGTACCGCACAGCACAGCAGAGATGTGAGCAGCAGGAGCGAGAAGGTCAATCTTCGCCAACAGGCTCTTGAGTGGAATCATTGCGTGAGTGGGTGATGCCGTGTTTACATGCTGCGCCTAAACATCATTGCCCCAACGCTGCCCCTAAGCCCTTGTCGCTGATCTGGCGTTCTCACCGTAGCCGAGCTGCGGTACGGGAAACTACAAGGGGACGTACGCCTGGTCCGTCTATCCCGTCGTCTCTCGTTGCAAGCTGGGACACTTGACGGACATCACCGATCCCATCGGGATGACACGGCTCAAGGAGGGACGGAGACAGCTCCCAGATGAGATCACAGGGTTCGACCTGGCGATGACGCTGATCAAAGCCCACCCGCCCGCAGCGATGACTTGTTGTCCTCATACTGGTTGCGGGCAGTCGTCTGCGGGCGTGCAGGTTGGGTGGGAGGGCGTCAAGGGGCATGATACAGAGACGGCGACCAGCATATTCGGCCACCAAATGGAAGCCATCAATTGATAGTAGATGGGCATTGGTGGGCGTCACATTGTACTGACGAGTAACCGCCAAAGTGCGTCATATCTGAGGTGCATACGTATTGCCGTACAATGAAGCACTCCCAATGCCGGGCGCCTTCAGCGTTGGCGTACGCAGCACGTACAGTATGCTCCTTTAAAAACCACTGGGGACATGAAAATCTTCGGGAAATCCAGCTTTCGACATTGGACCCTCCTGCTTTCTGACCCGACGAGGACCGCCCGGTAGTCACGGCAACTCCGCCAGCTGCGTAGTTTGCGACATTGAATGGAGAGCGTCTGGGCAGAGATCGTTCTCTCGAGCGAATGAGTTCGAGCGAATGAATGGAGGAATGCTCTGCGTCATAAGAGAGCTGTACATCGAGTGTAATTCTCTTTGCATAAAGTATTGCTCGTCGCGCGAAACTGGGGTTTCCCCATTCAATTTCTGCACTCGACACGCCCACTTTACCATCATAAGTCCCAAGTTCCAAACGCCATTGTCTCTGAAACACGCATGTCTTCGCTCATCAGCATGGGCCTTGCGGCTCAACGCGGTAGACCAGCTACCACGTACCTCACCGTGACTGCCCAGCACGCGGACTCTTGCCCTTACATCGGCTCCCTGCAGGGTGTGCCGGAGGGGGAGAAGGTGCAACAGACTGTCAACGGTATCTGGGACGTGTGCAATCTCACCGACCTGAGGAGGAACCTCAAGCCTTCGCTCTTCGTCGCCTCTTCGCACGATGGGTCCAAGTTCGACGACTGTTGCGACACCGTGTTTGGTCTCACTGGGATATCGACGTCGCATGACTCCCACGTTGTAGATTTCTCTTTGCCGAACTGCGGGACATACAAGGAGCTGGCGGCCAATCCTGACAGCGAGGACGACGATGGCGGCAGTGGCGCATCCCCGGATGGGAGTGATCCGGATGGCCATCAAAGCAGTGACAGAATCGAGCGTGACGAAAAAGTCTTCAATGTCACGGCGGCACGCTTGCTCGACATGGGCCTCAGTCACGCGAGTAACGTCTACGTCCCATGGTGTCATGCGGAAGCTTGTGGGCAGCCTGTCCGAAGTGTCGTCGCCGGAAACTCCACCCTGACTTGTCACTGGGCGGAAACTGAAGAGGAAGACGGTCGGGGATACGTCTTCCAGCTCGTTGATCTGTTGAAACCCCACGAAGCGGTATATGAGTGGGACTTTCTCATTGGGAGCATGGAGGCTCAGGAGGTCACCGAGGAGATGAGAGAGGGTGTCGAAGCGTTCATCTTACTCGATGAGGACTCCGAGCCGGAGGAGGGGAACAGGTCTGTCGACACGGTGAGTATATCGAGTTGAGCCGCGCTGCCTCGTTGGCTCTTCCATACTGCCAGTGAGAGGGCAGTCAAAGGAGCGACATGAGAACTTTTACCGAGTGGGTCGTCTATGTGAGCGGAGAGTGAGCAATCACCGTGGTCCCACGACAAGGGAGTTGTTGCGGAAGGGGCGACGAGGGGACTATACGGTCGAGGTTCTATTTGCGGAAGCCGATGAGTGAAAGGGTATTGTGACCGTGCGCTGCCGCAGCTGTGTCACCAGCTTCCACCCTCGGAAGCAGTCATCGTGATGCTCTCGCGTTGGGCTAATTTCCACACTATGACGCCAGCCAGCCCTTCGGACATGAGGTATGGACCTCGGGCGAAGACCTGATGTGGACGGGTACCGCATCGGACACGAGCCTGACGCCGTGGCGGTGTGCCACGAAGCGAGTGCCACAGAGGTTGGACTTGGCGCCACGATGGGTACTCGTTGGCTTACCAGGCACTGGGCTCCGATCCGGGCCGCTTTTGCGTGATCCGGTCGTCTGGTTGCATATTCGGAAGCGTCAACGAGGTGCGACGAGGGGGGACGGGGACATGTGCGGTCGCGCCGGGTCGTCACGTCACGTCACATTCATGCGCGGGAATGGATGGGTGCGGCCGCGGCCGCACACGAATGCTCTTGGGTATGTATCCGCGTCACCATTACCTTTTGAATTGTAATGGGTGTAATTGGCGGATGGTGGTTGGCTAGTGGTCTAATAATGGGATTAGGTCCCGGTGCGGCACCTGTAATAAACCGGATCTGTAATTTGGTCAATTGCGCTGTGACCTGTCGGGTCCTCCTCCGGGCGGGTCCTCGGGTGGAAAAGGATTGACACCACATTGAGACAATTGAGAAGTAGTCCTGTCGACGAGGACGGGACGGTCAACGGTGGCGAGCGAGCAATCCTCCTCTCTCTCTCTCATCACCACCACATCCATCCACACAGAGGACTTGTACAGTAGCGACGGACCGGAGCGACAAGCAACGAACGACGGGAAAAAACAACCCCTCGACAACCTATAATACCCCAACCTAGTCTGTCTCGCCCACCTCCATCCCACCGTTTGCTTATCGCGACCCGTACATTGCATCCCCTCGACGTTGCCCGCGGCGACACCATCCACGCCACCCACACCTCGACTGTCGTTCCCCCCTCGCTCACTCCTTCCCCAGCCCCGCCGCGATGGACAACTCGACCATCTCGGACCCGTCCGCGGACACCACAACGGACGCATGTGCCCTCGACAACAGCACTAATAACTTTGGGCTCCGTATCGGCGCCATCTTCATCATCCTCGTGAGTGAGCGAGCAGGGCATGCGGGCCTTGGTCACTCTCGCTGGTCCATCACCACTGCCCTGATACATCCATCGCATCGCTATCTCGCAGATTGTCGCAATGCCGGTTCTGACGTTCACAGGTCACATCCGTCATAGGCACACTCATCCCCATCGTCTTCCGCCAATCCCGCGTGATCCCTCGACCAGTCTTCGAGTGAGTCCTAGCGCGCAACCGAGTCGGGGCCGTTTGAGGATGGGTAGAGGAGCCACGGCGCTGATACACTGTGCAGATTCGCCAAGTTCTTCGGTTCCGGCGTTATCATCGCGACGGCGTTCATCCACCTGTTGGCGCCGGCATGGGCCGAGTTGACGAGCCCGTGCTTGACCGGGACGTGGACGGAATACGTGAGTCGAGGTGGCGCTACTCAATGGTCTGGGCCTGGGGCGTTGGATGGTGCTGCGGGACACACGGGGATGACGCGGTGACGTGTCGGGTTCACGTCGTCGCGTTCATGGAGGTCCTCGCTGACAGCACTAGGACTGGGCACCCGCCATCGCCATGATCGCAGTGTATGGGATCTTCTTCGCCGAGGTTGCCGCGTACCGACTCGGCACAAAGCGTCTGGAGCGACTGGGCGTTGCGTACAGTAAGCCTCACTCTTCCAGCCACGCTGCCATCCAAGCACGCCGACATCCCAACTTACATTTCGCAGGCTCGCACAATGACGACGAGACCGACGCGCACGCCCACTCTCACCAGCACGACCCCCCTCTCGGCGTCGACACCTCGGGACCCGACACGCCCCACCACGTCCACCCGTCTGTATCCGGCCACCACCACGGCCACGGCGGCCACGGAGAGGACCCGGAGAGCCCGCGGGAGAAGTCCCGGGATCTCGAGCGGAGCGACGCCTCCACGATCAACTCGCTCCCTTCCCAGGCGGAGGCCGCGGCGCAACTGATTGCGGTCGCTGTGCTCGAGTTTGGTGTGGTCCTTCACAGGTGCGTCGCGGAGTCGAGGTATTGTTACTATGGTCGGCATGCTGACATCGCCGCAGTATCATCATCGGTCTCACTCTCGCCGTCAGCTCTGAGTTCATCACCCTTTTCGTCGTCATCATTTTCCACCGTACGTGTCGCGTATCTCCGCTGTCGTCAGGGTCACCATCACCTGCATCATCGGTTATTTTGGCTTTGGCTTACACCTCGCAGAGATGTTTGAGGGTCTCGGTCTGGGCTCTCGACTCGCCGGCCTCTCCCTGCCCGACAACTACCGCTGGACGCGGTACGCCGCGGCGCTTCTCTACGCCATCTGCACCCCTATCGGCGTGGCCGTCGGGCTGGGCTTGCGCGAGTCGTACAACGGCAACGGCGTCGCGGCCAACATCGTCTCGGGCATCCTCGACGCCACGTCGGCCGGTATCCTGCTCTACACGGGTCTCGTCGAGCTCATGGCGCACGAGATCATCCTCAACCCAAGGATGATGAAGTCGTCGACTGGCAAGTTGACCTACGTGTTCGGCTGCATGATGCTGGGTTCGGGTCTCATGGCCTTGCTCGGTCGCTGGGCATGAGCGCGGGTCGAGCTGGAGCTGGAGCTGGAGCTGGACGAGTCGCATCGAATCGAGCCGAGTCGGTTGAATCCGGATCTGGATGTGACGAGTGCTATATCCGTCAGGCGACACAGACACAAACGTAATGTGAAGGACAGTGTGCGTGTCATGCTCGTTGCTTGACTGTGCGATGGAACACCTGCTGGACGGGGCGATTATAGAGAAGCATCAATCCGAGCTGTAGATCATGTGAATGCAATCGACCAGTCACGACCAAACCGGAACCTGCACCTGCACTCGCCGCCTGCGGGGGGAATGGCTCCGCGCTCACCGCGCACACCGCGCACACCGCACATGCCTCTGCGTTCGCGTTCTTGCACTGGTTGCTGTACAGTGCCAGTCACACTCGGGGCCGATACTGCGCCTCGCGGGCAAGTATTGGGCTGAATCCCCAGAGCCTGCCTGAATTCCATGCATGTTTTCTAGCTACGTGAGAATGCGACGACGTTGGTGTAAGGGACCAGACGGCAGATACCGACTCGCTGCTTCCACCCCATCCCTCTGCGTCTGCGCTCTGCAAACCGCATACGCGCACAATACTTGAACCAACCATGTGGAATGCGTTGCTGCAGTCAAAGTAGCCTCGAGGGTTACCTACCGAAATGGACAATGTTGCCGCATCTTGCGCACCTTATGCGCCACGCCACGTCCACCTTTGTCAAACCCCGATCGCTGCAAGACGTCATCAGCCAGCGCCAGCGAGTCTGTACTCCACATATCCCCGCCAAACCGCATCGCAACAACCTAGATCTACTCACGGTTTGCACGCTCGATTCTCATGGCGACCCCGACCAAAGTCCACTTCCCCTCGTTCTCGCAGACCATCTGCGGTGAGCTTTACGCTCCCGCGGATGGTTCTCCTGACCGCAGACACGCTGCCATCGTCGTCTCGCACCCGATGACCGCGGTCAAGGAACAGTCCCCCGCTGTGTTCGCCAAACTACTCTCAGCTGCTGGCTTCTACGCCCTCACCTTTGACGCGGCTTACCAGGGAGAATCGACGGGCGAGCCCCGCGGTCTCGAAGACCCTCATCACCGCGCGGAGGATGTCAAGGCGGCTGTCACCTACCTTTCCGCTCTCCCGGGCAAGGTTGACCCATCCAGGATTGGCGTGCTAGGTATCTGCGCCTCGGGAGGCTACACCTCTTTCGCTGCTCAGTCCGACTCGCGCATCAAAGCCCTCGCTACCGTATCGGGAGCTTGCGTCGGCCGTATGACTCGGAATGGTGGTTTCGGACCCGACGAGAACAGAGCCGCCATCCAGGCCGCCGTTGATGGTGCCGGTCAATACCGTACCGCCTTGGCCAGGGGTCAAGCCCCGGCCATCCAGCCCATGTTCCCTCAGGACCCCGCCGGTCTCAAGGATTCGTTCTTCATCAGCGCAGCCACGTACTACGGTGGTCCTAACAAGCACGAGCGCTCAAACCAGCTCGTACCCCCTTACTCGTACGATTTGATGGTCGGCTACGACTCTTTCCTCCACCAGCACCTCATCTCACCTCGCCCTCTTCTCATGATTGCTGGTTCAGAGGCGGAAACCCTCCTGCACTCGAAGCAGGCCATCGAGATCGCGCAGGAACCGAAGGAGCTATTGGTCGTTCATGGCAAAGGCCACTTTGACCTCTACGACGATACAGAGGTCTCGGGCCCTAAGCTCATTCAGTATTTCAGTAGGTGGCTGACTACGACGTAAATGTACCGTCCGGAGGAGGGGGAAGGGGAGTACAGGGATGACATATCGAGTCTGACAGTCTTTATGCGGGTAGGGGGTCTACCAACGTGCCTGCCAGAAATTGTATTGTGCAAATACATATTAAGCCTGACAACAAGTCTACCGTCATGAAGCTTCAATTTTTACTTTTACCTTCATGATGGTCCTAGATAGCAAGCGCTGGGTGGTGTGTGAGAGAGCTTTCAAGTGATTGAGCGTGCAGATATGCGAGTACCGTATGTGCATCCATTCAGATACGCCCACCCGCCCCCCATCCGCATGAGGTTTCTCGGAGAATGAGAATGAACCACCCCACTCTGCCCCCACTCTGCCCCCACTCTCGGCGATTTCCCTCCACTCGACCCGACCTCCACCGCCGACTTCTCCTCCATCGTCATCGACGTGATACCATATGTTCTGACAAATCCCAGACCATTCTCTCAACTCTTTACATCCTTCACAGACGCGTCCGCTGCATCAAGATCGATCAACCTCTCTCCGATACTTACGTCCCCAACACTATGACCATCCCAGGCGTCCCCCAACCCGCAATCCCTTATGGCAGCTGGGTGGTCATCTCTGGCGCTACGGGCTTCATCGGGTCGCACGTCGTCGACCAGGCTTTGGCCGCGGGGTACAAAGTGCGTGGAACGACGCGGAGCGTGAGTAAAGGTGCATGGGCGAAGAAGTACTTTGAGGAGAAGTATGGGGAGGGAGTGTTCGATTTGGTCGAGGTCAAGGATATGGCTTTGGACAATGCTTTCAATGAGGCTGTTAAAGGTAAGCTCTATTAGCTTTCGAATGAAAGCCTGTCCAGGAAGTGTTACGCTGCTCACCCCTCGCTCCAGGCGCATCGGGCTTCATCCACGTCGCCAACGACATGACCGGTTCCTCCGACTCGCACGCCATCTCCCTCGCCGTCTCGGGCGCGCTCAACGCCCTCAAAGCGTGCTCCAAGGTTGGGATCAAGCGATTCGTCTACACCTCGTCGTCCTTTGCGGTCACCCAGCCGAAACCGAATCAGGTGTTTGAGATCACCGAGGACACGTTCAATGAGGAGGCGGTGGAGAAGGTCCGGAAGGGCACGGCGAATGGGGAGGATGTGTATTGCGCGAGCAAGGTCGAGGCGGAGAGGGCGTTGACGAGTTGGGGGAAAGAACATGCGCCGGAGGTGGTGATCAACATGGGTATGTACGACGGGTCCAGGCGGAGCGATATTCAATACGCGTCGGAATCGGGCTCTTGACGTCTTGGCTCTTGGCTTCTACATTTGATTTTCAGGATCCAGGCTCGTCGTGCTGACTCCGCTTAGTCAACCCCAATGCGAACCTCGGTCCGGTCCTCAGTCCTTCGAACCAAGATTACCCAACGACCGCCAAATGGGTAAAGAACCTGTGGGAACAAAACTACGCCGCATTCGACGGTTTCCAGCCGCAGCACTACATCAACGTCCAGGACGATGCCAAGCTGCACATCATCGCGCTTGCCAATCCCAAGGTATCCGGCGAGCGGATATTCGGGATGACGGCGCCTTGTACGCTGCGAGAGATCGTGGGTATTATGCGGGAGCTGCATCCCGACCGCGAATGGGAGGAGGCCCCGGATATCGGAGAGGATAGGATCGTGGTGGTGCCGAAGAAGAGGGCGGAGGAGCTGCTCAAGCAGGCGTATGGCACTGGGTTTGTCGGTTTGAAAGAGACTGTCGAGGCGAACCTTGTGGGGCTGGCGTGAATTCAGATATGTGGATACATGTAGATACAGTATAAGTACAAGCCAAGTATCCCGAGCCGGGGAGAACTCCCAAGTAAGAGTCAAGCTACAGTATACAGTATGTCGGACAGACTTCGCCATCAATGCATAGTCTTTTTGAAGTCTCGTCGAAGGCACCCTGGCGCCAATCAACATCGATCGCTCTTGATCTGAGAGTGAGAGTGCGGTCCCACTTCCCCGACTGTGCCTCACAGCTTGCCGCTCTCGCTGGGAAGCTCGACGACCTGGTCCACGCCTTCATACTCCGGCAGATTCAGTTCGAACTTCTTGTTCATCTCACTTCGTCCACGTCAGCTACCATATCGTGTCGACTCGCGCGCGCGCCACCTCAAGCACTCGTACCGCTCGAACGCTCGACCACTCACTCCGGGACAAACCTCCCTCCGAGGAAATGCCTCCCCCTGAAACTCTTCACGCCCTGCTTCGGCGCCGTGAGGCTCACGAGCACCTCTGGCGTGAATGTGGGTACCGACTCGGTGTTCCCCTTGTCGTCGGGCTGGGTGTAGAGCGGCTGCGGGCCGTCTTCGACTGACCAGCCAGAAGGGATGTCGATGGATACGATGGGGAGTTTGGACGATTCAAGCAGGCGGAGGATGGTGTCGAATGGTTTTCGGACTGGTGGGGCGAACGAGAAGCCTGCAAGGGAGATGGCATTAGCGGGTCATGCCGCAAAAGCACCACAACTGTAGTACCCGAGTACAGCACGAATCTTCGAGGTCGTTGGCTTGTCGGGGAGTCGCACCGCACCCACCGAATATCGCATCCATGATGACATCCTGATCCTTCAGTCCCTTCTCGAACTCTTCTGCACTGCCGACGACCGGGATCCGGAGGTTCTCGCACTGCCGAAGGAGGCGCTGGTATATGTCCTTGCTTCCCGGCTTGGGGAGGTAGATGGTGGGTTTGTAGCGGAACATGTGGAGGTGTCGCGCAGCGACCAGGCCATCACCTCCCTTCCTGTTTTTCAGCTTGTGCTCTGATCTTCGGTTGTTCTCTCTCGCCCTTGCGCTCGGAACACGAGCGCGTCGCGACCCACCTGATTCCCGGGACCGCATACTACCATGACCCTCGGATGGGATTTGCGGGGGTACGTCCGCGCCAGGGCCTGGGCGCAAGACAGCCCAGCGAGCTCCATGAGCTGACGAGGTGTGAGCGACGCTCGTATGCCCACGCTCCGAGCCTGTGCTGTCTGATCGAAGCGGTGCTAGCTCACCTGGTCCAACGAAAAGGCGCCAGAGGACGACATGAGCTCCTCGTCGATCTGGACGTCAGCGGCGCTGCGAGAGAGGGACGCACCTGCTGCGCGAGCTTCTGGGAGATGTAGCGGATGGACATGGCGACGGTTTGTTGACTCGTTAAGCTGCGTGAAGTCTCTGTGAGTGATGCGGAGGATCAAGGCGACCGGGATGCCATATCTTGTGAATGATTTCATCTCACTCCGGCAACTTGGACGGCTCTGACATCACAAAACGCGGGGGTTGGTCAAATTACGTAAGTGTCCTGATTCATCCCGGCCAAGCCGCATAACCGCGTCGCCCATAGAAATCAACCAGAAGTCAATGTCCATGTCCTTGTCCTTGTCTTGTCAACGTATCCGCAGCTTGGGACCTTGGCCATGTCCGCCATACCCAACTACGTCCCCATCCCCCCCTCCGCGCACCCGATCGATCCCCCTGCCGGCGGGGCCACCTCTCAGCGCCCCCCATCCCGACCCGCAGCTGCCTTTCCTCCCACAAACACCTCGGCGTCCGGCTCGTCGTCCCGCAAGTTCTCGGTCCCCACCGCCACCGGCATATCCACAAATGTCTCAGACCTGTTGCTGTCCTCTCTCCTCCCTCCGAATCTTCCGAAGCTGCCCGCTGCTGGACCCCGGGGTTCCAGCGGGAGCGGGTCGGGACCAGGGAAACCGAGGGAGCTGAGTACTCAGAGGGAGACGCTGAGTCTGCCGGTGTTGTCCAACAACTTCCGGCGGTTCGTGACGAGGGTGCGTCAAGATCCAGCCTCGAGCTGAGATCGAATCGGAATCGAATGGCAATCAAACAGTGTGGGATGTGGATGTATTCTCTGACACAGGTGCTATAGGTGGGACCTCTGTTCTGGGTCCAAGATCGGGTGGAGGAGGTATTGTTCTGGCGGAAACCAATGTGGACCTGGGCGTGGCTCATTGCGTGGACGTTCATCTGTGAGTGACCTCGGCGACGCCTTTTGCCTTTCCAGCAAAGTGGGACAAGACCAATGCTGACTCCCACACTCCAGCGTTCAAGCCTCGGTTGCTCCTCCTCGCGCCTTTCCTCTCCATCATCACCCTGCTGCTGCACCTGCACGAACGCTCCACGCCGCTACCCTCCCTCATCGGCGTGTCCCAATCGCCTCCTTCGGCTGGGACCACGCGACTCGCTCCCGTCAGCGGACCAAAGGAGGCTAGCATGTCCGCGACAACCGGTGCGGACGGGGAGCCTATACCCGCGGTCCCGCCCAAGGAGGCAGAGAGCAGCGTGGACTACTACATGAACATCCAAGCTATCCAGAATACCATGGGCTGGATGTGAGTGGTCCGGATCCGGTCCGGTTCGGCCGTGATGCGCAGGTCGGAATGTGGTCTCCTCCGCTGATAGGGCAGATCCGACGCATACGACATCATCGCACCTCAACTAGCGGCCGTGACTTCTCCCAGCGCCTCTCCGACCGCCTTCCCAATCACTCTGACCCACCTCTTGCTCGTCCTCCTCGTCCCTTCCATCTGTCTACCCCTGCTGCCAGAATTCCTCATCCCGTACCTCCTCCTCCCGCTCGGGATCCTCCCACCCCTCTTCTTCCACCCGAATCTCACGCAAGCGGTTCTCTCCCTGCCCCGCAATCCGACTCTGCTGCGCGTTCGGTCGACGCTCGAAAACCTCGCTCTGTCCGACACCCTGCCGGACTGGCTGACGTACTCGTCCATCTCACGCGTGGAGGTGTGGGAGAACGAGCGCCTCGACCCGGCAGTGGCGAGCAAGACGAGTCCCATCCCGTCTGGGGCATATGCGGCGCGGCACCTCCGCGCGGGCGAAAGAGCTCCGTGGGTCAAAGTGGGTCCGAAGCTGGGCGAGACGATCGAGGGGAGCGAATCGGGCGATTCGGTATGGGCTTCAGCGGGAGAGGCGGTGCCCGCCGAAGGAGGGAGTAGCGAGAAGGTCTTGGCGTTGAAGGACGGGTGGGCCTACATACCGGGGGAGGATTGGCGGGTGGATGTCTGCGGGCTGTGGAGCGAGGTCGGCACAGACGAGGGTGAGTCGCGCGGTAATGGTGACGGAACGAGGCTATCCGCTGACTCGGTGTCCTGTAGACGGCTGGGCATACTCGGATGACTCGTGGCAGAACCCGGCACCGGTGGCTGTCACAGAAGCGGATGTTGCCGGGACGGGTGCCGGTGGCACCATGCCTGGGATGGGATTGCGACGGGTAACGAGGAGAAGGAGGTGGTGGCGAAGAGTGTACAAAGAGGTGTGACGCGCAGACCGAACCCCGCGCTAGCGGGGTGTCAATCTCCGTTGGGCAATACCGAAGCGCTAGCCGTGATCTTCCGCCGGGGCGACATGGTGTAGGGGGGAGGAAGGGACCGCGCCGAGTTTATGAAGAGTCTCCTTGCATCGGATGGATACGAGTACTGGTACATGTACAAGTACTCGTACTGTATTGATAGACAGAGGGGGATGGATTCAAAGGAGCCGCGGCCGGAATAAGTGGCCGATGCGCCCATAGACAGAGTCAAAATCGGGCTCGCGATCGATAAAATCCTCTGTCCATCGGTGCGTTCTTTCGACCACTTGACCGTCCTTGCCAGTGATTTGGAAATACGCAGTGAGGCTCGTTCGGTCTTTGTCTTCGCTCGGCTGAGTCTCAAAGACGTACTTGACGTCGTCGTTGCCTTTCCAACGAAGAGTCTCGATCCAGGCGTCACACCCTGGCTCGGAACAGAGGTGGGACGGCTTGTTGTGATTGTTCCACTCGGAAGGTAAGAACACCGCATCCAGGTTTGACTGAACCAAGGATGTGAGCAGCACATTGCAGATCTCCCGATGTGCATCCTTCTCGAGGTCGTACCTCCAGCTGGATCGAAGCTTCGATTCTTGGTCTTTATTGACCCTGACCGATGGGTCGTACTCGTGTCCGTTGGTACAAGTGGCGGTGACATTGACGCTGAACTTTGTGTGGGTGGTGACATGCCCCTCGCAATTGAGCTACGGTAAAAGAACAAACGCTCAATGTCAGAATGTGCAATCCAACCGGTGTGGTGTTCGCAGTACAAGCATACGCGTAGACAGAGACAGACACATGGGAGCACGCTCAAGAGAATTAATTCCCTGAGACTCGACTCACGCATATCGAGAGATCGCAGGGAATTTGCGATCGCAGGTTGCAGCGGCTCGCAACCATCCGTCCGTGGCTTCGTCCAAGATCGGTTGAACGTCGCTGCGACGCACCGCCCAGGGGTCCTCGCCACCCTCCATATCGGGGTATGGTATGTCCCCACCCCCAGAGAGGTCCCAGGAGAAGAAACATTTGTCGCAGCGGAGCGTATCGGTGACGTTCAGGCTGATCGTAGGCGCATTTTGGACCGGAGGGAGAGAAGGAGCATCATCACTTGCAGTTGGCGCTTCGACGGATTGGTTGGGATCGGACATATTTGCGCTCTCGTCGGGTCACCAAACTTGGTTGTAGAAGTGAAGGGCGGGAGGCGCAGGACAGTACTATGCCTGTGGTGAGATCGGGAAGTTGTTCAGACAAAAATGAGCGGACGGGGAAGAGGAGGGACAATGATAAGCGGAGGGACGGTGAAGAGTGTGACTCAGTCTGCTTTGGTCCGCAGCCTGATGGTGCGAGATCAAATCCCCCTTTCAGTCTACATGAGAGACAACAAGCGAGGGCGAAAGGAGGCTTCGGTGAGCGATCAATTGTACGTCGCATGACTGGGGAGGGCCTGGACGCGAGATCATTGGGGGGTTCGGAGACTGACCTCTGGCTCACACTCAGATGCATTTACAGCGGGCCGTATTGACTGAGACTGTGTACACTACGAGTACAGGACGAGGACATGCGGTGTGTGCAGTACTGGTCCAAACACTTGCAAGCACTGGTACTGCATTATGCGACTCTCTTCAGACTCGAGACCCTCGGGAGATGTTCCAGTTGTTGATGCGCAATCCCACGGGGGGAGGACTCCACACTATGGCGGGCTGGCTGAGCAGGATCTCCTTGTTCGTCTCGGTTTCCGTCTCGGTGTCGCCTTCTCCGGGATCCATCTCGCGCCACCCGGTAATCACGGCCCGGTAGCTGCGATGATTCTCCTTCCCGTTCGACTCGTCGGTGCTCGTGGGTTCGACGCTGAAATGGATCTTGTCGCCTCCCGACTCGATGGACGTGACTGTGCCCAAGCAGCCAGACCGATGGCACAGGAACGGTCGCATTCTGACGAGATGGGAGTCGTCCGGCACTTTCAACGACTTGTTCCCGTGGTAGGCCATCGAGGAGAGCATATCGGCGGGCCACGAGTAGGAATTGGGGCTGGGGATGCTCGGTCTCACATCCCATGTCGTGAGTCCCATGGAGCAGTGATCCTTCGGGAATCCAGGGACGAGGTCCGAATCGTCGGGGGCGTAGCACATCGAAACATGGGGATTGAAGTCGTGACCCTCCCTGCAAGTGGCGGTTACAGGGACGTGGATCGTCTCGATCGGGTCGAATGTGTGTTGATCAAACGCATCGTTCTGGGAGAGTGACCATGAGCATACAGTAACAACAGCCTTCTGATCGAGATGACGACGTTTGCCAAGACAAGTGAAATGGGGAACGAAGGGGGGCCACTCACGCAAACGCGACGGTAAGTGCCTCTATACGAGGTGATCGCCTGCTTTTCAAATGCTCGCTGCGCGTCCTCGATCGAGAAGGACCACCCACCATCAGCCGATCTCTCCAGCTTGACATCGACTTTGAGGTCTTTGACTTTATGTGGGCGCTCCCAGTCCGATTCCCGCCTGTGTGGCGAGTTTGTGTGAAGACATATCACGTTCCCGGACACGCCGACACTGAGGGTGTCAGAAGCGGTACCGACCTCAGTGGTTGGTGCGGTCGGTGCGGACGATGAAGAAGCGTCGGACGGCATGATGTCTCCAACGAGGGAAGCTTGGGCAATACTCTGTGCTGAGGTGGTTCGGTCTCAAGTCGCGGCTGAGGGTTGAGGAATGGGAGGCAGATGAGCAAACGGCGTCTGTGTATGAGTTTATACACATGCCAAGTGCAGTATATGGCAGAAGCGAGGACACAGGATCTCATGCTCGAACAAGGGAGGCTCTGACAAAGGGCTGCTCGAAAAGATCTCTTGGACAGCCACGATGGGCGCGAAGCACTGTGTCATCCTCGGAGCTGGACTCTCCCTTGATCCGCTTCCCTTTCACGCATCAGTGGCGATGGTGAGGCCGGACCGGAGATGTGAGCTTGGCGAGAGGGGTTACGGCTTGAGGGCATACAGCGCAGACGGATAGTGTGCTCGTACACCCATGCACTCCCGACTCCGGGCTCGCGGCACTTGCCGCACGAGCATGTGCGATCGTGAATAAGCATACTGACAGTACCACCTGGGCACGAGTATCTGCGCGCATGAAGACCACATCAATACGGCGGAGTTGAACTTGGCGGTGGTGGTACCCTCGGGTTGTAGAGATGCCGACGGCCCGATACCGGCCGCTAAGATTGCCATGACGAGCATTTCACGGCTCGTTCCCGCCCGATGACAGAGCATTCATTGCTTGGACAGCATTGAACGAGCGCAGTCGACTCAACAGGAGCAGAGGAATGTAGTGAAGACCTCGTACTGCATCTATAGCCGTATAAGTAGAGCCCGACCTTCCGTGTGCCAGTCTGGCTCTGCGATCCACCACATCCCTCCCACTGCACCTCTCACCTCCATCAGCCTTCGTCTCGGCGATAGCTCGCAAACCGCTCGTAGCATGAGCGCCTCGTCCCTCCTCCTCGACAAGGTCGTGGTCATCACCGGCGCTTCTCAAGGGATAGGCAAAGCCTGCGCGCTGGGTGGGTCCACGCTCGCGTCCACGCGCACGGCAACGTCACGCACCACAACCGGCACTTCACTCCAGCGGTTCCCACAGCCGTCTCGATGGCGCTGTACGACCGACGGAGCTGATTCCCACTGCGATCCTGCTGCTGCTGTATGACCAGACAAGTCGCTGAGCTGACCACACACGAGTAGCATGCGCTCGGAACGGCGCGGACATCGTGCTGCATCATCTCGGCGCGGCGACTCGGGCGGAGGCAGAGGCGGTACGACAGGAGATCGAAGACCTTGGCCGACGATGTGTCTTGGTCGAAGGGGATATCTCGGAGGTCGCGACGTCTGACGCGGTGAGCGGCGTCACAGTGTCCCCATACCAATCTCGGGTCCTCCTTGTCGCTCGCACACGTCCCCTACCGTTTCCGCCTCGTCGTGGCTCAGTGCGCCTTGCTGCTCGCTGAGGGTTTCAGATCGTCCATACCGCTGTATCCTCCTTCGGCCGGATCGACTCCCTCATCTCCAACGCCGGGATCTTCACGCCCATGCCCTTCCTCTCCACCCCTCCGGAAATCGTCTCGAGGATGATCTCGGTGAACCTCCAGGGCCCGTTCCAGCTCGTCCAGGCCGTCGCGCGGCAGATGATCACGCAGCCACCAAACCCTGCGACTGGTCAGAGAGGTAGCGTGGTGATGATCAGTAGTATTGCGGCGATTCGGGGGGGAGGGGATCAGGCACACTACAATGCGACCAAAGCGGGGGTCAGGAGCTTGATGGAGAGCTGCGCGATTGCGTTGGGGCCGCAGGGGGTGAGGTGTAATACGATCATGCCTGGTGAGTGGGGACAGCGGGCGTGGGCGGACACGAGTGAAAGTACTCGAGCACAAGTAGGAGAATGAGTGTGGCATGTGCAAGTCACGGCAGCAGGGGGAGTCGCAATGGTTTCGAGGTGGGCGACGTGGAGGACGGGGCGACGTAGTGCAGGAAGGGAGGCAGGGAGGGAGAGAGGGAGGGAGAGAGGGAGGGAGAGAGGGAGGGAGGAAACGAGGAAGCGAGGCAGCGAGGCAGCGAGGCAGCAGTGACAACTTGTAGAGGGGAAGGTATCATCCACTTGCCCGCTGCGCAATGCTCAACAACAGACCTCGGTCCAACCATCCGACCCCATCTGGCCCCATCCGGCCCCAGCTGACCCCTCAGGCTCCATACTCACCCCCATCAACGCCCACGAGCTCTCCACTCCCTCACAGCAAGCCGCACGCGCCAAGCGCTCCGCGATCCAGCGGATCGGCCTGCCGGACGACGTGGCGGATCCCGTCGTGTTCCTGTGCTCGGACATGGCGCGGTTCGTGGATGGTACGAGTCTGTTGGTGGATGGCGGGGAGGCGATTAAGATGGGGGGGGGGGGGGGGGGGGGGGGGGGGGGGGGGGGGGGGGGGGGGGGGGACGGGAGGAGGTAGAGGTTGGGGTAGAGGTAGACGTGAAGGTAGAGAGGTAGAGCCGGGACGAGGACGGGGGAGGGGTAGATACGTATGGTTGGTACATGCCCTCGTGCAGTCTCAGGACCACGATTGTAGAGGTAGTATATCGTTAGAAGGGAACATACACGCAACGACGGCTTCAGTGTCAGCTAAGCAGTCGAGGAGAGGCGAAGAGACATGTAGACAGTTTTGGTCGAGGCTCCGTCCTCGACCAGGGTACGTTCGGTCCAGGCGCTTGTGGTTTGCAGAACCCACAGACTCATGGGATCGCAATGTTGAGTCTCGCGCTCATTCTCGTTCTTGTACGAAGATTCTCTCAGAGATCCAGCGCTGCAACAACCCGGAAACACCCTGGTGGATCACGTACGCAGTGGTACCGCTCGCGCGCCGCCCAGGGATTTGCACAGTATCAGCGCACAATGTCGACCATGCGGACCAGACCAGATGCTGTGTGATCTGTAGATCGTGGCGTCGGTGCTGCGGTGTGGTCTGGGCTGGTGTTGTGCTGTGTGGTGTGAGGTTTAGTGTGGGGTGTGCGTTCTGGACAATGTGCATATCTATGCGTGACAGGATACTGTACCCGATCTATACAATGTCTACAAAATGCCCTCGGCCATGACTGTTGAACACTCCCAACTCCCCTCCCCTCACGGTCATTCCTCCTGCACCTGTTCCGGCGCCGCAAGAGCCAGAGCCACAACCACCGCCATCTTCATGAACCCCGTCACCAGCACGACCACCCAGCTTCCCGCATACCTGTGCACCACCGCGCCCAGGACCCCACCCACGATCATCGCGCCGATGTACAAGACCCTGCGATTCCTCGGGCCCGCTTTGGGATGGTTCCACCGCAGGAACAGATACTTGTCCGCCATGAGGTCGACGTACGACGAGGTCATTGGCGCTGTGGGCATCTCCTGGCACGCGGACTGACGCGCCATCGCGACCTGCGCGCCGGACATGATGGCGAAGAGAGAGAGGGTGAGCCATTCGTGCGGTCCTCCCGGAGAGACGCGGGGGGAACCGTTCGGCGAGAGGAGGATCGCGCAGATGAACATGATTAGGGCTTGGGTCAGCGTGGTGAGGAACAGCCAGCCGCGGCGGCGAACACCTGTAGTCATGGCGTCAGCGAAAAGCACAATACAGACGCAGTCAGGCGAGAATGGTAGCAGATCGCTCCAGGCGCAGCAAGAGTGCAATGATCGGACAGATCGGACAGTCGTGGCGTTCGCTCACTCACCCATGAAGTGCCCGAGGTGGCCAAAGACAAACGCCGAGCCGAGGAACGAACCCAGCGAGATGCCCGTGAGCATGAGCAGGGGGTGTGCGCCGACGATGGACACGGTGAGAAGGATCGTGTTTCCGGTTTCTGGGGGCGTCAGTGGGGTCCTACTGCGTGACGGTGGGTAGCGTGGCGTGGACTCACGGTTCGATGCGAAGGTCGAGAAATCCGCGTACGTCGTCGCATCGAGTATCCTACGGCGGTATCAGCTGTTGTCCGGTTTCTTCCTGAGCCGTCAGGCCGCGAGGCCGGGACCCGCGGCGCCTGGTGGCTGCATACGGGTGTGAAGAATCGCTCACCCCGCTGAGAACGCCTGAAGTACCAATGTCGGGACGATGTTGCGTGTCGGGATAGACTCTGCGAGGTATCCCCCCCACCCTGCGCGCCTCTTCCATGGTGGGGGAGCGAACTTCCGGGGAGCGGGCGCGCGACTTGGACTCGGCTTTCGCAGTGGTGTGTTCAAGGGTTGTGGGGAGTCTCGAGGATCCTTCTCGTCAAGTGATAAGCCGGAGCGGGAGCCGGAGCCGGGACAAGGCGCTTCCGGCACATCAGGCTTGAACGACGAGGATGTGGACGTGTGATGCGCGCGACCAGCCGCCGAGGACTCAATATCGAGCACCCGGGTCTGATCGCCGGTGTGGGTCCCGGAGACGGACGTCGGTGCACCTCCGTCGTCACCGGTGGAGGCGTGGTGCGACATCGAGCCCATGGTGGGGGTGAAAGTGGTCGAACGCGGGATGAGATCAGAGGTGCTGGTGCTTGGCGAAGCGACGTGGGAAGGGCTCAGTGAGGACGCTATGGGCGGCGAGTCCATGTGAAGTGTGATGGCGGGGACGGGGTGTTGTCCGTGGTGCGCGTCGTATCAGTCGACTTGGTTGAATGGATGGATGAAGCGACCTCTCCTTCAGGTCGACTTGCTATATAATATCCCCGCGGTCGTGGACATTCGACATGCCAGAGGCTCCCAGCTCAAAGCATTCCCACTTCCCACCAGCTGTGTATAAAGGAATCGTATAGGAATCACGAGACGAGTGATCCCGGGGTCGTCGGTACTCCGATATTCGTAGTCGAGCCACATGCCTTCCAGAGTCCATGGTCCGATCCGTGATGTGGTGGGCGGGGCACGGGAGCGTTTTGACCTGGCCCTCGTGTGACGCGCTGCGCGGAGTTGAGGGGCTTCGTAAAGCCATTTCCGAGCGAGACGGGTTGCATCTGGAAGACAAACAGTGGAGCGCATCCCGAGAGCAAGAGATTTGGAACGAGATTTGGAACTCGCCGGGACGGTATTCCAAATCCTTATCGGGTGAACAGGCACGTCGGGGTTTCGGCTATTCCCGGATTCGGCTATGAGCGACAAATATTAGGTAAGCATTATGTCCAATGACGTCCAGTGTGGCGCCACCGGCGATCGCCCCCACTTAGCCGGAGCACAGTCCTATTCAACGTCTACAACCCGAGATGTACCGTGTTGCTCTCTCTCCATCCCAACCTCATCGGCTATCCCTCACAATGGCCAGCCCCAAGATCACGCTGCACCACCTCAACGCCTCGCGCTCCAACCGCATCTGTAAGCGCACAGTTCGTTCGCCTCCCCCGACACCGTCCATGCCCTTGAGGAGGCGGCGTGGAGAAAGGACCAGGACCAGTGCGAAGCCAGCCGGAGCCATCGCTGACTCCGCCTCCTAGTCTGGGCGCTCGAGGAGCTGGGGCTCGAGTACGACGTCAGAGTGTATTCTCGATTGCCGAGCTTGAGAGCTCCGCCGCAGCTCGCCGAGGTGTCGCCGTTTGGCAAGGTGGGTGCGGCGTGGACGCGGGCGCGGGCGTGGGCGTGGGCGTGGAGCGTTCTCGGGCTTCGTAAGACCGCCAGCACACACTTGAATGATCGTGGAGCGAGATGGTCTCCCCCAGACCGTCCTCCCTCCCTCCTTACCTATCTACGATACATGCCTAACTACGATACGTGCTCGCAAACTTTGAATCCCCGCCGAGGCTGACGCTCACGCAGGCCCCCGCACTGACCATCGACTCATCCACCATCTCCGAATCCGCATACATCATCCACCGCCTCCTCGCCCTGCCCTCCCCCAATCGGGGCGCAGTCGAAGCGACCCCCTCCGACGACAGCGTCTGCTGGGCCGCGTTCGCGGAGGGCAGCCTGATGAACCTCTTGCAGGCCGAGTTGACCGTGGCGGCGACCGCCAAAGCTTGGGAGAAGGGTATGGTCGGTGGCCTTGCGGAGGAGGGGAAGAGGGGGGTGGGGGAGTATGGCAAGTGGATGTCGGTGAGTGGGTCGGGGTGTGGAACCGCGGGGCGTGGGGCGTGGGTTGTCTGGCGTAGGAGATTGAGTGCGAGTGCGAGTGCGAGTGAGGGTGCGGGTGCGAGTGAGGGCGCGGGTTTGTCTGACACCGTATAGGAAGCTGTCTTCCGACCACAGACCCAGGTCAACCTCGAGCAAGTGAGTGACACATCGTCTCCCAGCGAGGATGAAACATCTCATACCTCCTTCGATAATGTCTCTTGATCCGCTTCTCCACGTTGTACCTCCCCTATATTCGTCTTTTCCGCCTCTCCACGTCGTGCTTCCCCTACAGCATCCGACCGAAAGGTCCAACACATCTCCCCGCCTACGGGCAGGCCACAACACACTTTCCAGCGCTCTTTGGCTTGCGTTCACGTTCAAATCTATATCTGACCCATCCCAACCCCGAGACGCCGCCCACTTTCACACCATCGCGAACACCCCGACCCCGTCCGGACTGACACTTACCTCCTCCACTCCGTCCGGACTCACGCTTACCTCCTCCACTCCGTCCGGACTCACGCTCACCTCCCCCTCCCTCGCAGGTGGAGAAATACCTCGCCTCCCGCCCCGGACACTACTTCTCCGGATCGACCACACCCGGTATCGCCGACTTTATGATGTTCTTCCCGGCGTGGAGTCTGATCGAGGGGGCGAGGAAGGGGAGTTACGGGGTCGGACCGGGGTTGAGGGGGTGGTGGGAGATGGTGATGGAGAGGTGAGTGGGGTTCTGGGGCGTGTTACATGGAAGGCAGAGGAGATGGAGGGGCTGGAGCGGACGGAGGAGATGGAGCGGAAGGAGGATATGGGCGAGATGGGGATGATGGAAGCGGATGTAGCCTGGCGACGAGACAGAGAATGGCGCGCGATGTGGGGTGTGGTGATGCCGATGGAAATGGGTCAGCTCGGGTGGAGAAAAGGGTGAAGTGGTGGGGTTCATCGCATTGTCGAGGGGCGAATGAGGATTCGGAGGAGCGGAGGAGTATCGGAGCAAGTGAACGAGGGAGTTCGGGACGAGGCGAAGCAGTCAAGGAGCGAGCAAGGGAGTATCGGACTATCGGAGTGTCGGAGTGTCGGAGCAAGGGAGAACGGGAGCACGACGAAGCCTCCCTGGGCCAGCATCGTGTTTCGCCGCTGATCCCGCAGGCCCGCCGCACAGAGGGCGATGGAGCGGCTCCGCAAAGAGGAAGAGGCGCAGAAGTCGAAGATATGAACAAGGATCAGGGAGGGTCTTAGACATGTGACATGTCATAAGGGCGCAGATCAAACATTGGACAGGATCGAGCCTGCGCCTGTACCTACGCCCGAGAACCGAGTTGATCGGGACGTTGTGAGCAGCCAAACCTCGTGCACCTGTCCAGTCTTCCATCTCGCAGTTAGGCCACCATCAAACGATTCCAGTGGCATCCCCAGTTGCTCGCCTCACGCAACGAGTCGATCCAAATCATGAGATACATCACATCGAGTTACATCGTATTACCACAGGCATGAGGCTCTGGGTGTGCACGACAGACCGCGTAGACAAGCGACATGTGGAAGGAAGAGCAAGACGGGATCGATGCTGCGTGGGGCGAAGAACGCACGACGCGTCTGATCAGGCAGTGGGGGCGGTTGGAGTGGGTGGACAGGGTGATGTGGGTGTGCAGGGTGATGTGGATTGTGAATACGTGATATGCGGCGTGGGATGTGGAGTGTGGGATGTGGAATGTGGGGTGTGGGACGTCGGATGCGGGGTTTGGGATGTGGGATGTGGATGTGGGATGTGGGATGTGGGATGTGGGATGTGGGATGTGGGATGTGGGATGTGGGGTGTGGACGCAACGAACAGAGCGAGGACGAGGGAGAGGTCGTCAAGTCGAGTACTGTAAAGTAACACCGAGGAAAACACCTCGCGAGTTTGCGACCGATCGATCGGTTGTGATAGCGAGTCTCTGGAATATGGATGGTGGGTGTATTCGTACAATGCGTACAGCGTAGCCGGGTAATGCGATATTCGTGTGGCTCGTAAAGTGGACATTACATGGGTGACATGGTATCGTTATCCGTTCAAATTGGTCGTGGATTGTTGACATGCTGTGAATGATATGCTGACATGTTCGTGGTCGATCGGTTACAAGTCGTGAGTCGAGTCGAGTCGTCAAGAGGTATCTGAAGGATGCAGCGAGAGCCGATGCGTGCAAGGCGGGCTCCGGTGTCCGGCTGATGCAGCCTATCCGGATCAGACGGATCGGATGCCTGTTCGCGGCGTCGGGGTCGGCGTCGGTGATCGTTTCTAGATGTATTGATTATGGGTTCTGGTTTGTAGTATTCTGGACTTGTCAGCCTGCGTTGCAACAACACGAGGTACCCGTCCGAAAGACCACATCCCGTTTTTTTTTCACTTCAGACCTGTCGAGGATAGGGATTGGTTTGCCATACTCACATTTAGACCTCTTCGTCGATATCCATACCCTCCCTGCTTCCCGCCTCCTCGTCCTCCTCTTGCTCCTCCTTTTCCCTTTCTCTCCCCTCTATGTCCTCCATGCGGTCCTGATCCTCTGTACGTCCCCGCTGCTCCTCGCCCGCCGGGGTGCTCGCCACCTTGTCCTCCCTCACCCAGCGGGCGACGCCCCTCAGCCCAAGCCCACTCGGCATGACCGCCCCATTCGCCTTGCTCCTACCCAACGCCCTTCCGTATCCCAGCGCAAAGACCTTCTCGATCTCCATCCCCGCCTTTTCGGGCTGGTCGGGGTTCACGAGGCCCATGATCCGGGCTCGGGCCTTTGAGAGGACGAGTGGAGGCATGGGCATTGGCGCAGGGGAGTTGGTGTTGGGTGTGGTGTTTCGCAGCGGCGCAAGCGGAGTGATAGAGGTGACCGGGGTGACCGGGGTGACCGGGGTTAGAGGGGAGAGACGATCTTTCATCTCGTCCTTTTCTGCTGGGGTAGGCGCTCGATCCACCACTGGCTCGTCGCTTGGAGAAGTGCTCGCGATGATCGGAGTGAGTGGAGCGGGTGCACTCCAAAGCCCTCTCAAGGCCCGACCGCGACCACCGGGCAGCCCAAACTCCTTTGGCGGCGAGAACGACCTGCCATTACCCGAGCCCGTACCCGTACCCGATTGGATCGAGAACGAGAACTCCTGATGCAGCGGACTCGGCCCAATCCGGAATCCGGGCGGGAGGGGGAAGTTCATCCTCCCCCGATCGGGCTTGGCGGGGTTGGAATGAGGCTGCGAGTCGTCCTCGTCCTCCGAGTCCGAGGCGCTGGTGTGGGATGAGAAAGACAGGCGGCGGAGACGTTTGGCTGCGTGGACTTGTGCTTGGGCTTGGGTTGGGGACTGGGTCTGGGGCGGACCTTGCAAGGCGGCGCGGTGGGTGCGAAGGACAGGCGAGGGAGGAGGGGAAGCGATGGGTAGAGCGGTGGGCACGAACAGAGACGAGAGGGATAGACGAGGTTGCGAAGGGACGGGTGCGAATGGGTGCTCATTCATCGCGACACCAGCAGAAGGGTTTGAGTGCGCACTGCCGATCGAGCTGGGAACCGCTTGAGATGATTCCTTCTTGCGGAGTGGGGCTGCAGCAATAGGTCGAACGGGCGGAGCGCTTGGAGAAGAGGGGGATGCTGAACCCGCTGAGCCCGATGGGGAATGACCGCGCTTGATGCCTCGACGTGGTTTGTGGGGGTTCAGGCGCGAGGACGGTGCGGATGCCGACGTCGAAGCCGAGGTGAGAACCGAGGTCGGGTCGTGCGCGGGGCATGACGACGGAGACGCGGCACCGAGGCGAGATGAGAGGCCGGAGCCGAGGACTCCGGCGGCGGTGGCGGTGGCGGCAGCGGGAGAGGAGGAGGAGGGACCGGTGATCAGGCGTTTCGGCGCGAGGGTGAGCGCGTCGAATGGCGTGCTGGTCGGGCCTTGCCACGCTGACGAGGGGGTAGGCGGGGTGAGCATGATGATGGAGCGACTCGAGTTGGAATTGGGCGAGGTGGTCGGGCCACAGAGCTGCGAAGGCGAAGACGGCGAATGACCGTCGACGTCGAGAGCGGCGGCGCAGGTGCAGCGTGAGTGTTGAGGGTGAGTGTCGTGTGACGCGTCGAACCTGGTTGGTCAGTACTGGAGGGATCCAGCCGTGAACGAATCAACGACCATGGAGGCTAACGCAAAAACGTACGAGCCCGGTGGCGACTCCGCGTTAAGACTCGCCGCCTGCTGCGGCCCACTGTCCTCGCCTAGAGGTCAGGTCAAGCCGCCTCGTTTATCGCCCTGGAAGCTCGCGCCGCCTACCGCGAGCGCGAGCGCGACGACGACCCCGGGGTCCGAGCCCTTCTTGTCCTCGCAGCGACTCGGGTGGGGTGAGGGAGTAGAGCGAGTCGATGATAGAAGCAGAGCGAGGGTGGCGGTGTGATGATGTGAAGAGAAGTGAGAAGGATGAGGATGAGAGGATGAGGATGTGGATGTGGATGAGTGACTACTGTGTCGTATTGTGCGCTCTCATCGGCTACTAGGCTCAGCTCAGGAACCGGGACCAGACACATGAAACAGCGGGATCAAATAATGCCACAACGTAACCGCCACAGCCTGACCCGGATGTACGGGTATCTCGTACATGGCCACAGTAGTCACGGGTATGCCATTGATTGACATTCAATCGTTATACCTTTCCACCCCCGCCTTCACCGCGCTCCGAGCCAATTTCAACCTCATGGACCTCCTACCGCGAGCTCTAGACAGGTCGGAACCCCAAGCCTCATCCGGTGGCGCCGTCAGCCTCAAGCGGAAAAGGACGAGGTGTCCAGTGGCCTGCGACGCCTGTAAGAAGCGCTAATCCCGGTGCGAGGTTGATTCGCCCGCCGGGTGTCATCGATGTCGGATACTTGGCACGCCGTGCAACGCTACCGGGGAGCAAGTGCAAGTACTCGTACCGAAATCAAGCACCACTGAGGAAGCCCGCCCAAAGTCCAGATCACGAATTATAGGTTCCGAGACGGACGCTTCGGGCGATGATGAGGACCATCTGTCCACGACGAGTTCGGTGGCCCCCAAGGACGAGCGTAGCCTGTTGCATAGAATCAACAAGAGAACTAGTGACATCCAGCGTCTTCTCCGCTGCCTGGTGACGGAGCGCCATCAACATCCCCTAAACTCACTCTCGCTCGCGGAGAGAAGGATCCTCGAGGACGGAGTAGGCGACGGGGACGATGTGGAGGCCCCCGTTGCTCGGCTGTTGGGCACGACCATCGGATCGTCGTTACTAGTCGTGTCGGGCCTCAACCTGCACGATCGGACCATCTTTATCGATCCGGTCGCCGGGGGTTGCATCTCCGCTGCTAAAATGGACCAAGTGACCTCTCAGTGAGCGTTCTCATCCTGAGCCTGTCAAGTCGACGGACCTGGTTGACTTTGCCGCAGATTCTTCAACATCATGAACCGCTTTTCGCCCCTCGAGGCAACAGCAGGCTCGCTCGTTAACATCGATGACCCTTTTCTCAGGAGCTGCATGGTTCGATTCGTGACATGCACCCAAACGGGAGCGCCGGAAGATCAGCAAGCGCATCGCGCCTCGACTGCCATCCTCGAAGCCAACTTGGCCAAGCTCTCGTCCTGCAATCCATCTCGTGCCATCATCATTGGACTCCTGGCGTTGTCGCTCTGTCCCACCAGTGGGTTTGAACCCCGCCTGATCCGAACGGTGGATGGATTAGGTGCCGCGGGTCGCGCCATGGAGTTCGCGAGAGCCATGGGCCTGGATGACGCCCCGAATCGGGCTCGTCAGGAGACTGTTCTAGATCTACTGTCCGGGTCTTGGCTCCAGCCTCTGAGAGATGACATCGTGCTCGTGAGTGCCCCGATTGATGCGGGCTGGGCTGGGGCTGATGAGACGTCCAAGTGGTATCTCGTTGCCCATCGTTCAAGCTGGTACGTGCAGAGCGCCCATCGCCTATGCTCTGGCTGATCTAAGCAGGGTTGACATGTACTCCACTCCAGCTTTCAATGTCAGACCGACGGGAGCGCCGGATATTGGGTCAGTTTTGCCCATCGGCGAACTGTCTCAACTGAAGGATCCTATCCTGATGCACCTCGCCCTCGAGGCACGATTGTTATCACTGGTCGCCCCCGTGTCTGCAGCCTTCCAGCGACTGCGGCATGATCGCTCGTTCGAGGTGACGAAGGCCACGCTTCTCAGGCAGACTCTGACCGAATACGAGGTCGAGGTTCGAAAGTGGAGAGAGGATGTAGCGACCTCCAGCCGTGGGTGTGGAATACTGCATCGTCATTCGCTGACTCGGTGATTCAGTCACGTCCGCACCGTTCCTCATTCTCAACTCGCTGCAACTCGAAGTGGTTATGAACCTCAAGATCAGCACCGATGGCGCAACACACATGCCTAGTCCGCTGGGTTACGAGAACCGCTCCCTTCTGTTCCTCTCCCTCGCGAGGTCACTTCTCACCAGGTGCGAAGAGGTCGTCCGGTTCGTCAATAGCTCCAACATCGACCTCGGGCTGTTGCCAGGGTTCCAGATGACATTATCCTTCGCTCCTCTCGAGGCCATCGTCATGGCGCATCGGATAACCGGCGCCGAATCACTCTCATTGTCGAGTTCGGATTTGGTCGCCTATAGGAATCGACTCATCGCCTCTCATCCGGCTGCCGAGTCCATGGTGAGACACATGGACGAGTCCCTCCCGTCCTCAGGATGGAAGTATGCCCTCCCTTCTTGCCCCTCAGCGTCGTCCTCGTTCTCGGGTCTTGGCCCCCACAACCCCGTCCCCTTACCCACAGGGGAGCTTTCGGCGGAAGACATTTACCCATTTCTCTCACTCCTCGCTTCCAGCGATTGGCTGTCGGCGGACCCCGGAGACCAGATAGATTGGAACGGGTTTGGTGATTGATGTGAAGATGTTGCGGATAGAGCTACGTGGAGCGACTTGTTTTCAGTGTGTGCCAACGAGAGCGTTGACCAAGTGTAGACGGACGACCCTGGCAGAAAGCATGCATCTGTTGTCGACTGACATACCATTCCGCTTGCCGAGCGCGCTCACCCTGTGATCGGTTGCGCAGCTTGATTGGCCAATACGGCCAGAACGGCCAGAGTTGGGCCGCTCAAAATGCGTCTCAGCTGGACAAGTGCATTGACGCTAGACGACTGGTGGAGGGGACAGGGAGACATGTTCTAGGAGCAACAGCCAGTCCTGGCTTTTGTCGAGGCGTTTAGGCGGTAGGAATTTCCTCGTTCTGGAGCCGAAGTTTCCACTATCGGACCCAGACCTCTCGCCGCATTTGGTATCCACCCAGCACGCCGTCCAGGATCCTGATGGACCAAGGGCCCTGACGAGATCCACCTCCACCTCACCCCCGTGCGGAAGGTGAACCATTGCCCAACCCTGGGCCCTTGTACCGGATATGAGGGCATCTCCTGCCTCGGACTTACCGTCCGATTCGCCCGTCGGCGAGACGATGAAGGACTGGTCAGGCACCCGAGTGAAGTAGTTGGGCAACGAAAGCATGATCTTGCGCATCAGAGCAACCTGAAAAGCGCCCGGGAGGTCCAACTCGAGATACCACGGAGTGTAGGCGCAGATCTGCCAAGTGAGCTTGGGCCATGAGTCGTCTTTCGGAGCTCTTGGTACTCACACCTGTGATTGGGGGGTGCGTCTTTGACTCTGGATTGTGAAACTGCCAGATGGAGTTACACCCATAAGTGTATCCGCACGCACTGTGAAGCAGTTGGTCAGCCGACTTGCCGCATACTGTCGAAGCGAGTTTTCCGCCAGACTTACCCCGCGAACAGGCTTTGCCACGCTCCGTTTCTGATATCTGCGTCGTCCCAAATAGGGAGGTCTCTCTGCATCCCCGATGGTCAGATACGAAGACATGCACAGACGCGAGCAACGCGGAGAGGGGTCTCACGTTGAATTTGTAATGCGTTGCCTCATAGTGGGGCTCGAGATCGATGACGGGTCGCGGACGACCATCGGGACGCGGGGTATTGTACATCTGGCGAATGGGCAGGTATGGGCTGCGGGACCGCCACATCTTGACGTTCTTTGAAGGCTCGAGGTTTTCGTTGAATTGGGTGTCGGAATGACCCGTCTGGACGCCGTCCAGTGACAGCCAACTAGCTGCGGGAAATTGGGCTGAGCCGGATGCCGGGGGAGCCGAGGGCAACCAGCCTGAATGCAAGGCATGAGCGGAGCAGAAACAGAATGTGAGTGCGGCACAGCACTGTCCGGTCCACCCACCTTGTGTAGAATGATACGCCATGAAACTCTGGTAATCTTTGACCTTCGCCTTGATGTCCGCCGGGAGGGCTTGCACAGCTCGTTTCTCCCCTTCCGCAATGCCGCGGGTCATATTCTCGGTGATGCGACCGCAATCATGGACTTTGAGCAGAGTGACATCCTCACCGGCTTCAACGGCTTTGGGAGCCTTCATGTTCCAGTATCGATTGGTGTCTCCGCCGAGGATGAAGGGGTGGAAGGGGTACCGCTCGCCAAGGAAGAGGCCGTACTCGTACGCGTTCGTCTCGTTGAATATGACCGGACCCTCATGGAGTCCCCCGTTGATGTAGCGACCCCACGTGGGGACAAGTGCCACTGTGAGTCCTAGAGACGCGGCAAGAGGAAGGATGCGATCAATGAAAGCGAAGTAGTTGGGATTGAGAGACTTCGGCCCCAAGCTCCCGCCGTCCGCCAAGAGCTCAATGGGCGTTTGGAGTGGCAGAGCCCCGTCACGATTAGGGAGCACAAGTCCGCTTTACAATGTCAGCTGACCTGACGGGGATGGGTGGGCAAGAACAGCGACCCCCAACGCACTCTTGCTCGGCTAGAATCACAATCAAGATGACGTTGAAGCCCTTATCTGCCCGGTTGCGGAGATACGTCTCGGCCTCGGCATCGTCCAGTTGGTGAAACAACTCCCAGGCAGTGTCGGCCAAGTAGAAGAACGGCTCGTTGGGGTTGACGTGCCGAACAACAAATCGGCCATTGCTAGAGGGAGCAAGGGCGACTGAGAGCGACAGGGAGATGTCCGAAAGGGTGCGAGGCTTGAAGTGGCTCATCTGGAAAGAGTACCGTACGAGTAGAGAGAAGCACGATGAGTCTGTAAGCGGGAAATGGAGGAGTAGAGTAAACAAACGAGAAGGCTAGCGAGTGAACCCGTGCTGTCTCAATCGCGGGAGACAGATCGTCGAGGGTATGGGCGGTTGTTCGATCTTTGGGCTGGACGAATGCTATACCGACAGCGGATCAAGACAACAGTATCTCCGGCTATAACGCGGGAGTCGAAGAGAAAGGAGTTCACGGCGGGGGAAGGCAGTCATCCGTTGGAAGAGGCCATGGTTGTCGGCGAGACTGTTACACCGTTGGGAGAGACGAGACCTTCTACCTGTAAGAGTACATCGCAGGCAGTTCTCATACTGCACGAATGGATATAGCCGCCTGAAGGGTGTCCGGCAAGACGACAATCCGACGCTGTGAAAAGAACGAGGCGGCGAAAAGTTGTGGGCCGACGGGAGTTCCGTCGGGAGGGTGGCGGGTATGTGGATAGGTGTTGACAGGCGGGTATTGGACGGCAGATCAGCTGTCTCCGAGGGCCCCGGTCGGGGATCCTCTCCACGCATTCCACTCGTATAAGAGTCTCACAGTGTTGCCCCGGTTTCCAGCTTCCAGTGCCAAGTCCCAACATCAACAGCCCCTTCTTTCCGCGCCATCTCAGAAGAGTCGTCCGCGCTCAGTACCTTCAGCAGTCCATCGGTAGATATGTCTGCCATGATCCAGGAAGACAAAATCCAAGTGGAGCACCAGGAGCCCACGCATGTGCTCAACGAGGAAAAGCAATTCAAAGATGCGGCGGCCGAGAAAGGCCAGGGCTTCTCGGGCTACGAGGATCTCTCCCTTTTACAGACCATCGCAAAGTTCAAGGTCGCCACCCTCATCTGCTTCGCCGTGACCTTGTCAGCGGCTACCGATGGATATCAGGTGAAGCCCAGGCGAGACTAAATAAGTCAATGAGCAGCCGCTGACGGTCGGGTAGATTGGGATAGCAGGCAATATCGTGGCTAACCCAGGCTTTGTTAATCAGTTCGGCAACGAGACCGACTCGGCGGGTGCCAAGATCATTGGGGCGTCCGTCCTTGGTACCTGGGGTGCGATCGGTTCGGTTTGCCAGCTCCTGGGTCAGGTCGGGATTCCCTTGTGAGTAGAATTGCGCCTGCTTATCAGGCTCTTGAGGTTTGCGCGGAGCTCATTGTCGCAGTTTTGCGGACAGGTTTGGTCGCAAGTGGGCGCAATATCTATACCTGACTTCGCTCGCTATCGGCGTCCTCTTTGAGTCCGTTGGAAGGACCTGGCAGCTCTGGGTAAGGGGAACGGCCCATGGCCATCGCATGGCAATCACTGCCGCTGACTCCCATGGATAGCTGGCCTCCAAACTCTTCGGAGGACTCGGAGTGGGAGCGTTGCGTGAGTCTGACCGCTTCAACATCATATCCTCCCCTTCCGAGTAACCAGATCATACTCCACGCGTATCAGAGAGCTTCTTGCCTAACACTGCTGGCAGAAATTATCATCCCCACCTATGTGGCCGAAGTTGCACCAGTCCGGATCAGGGGCGCCTTGCTCTCCTGCTACAACTTCTGGTTCGTTCATGCGCATGTCTCCCCACTCTCACAGGTCACTGATTCAGGACGACAGGTTTGCTTTCGGCCAACTCATTGCGACGCTCGCCTTGCAGGTCATGCACGTAAATGACCCCAACAACTGGCTCACACCCATCTTCACTCAGGTACGTGTCCTCATATCCCATCGCCAATGCGAATGATGGCAGGAAGAAAGAGCTCGAACTCACGGACAAACTTTAGTGGTCCCAGATCGGCCTGATGTTGATCATCTATCTTCTTGTTCCGGAGTCGCCTGGTGAGCTTCACTTGACCGGTTGGCACATACGGTATCGGCTGGTCGCTGACTAGTATCGTATTAGCATGGGCGGCGACCAAAGGCAATGCGGAGCTTGCCAAGAAGTGTCTGAAGCGTATCAATTGGGGCGTGAAAGACTACGACGTCGATGCTCAGTACCGGTTGCTCGAGATGGCGATTGATCACGAACTTGAGGAGGCCACCATCAACCACAAGTCCACCAAGTGGCATTCGATTTTCTCTGGCGTCGATGGGGTGAGTTTACTGATCGACTGATCCTCTGACCCACACCATTCTCGCTAAACCATTCATTCCAGTTCCGAACCCTCTGCTCTGGTTGGGGCTTGTTCGCCCAAATGTTCCTCGGGATTGGAATCTTCTATTCTTACGCCAGTTACTTCTTCTCGTGAGTGAATCCGCCAGCGTATACAGATATGGAGCACGGTACAATGGGAAATTGTGCGAGTCCGGTGAATAAACCGACACTGACGATTCGACTGTAGGCAAGTTGGGTTCAACGATCCGTTCAAAGTCACATGCATCATTTCCGGCATCGGTCTGGCTGCCAACATGATCGCCACGTCACTTGCCGACGTCGTCGGTCGCCGGATGATCATCAATGTCGGAAACACCATTCAGGCGACCTGCTGTCTGTGTGTTGGAATCGTGGCTGTCGCCCCGGCGAGCAGTGCCGGCCAGTCCCTGGTCATCTTTTTCTGCTGTCTATGGGGTGAGTTCAGGACAGGACAAACGATCATCATCTGTCTGTAAACCCTCCATGATGTTACTGTCAACGACCCGCAGAACTGACATGGGAACTTTGTAGTCCTCGGCTTCATCTCGTCGGGCGCTGTGGCCTGGGGCTATGTCGGCGAGCTCTCGTCATCTCGGCTCCGCCCGTACACGGCAGGGTTCGGCGCCGGCCTCTCCGTCGTCAACGGCATTTGGCTCAACTACTTCGTCTCTTATATGCTGAACGCCAATCAGTGGAACTGGGGCCTCCGTTCCGCCTTCTTTTACGCCGCGGCAGGCTTCCCAATGACCATCGCCGGCTATTTCATCTTCCCCGAAACTAACCGGTGAGTTGTCCAACCCGTTTTCCTCACCGAAATCCGATCCGATCTTTGGCTGACTCGCCTTACCCCACAAGGCGTTCACCTGCGGAGCTTGACGAGCTCTTTGAGAGGAAGATCAAGCCGTGGCGCTTCCACAAGACCAAGACCGCGCTCGACTTGGCGCGTGATGCTCAAGCAACCGGCGAAGCCCCGGCGGCTTAATGCGCACTGCGTTCGTGCAAGTGTACCCCAATCACGGACACTTGAGGCTCAGAAGATCTCAGAGGTCTAATGGTATCAACACGTAGTCATATTAAGTTTGAGAGTGCTGAAAGTGGGATAGCATTAGGGGAAATTGCGGCCACGTACATACTTGACTCGAGTACTCGAGTACCACTGTCGAAAGAACATGTCGGAATGAAGCGCATTGCTCAATCGTCATGAACAACATCGAATAATGCCGCGCACTCATCTCGCGATGGCTTCAATCAACTCAGAGTGGTCTTGAGCGTGTAACACTTGGCTGCGCGCGCTTCGCAATGGATACAGGAGTTCCTGTTCTGGACCAAGGCCGCATGTACGAGTACAATACAAGTACAGTACATGTACATGTATACTCGCAATACCTGTCTCGGGAGTAGTCATTTGGCATCGACAAACTTCGTGCCTCGAGGGCTGATATTCATCCTCCATGAGGGAGGTTGTACTGTAGACAACGGGAGTGAGCCATCTGTGGCTTCTTTCGGACGCGAACGCGATTGACGAGGCCTTTATATCGAGACAGAGTGGGAAGTAGTGATGGATGCTCCAGTCTCATCGAGTTACGTGATCTACAGGGGGACTGGCTTGCGGTGATCGCTCAAGTGTACTAGTGGACTATCCGGAATGCCTCCACCCCATCAGCCTTTCCGCTTTGCTACAGTCCCAAGGCGCCCTCCGCGGGTCCTTGTCCCACCAGCTGCGATCCAGTCTGTCCTCATTGTACCGACCTCTCCATTGAGTTTGGAGCAAGTCGAGAAATCCTGGCTGGGCGTGAGGACCCAGATGTCCGACCGTTTGTTGTTGATCCGCAGACAGACCCCCTTCCCAGCATATTTGGTCGGCAACGATGTTGAAAACCTCCGCGCCATCCCACCCTTCAGACTCCAAGCCGAGGATACACGCTCGGGCACAGGCCTCAACCGACACCCAAGAGTACAGCGATTCTGCCTCCGAAAGAGGCCACGAAACTTCGTACGACGGTTTCACCATGTGGAAGCGGAGGGAAGCGATGCGGACGTCAGGATTGGCGCGCACCAAAGATGCAGCTTGGATCTCGCAGATGCTGAGGCAGTCAGCGTGAATTGAGGGGATACGAGGCTACATGTACGTCTCACTCACTGCTTTGAAAGAGCATACGGATCTTGCTATCAGGGACAATGCATTGTAAGGGGGGATGTGAGCCAGACTGCGCGGAGAGGCTCACCGTTTGATAAGGCGTATCCTCCGTCAGAGGCAATGCGTCAAATCTCTGGTTCCCAGCTGGTGTATAGCTCAAGCCTACAGCATTCACCGAACTAGCTTGGACTATGCGCTTCACCCCATGCGTCGCCGCAGTGCAGAGGACGTTGTAGCTGCTCGTGACGTTGTTGTTGTGAACCACCCTGGGATCCCTGCCGAGTGGGTTGGGGATGGCCGACAGGTGAATCACCCCCTCTGGTCTGTCTCTGGACATGCTCTCCTCGAGCCGCTTGAAGTCGGTGAGGTCGACGATGTGTGTGGATAGCCTGCAGGAGGCGTCCGGCGAAAGAATCTGCCTGATGCCGTCGGGCAAAGCTA
This sequence comes from Saitozyma sp. JCM 24511, assembly GCA_001600855.1. Lineage (NCBI taxonomy): Eukaryota > Fungi > Basidiomycota > Tremellomycetes > Tremellales > Trimorphomycetaceae > Saitozyma > Saitozyma sp. JCM 24511. Next base: position 279,466 of record BCLC01000008.1, on the reverse strand, counting down.
CGGCGTCCAAAGCTGTCACGCGGTGTCCATTTTTCAAGAGATCGACAAGGATGGCGGAGCCTACCACACCGGAAGACCCGGTTAGAAGAATGCGCATGACGCAGGAGCAACTGAAGATACAGTATGTAAATACAAAAGATTGGACCGTGTCGTGTGGGTGGGCGGGCAAAGCGAAGGACGTTGGTGGCAGATTCGCAGTCGTTTGAATGCGGATGGTCAGAGATGAGTGGCGTGTGAGCAGTCTGCGCAACTCGAGACGGCGTCGTCTGTCGGGACATCATCTCACCGACAACAACCGGGAAAGGCGGAACAAGCGAGTGTTCCGACGGGACAGGATGAGCGTCAGACGGCAGGCGACTCAGGCATGAGTAACATCCGAGTTTGCGATTGGCAAGGAGCCAACCTACAGTATGATGGCTGTACATTCACTGGCCTTCCGCAGTCATATATTGGCAAGGAGAATGTTGATGCATCACGAGACAACTCGGGACTACGAATGAGAGCGAATGACCCTTTGTGTGCATTCGGATAACAGTTATGAATCTCGCCAAGATGTTTGTGTGAAACGAGCGGGATTGACGCAGGGAGCTCCATTGGTGCCTTGGGCGAGAACCGCGAGGTGTGTGCCAGTGAAAGGGGAGTCGAACGAGCGGTTGCGGACGAGAAGTGTCGTCGGTAGACTTGCGATCTTGACAGGTCTTGTCGAGTCTGGTCCCTGGTACAAGGCATCGTACGAGGTCGGCTGGGCTCTGAAAATGAAGAGTACTGGGCCATCCCCGATCAAAGGCTGACAGATCTCCTTCTACTTCTCAGCGCTTGAACAGTCTTTCAGTGCACCAGTATGAGGAGAATGAGACTGACCTTGAGGTCATCACCCTCCGGATCCGTCCAGCGAAGCACTACTTCCTTCCGACGATCTTTCCCCAGCCGTACGAGCAGAGCCATGAAGGCCCATTTGCTCCAGAACACTGCTGTCCCTGCCTCTTCCACTGTAGTAGTGGGATTGAAGTCGAGCAACGTGGACCACGTCCCGCTCAGTGACGTCTGCTTGCGCAATAGCATGGACGGGCACTCGTCGTCAAGAATCGTGTAGGCATTGCCGTAAAGTGTCAAGGTGCCTTGGGGATGGCTGAGAGAGTAATCGCACCCGATGGGAGTTCGAAGGCGGTACCACCCTAGCTCGAGACAGTCTAGCAAGGGAATCAGCATCCAGTGAGGATCGTGGGGGTCAACCACAAACCAGAGCTGTAGTCGGCAGTCCACTCGCTCTTTCTCTCGTTCTTGCTCGCGCGGGGCTGCATGGTGCGTCCGGTTTGACTTGCAGGGTCTCTTGCAATAATCGGCCATCCGTCCGAAGTCCAAGAGATCGGAGCAAGGAAGGTCTCCCTGCCAAGATGGGCGACGTCGTTGGCCTGAGGGCGTATGGCTAAGAACACAGCCCACCATTGGCCACTTTCGTCCGTCACTAAATCCGCGTGGCCCGCTTGTCGTAACCCCTCCCAACGATCGTCCCACAAGATCGGGTTGATGCCCGAGGGAGGTGGCTCGTATGGGCCCAGAGGGGATCGACTTCGATGGACCCATTCCTGGTGTTCTCCGACGGTGCCGCCTTCAGCCGTGAAGAGGTAATACCATCCGTCCTTTTTGATGATGTGGGCGCCTTCCGCGATGCCACTGCTCAGGTCGGAATCTCGCACCAACACTGGCGATGTCAGATCACGCCCCGTGGCGATATCCAGTTCTGAGCAGAAAGTCGCAAGCCGAACGTCTGCAGTCGGACCTCTCAGGGGGTTCCACCGGGTCGTACAGACATAAACGCGGTCGTCATCGTCGAAGAAGAGCTACACCGGGGGTTACTTGTAAGCGCCGTTGTTCCCGAGCACTCTGATCCGGCATTCTCTCACATCTTGATCAATTCCAACGTTGTCGATGAAGACCGGGTCGCTCCAGGAATCTTGCTTCATGATATCATCCGTGTACACAAAGAATCCGCGCGGATTGGCACCCTAAGCAAAGTACAATAAGTACATGGGGAACATGGGGCCATGCGCCTCAGCACACATCGTACGGGATGGCACTGCACATGGCGTCGTCGCTACACTCACGTCGGACGTTCCTCGTCGAATCACGCAGCAGGTGGCTAAGTAGAACCGCCCTTTCCAGTAACGCAGAGTAGGCGCGTAAATTCCTCCTCCAGGATCCACTTGTCGCATGAACAGCTGACTGGGCCGGCTCAGCGCATGATCGATCAGTCGCCACTCGACCAGGTCCGTCGAGTGATAGATAGGTACGCCTGGGGAGTACTCGAACGAGGAGGTAGCAAGGAAATATAGTCCGAGCCCACCCGACATATCGATGGGTCGGGGTTGAACCCAGGAATGATGGGATTCAGCGATCGGTCGGAGACTGTTTGGAACATGCTGCGGGTGGTGTGTCATCTGCGACTCCCTAGGACCGGACACTCTTCGAGTATGTACGTTATGCGCTTGTTGGAGGCTGCGAACAAAGAGTTTCGGATGAACCTTGGGAACGATTGCCAAGGTGGCATGTTTCCGGGGCCAATCCGGCCTGCTCATCCCGTTCCGTCGGACGGTGAGGGCTACCCGACGGAGTCGCTGGGTGCGTACTCTTGGTATTTGGCCTATGGCCAGTGAGACACCCGGTAGACAGCAGCCTTCGCTCTTCGATGTGTGCAAGTCCAGGACATTCGGTAGTGCGGCACAAGAATGATGCGTCGAATAGGGACACGGCCTCTAAGATGGCGGTTGTTGTCTGTCAGGCGGTAATGTTACAGGACGACGATTGCGGCGGCTATCTCTCATGATCCACTGATGGTACGGCGAAGTGCCGTGGCCGTGGTGAGCCACGGAACGATAATGAGCCGATCGAGGAGCAAGCATGATTACTCGCTTTGCATGTACTGGATTCGTCGGAGCCTGGGAACAATCCTCGGTCGATGAGCAAGTCTCGCCGGGGGATTCACCTTCGGAGAGATCACCGCTTAACAAGTTGGATTTGTGCCTGCAAACGTGCGAGACACGTCGAGTGTGGGCTTCAGCGTCTCAACTGATGTATCATTTTCTCGCCATCCCAAAGGGCCGGCATGTCTCTTCGAGCATGTAGAGGCGCGGAGAGAGTAGGAACGGATTGCAACGGGCGAGTCACATCCATCTGAGAGGAAGGCGAAGCTTAGGGTATGGCGGATGGCTTCTTGTGTCTAGTGCTCATGCATAACCTGGCCAATCTCTGAGTGACAACCATGACACGGTGACGCATGCATTGGAGGGGTGTTGTTGGGCAGACATGCAATGAAGCTATATACCAGTCGTTCCGCACCACCCGCCCGCCCAACGCCGGTTCGGTGCACCGTGGGAGAGTGGAAATTCGCCGACAGATCTACCTCTACGAAATGTTTACGAGTACGATTCAGAGTCTTCATTCTCTCGTTTCATTTCCCCAACACCGTTTCATTGCTGCTGTGGTTGAGGCAACTATCCGCCGAAGGAGGGACTCCAATTCGCCATGTCCACCTCCGACCCTACCTCTCGGGCATCCACCACCTCCCCCGCGTCCCTCCTCTCCCTCCTCCTCGCTCTCCCATTCACGCACCCCTCCGTCCTCCCACTCTTAGCGCTCCAACCGCTCTCGCACCCGTCCCACCTCCCTACATCGCAGCTCAACAAGTACCTCGCACGGATCAACGCGGCGGTGCTCTCTCGGGATGAGGCGGAGCGGAGGACGGGATGTGGCGTTGCGAGGGAGTTGGTGGTGCAAGATGGGGAGGGGTGGGTGCTGGGTGGGTGGGGCAGGGCTTGGGCAGGGAGTTCATTGGGCGTTCTTGCGGTGAGTAGGACACTTAGACTCGGTATGGAGTCCTGTGATTTCAGGCATGGTAGAGAAAAGAGTATGGGGGTGGGCGTGGGCGTGGGCGGCACTGAGGAAGGACGACGGAGGCGAAGTTGGGCGAGACATCGAGCCGTGGGGTCTGGCCCGCAGGGGGCAGGGGGCAGTTTTAGTGGATCGTAAGGAGGGCCATTGGACCCATCAGGGCCCGCCGGAACATCAGCGTGGTATGTGAACAAGCAAGACACTTACAACCCGCAGTCGCCCGGCACGAGCCCCCGCGACATCCCCGCCTCGCTTGCACTCCTGCAAGCCATCGTCCTCACTTCGCCATCGTACCCCACATTTGAGCGCGAGGCGGTTCACCCGATCATGGGGAAGATGTCTGTGACGCTTCTCAAAGTTATCGAGAGGCTGATCACGGATCCCGAGCGGGACTATCCGGTTCTGGTACGTGGACGACGATCCTTGCGCTCTGCCAACTGCTCTCGACACTTCTTGTGTCGTTGGTCTGCACCCAGCTGACTCGGCACGCAGCTATCAACAATCGAGTCCACTCATGCGCTCTTGGTCCACTCGCCATCTCCGTTTCGACCCACTCTGCCGTCTCTCCGACCTCTCCTACACTCGCTCATCTTCCATCTCCCGACCCCCTCGTCGTCCTCCGGGGAATGCCCAACCGAGGTCCGCCTGGCAGCCGCAAATCTGGTTGCGGCGCTGCACCTCACGGCGGGCAAGGCGCAGAGTTCCGCAGCATGGGGCCAGGAGATGAAAGAGGCTCTGGCGGGGTATCACTTCTGTGTGGGGGCGGTACTTGCAGATGCACTCGAGGAAGGTGCGTGATAAGAGATCACAGAAATTTTGTTTAGTGGGCTGATGGTGCTCAGACTCGGGAAGAGGAATCGTTCCTGCTAGTGCGACTGCGCTGCCACCGTTGCCATCGGAGCCGGCGGCGCGGCTCCCGGCTGCACTGGCCATGGTGGAAGGATGGGTCGAGATCATCTTGGCGCTGCTCAGGTGAGTGTTGTGTCGTTGTGCCGCACCCAGTTGACCAAGGAATAAACTCTGACTTCCGTGCAGATTCCCGACAGCTCGGCCAGTCCCGGTCCCTATTGCGCTGATCGTGTCTGCTGGTCTGCGATGCCTCAATCTGACACTGGACACCCCCGTAGGTCTTCCTGCCTCCCTCTCTCGTCGTTCGAGCGGTTTTCCGGGACACGTGACTGACGGCGCAGACCGTCGCGTACATCTCACCGCAACACCATGCTGCAATCGTGGCTTCTCTTCCAAAGCTCTGGACGGCGGGATCGCTTCTCATTGGTGCAGTTGCCTCGGCGTGAGTTTAGCCCTGGGGGTTGAGCGAATCTCGGTCTGCTAAGCTGACGACTCAGTTGTGGTGACCATCTTTTCCCTCACTTGAGCGAGGTCTTTGATCACACCGTCTACCTTTTTGAGCGGGCACCTCAGAGCATGACGTGGGTCTTCCTGAAACTCCTCACTCTCCATATCACATCGAACACGGAACTGAAGTTGCACAGCGATGTCCAGCTCCAGCTTTTCCGACTACACCGCCTGCTGATCTCCCTCTACCCGCCTGCCCTGCTCCCGGCTGAGTACCCCACGCGTCTCATCCGGGTTTGTCTCAGCCGACTATCGCCTTTACTGGAATCCCGGCCACTCCCTGGAGGGCCCGGGGGATCGGCTGTGAATGGCTCCGCTGGAAAACGGGGCAAGAAGCGTGCGAGAGGAGCGGAGGACGGGCTGGTCGCGAGCCTCGAAGGGCGGAGTGGGAGAACTATTGGAAGTGAAGGAGAGGTCATCGTTGAAGCCCTCCAGCGTGAGTCCAGCGACCGGGAAATGAGAGCGTTGCCCAGTCCATTCAAAACTGATCTCTCCACCTAGTCATACCGCTATTACACCCCACGCCGCTCCTCTCGCCATCGCTCTTGACTTTCTCGGTGCGCTTGCACCTCTCGCTACACCTGAGCCTTCCTGGGCTCGCGGCGCAATTCGCCCGTCCGGAGATGTACGAGCGGGTGCGAGCGGGTGTGCGGGAGGTCTTGGAACAGGCGGTGCTCATGTCGGAGGAGGGTGGTACGGCGCGGGGCTTCAAGAGCGTCATCCTGGGTGTTCTGGTGAGTCATATTGAGGTGACGTCGCGGCTTGCTCGTGTGGCGTGGACCGTGTGGTTGCGTCAGGCTGACCAGGACACAGAATGACCCTTCCGACCGAATCAACCTCGTGCTGCACCCCTCTTTACCCCCCCTGCCTCGACCCGCACCGCCGCTGTCGGCTCTGCACTACTTCGCCCCGGAATCAGACGAAGAGAAGCGTCTCCGGCTTGAGCTGGGTTTCGCGACATCCCTGGACGCGGACTTCATCGCCGCGGCGACGAGCTCCATCCCAGCCGAAGAAGGTCCGATGGACATCGACATCGAGATCGACGTGCGCCATCGTGGACACCCAGAATCATTAACTCCAGGGAGGGCGGCACGGGAGGAGGACGGGCCAAGGTACCCCGGTGCAGGGCAGGCTGTGGGCATCACGGTGCCTCGTACCAGGACATTATCAAGAGCTGAAGAAGCGCATGTTGGCGCGACTTCCGGCGGGCTGGACGCCCATAGGAGGATTCTCACTGCACCGGAGAAGGTGCTGGAGGAGCCGATCCGCTTGGATACGGGGACCAACAGCGCGACCACGAGCGCGGACGCGAGCCGAGGATCCTCGGCCGACGGGCGGGGTCTGAGCGTTGTGGGATTGGTGCCGCATCTGCAGCCTGGGGAGGTGGTGATTACACCACCACAGCACGGCCAGGGCGCAGGAGTAGGAGGGGCGGAGGTTCAGAAACCCTTCATATCTACGATTGAGAAGCAGGCGGGGGAGAGCTCTTCGATGGAGACTCAGGAGGTCGGGGTCAAGGGATCATTGGATAAAGGGAAGGGTAGGGCGGTCATTGACGAGGAGGATGAGGGGATCCCGGAGCTGGATAGTGGCAGTAGCGATGAGGAGATGGAGGAGGAGGAGGAGGAGGATGACGACGAGTGAGCGAGCTGGGAGCGGTGCGGGCGAGTTGAGGTTGGTCAGTATGCTGGCAAGCGGGCTGCCGGTTGTGTGAGATGCATCGGAATTGACACCACGGACTGATCGCGCACTGCCAGTACTCGTCGATTGCCCCCCCTGCGCCCTACTCCGCCTCGCCATCGCAGTCTCCGGCAAGTAGGGCCCTTGAGAGGGTGAATAATCACTGAATGAACCCATACACCCCACACGCATACGCGGAGGACACAAGCCAGAAGCAGGCTGATCCTCTGAAGAACGCTGCATGCCTGTGTGACTGGCGACGTGACTTGAATTGGTCGATGAGAAGTGGATTAACCGATTCATGCGGTGTTCGCTGCAAAAGCCGCGGCGGTTCGGTGGAGGTGGTCCAGAGGAGAAGGGGAGATGAAAACATGACGCTACAATGACGCTCGAGATGACTAGGAAGCATGCACATGTATCTGGTTGCCGGTTTCTTACAAAGCATGTTGAAGATGCGAGTACAAAGCACGACGCTGCTTTGAGCTGGTCGACGGTACGTATGACGGACAATCTGACCACCCAGGCGACGTTGTAATCGTCCATACTGCCTCGTCCTCATTTCGGTTCGGTGCGACCCTCATCATGTCCGCATCGACTCTGATGCTGCCTGTCACATCTCGCGCAGCGGGATCGACCCCTATACAGGACTCGGATGACCATCCCACGTCCCTCCAACAGTGCTCGTTCACTGAGGAAGGAGCCTTGTCCTCGGAACCCGTTCGCCCACCTCCTGCGGCGCGACCAGCCTTCCCCAATCGACAGCAGCAGCAGCAAGGATCGTCCACTGCCCGACAAGTCGAAGCCACCATCACATCGGATCCGAAACTCTCTACGTCGCTTCCACTCCTTCCTTGCACGGAACCCTCAAACCACTCTACCCACTCAAATCACTCGAACCACTCAAACCGCTCGACCCAGTCTAACCACTCGAATCACTCGGACCCTTTCCTGCCCTGCCTTCCACTCGCGCCCAAACCCGATCCTCCAGCTGCATCACCCGCCCACTCCTCCCTCGCCGAGCTCGGCTCCAACGTCCCCGACTCGCCGCCCCGGCACCAACCCTTCGCCTTGGACCCATGTCTCCAACCCGACTCGCCCGTCGATCCACTGGAGCACAAATCGTGGGCTTGGAGAACCGCGTTTGTCATCGTGACTTGCTCGACGCAGTATCTCGCCCAGGGACAGTTTGGGGCGGTGATCATCCCCTTACCTGAGATTGGAGAGTGGCTGGGCACGGCGGACGCCGGGGAACTGAGCTGGATGGCCGCGAGCTACGGGTGAGTCCGACGAGTCCGGCGTGTCCGGCGTGCTGTTTCCCGCCGACTAGGTCTACGGTCACGTTACAACCCCGTCACCGAAAGATGGTGCTGGGCTGATGTGGGCAGGCTCACAATAGGGATGTTCCTCGTCGCCTCGGGACGTCTCGGGGACTTGTAGTAAGTCATAGCTCTCGTCCACGCCTCCACGCCCTGCACGAATCAACAACATACGTGACTCGCAATCAGCAAGAGTCGCCCAGGGGGCAGAAGCGCGCGTGTTCGACGATGTGTCATGTACAGTATTCGCGCGCGTCGGCTGACACGCCGTGTGAAGCGGTCCAAAGCTCCTCTGGACGACGGGGTACGTCCTCATGATCATCGCGAACCTCGCCAGCGGGTTCTGCGTCTCAAGGGTGCCGTTTGATGTTTGTCGCGGGCTGGCGGGGATGGGAGCGGCATTGTCCTGTGAGTGGCGTCCGAGCGCGAGCGACAAGCGGACGTGCGTCCTATCTGGGGAGTCGCACCGCCGCACCGTCGCATGGTCCCTCCCACTCCAGTTCACTGGTGAACCCCCTCATCGCACGGGGAACGAGCCGACGAGCAGTGTTTCGACTGCGAGTCGACGAAACCCCTTTCCCCCCCTCAGTACTCGCATACCTGAGAGTCTGAGACTATCTGTCGTTTGACTCCCGCGACACCTTCGAACCCTCGTCGCCGTGCTGATCGCCAGTGCCCAACGCCGTCGCTATCCTCGGCAGGACGTATCCCCCCGGACGTACCCGCTCGCTCATGTTCGCGATACTCGGCGCGCTCGCTCCCGCGGGGTTCTGGGCAGGAGGGCTGATTGCGGCGGCGTTTGCGGTGTCAGGGCATGTTCCCTGGATATGGTGGTTCAAGTGGGTCCGACCGACTTTTTCGCACAGCTCGAGGGGGAGTCAAGTGCCGAGTGCCAAATGCCAAGTGCCAAATGCCAGGTGCCAAATGCCAGGTGCCGAGTGCCGTTGAACTTAACTTTGACGTCCACGCTATTGTGGGTGTCGATAGCGTGGACGTCGAGTCTGGGGTCGGCGTCGCGGCCACCGAACATCCTCGACGCTTCTACCACGCCGTATCCACTCTACGGTGTACAGCGGATGTATGCGTAGTACCGTCGCTGACCCGCCTCAGCTCCATTCAAGCCGCTCTGTTCCTTTCTCTCGGCCTCCTCGTGCTCCCCGACGACACCCCGACCCACTTCCTCGGCCTATCCTTCCCCCTCCAACCTCGCAGATTCGATATCCTCGGCACCCTCCTCCTCGCACTCTCTCTCGGCCTCCTCAATTTCTCATGGAATCAGTCCGCCCTCACCGGCTGGTCCGAGACATACGTCTACGTCATCCTCATCCTCTCGGCGTTATCGTTTGTCGCGTTCTTCCTCTGGGAGAAACGGATGGGCCGGAAGGCGCTCATACCGACGGAAGTACTGGGACGGACAAGTTTGTTGGTGTATCTGAGCTTGTGCTTGGGGTGGATGAGCTTCGGGGTGTTTCTGTTCTACACTTCCGTGTTGTGAGTGCGAGCAACCCCACTGCGAGGTGAATGCGACTGCGAGGTGAATGGGTGGGGACGACGTACGGAGTGAGGGAGTGAAGCGGTGGGGAATGCGCGACTGTGCGACTGTGCGACTGTGCGATTGTGTGCGGGATTCTCCGCGCTCGCTCTCATTGGAACACGCAAGCCTGAGATGCGTCGCGCCGAGCTGACGGGTTGGTACGTGCAGTATCCGAAACATCCGAGAACTGCCAAACGCCGTGTATACGGCACTGCAGTTCACGCCATGCTTCCCGGGTGGTGAGTGCTCTCCTCGTTGTTCCAAAGATCAACGACGTTCGGAGGCGATTCTCCCTCTCAGAGCGAGCTGGGCGCGAATGGCGTTGCTTACAGCTCTCAATCCACTCGCCTCGTTTCGGGACTCGGTTCCTCCTGATGCCCACCCGCCTCCCACCCTCCATTTCCGCCGAAGCGCCTTGACATCGCGCCTCGCTGACCTCGCGTCTCGCTGACATCGCAGGCGCTCTCGCCGCCTTGCTCGTCCCATACGCCATCACCCGTTTCCCAGGACACCAAATTTTCCTGCTCTCCATGATCGCCTTTCTCGTAGGGAGTATCATGGCGAGCGTCGCGCCCGCGCATGGGTCGTACTGGAGCGTGACGATGCCGAGTCTGATCCTGGTGATATCGGGACCGGGTGGGTACCTTGCGTCACTTGGTTTCGTTGGATTTCTGTTGCTTGCCTCTGCCCCATCGTGGCGACATACATATCACCCGAGTTCCTCGAGAACCCTTTGGAAGGTCTTACTTTTCTACTTCCGCTTGTGGCTCGGTGTACTGTAGTGTCGTAGCGCCCTGCTGACCCCCACGAAGATATGAGCTTCGCCACTGGCCAGCTCATCGTCAGCAATTCCGTTGACCGGGAATTCCAAGGCATCGCCGGCGGGATCGTCTCAATGATCACCAACTACTCGTGGGTGTCCCAATGTCCTCTCCTCAGCCGCTCTTTCACCTCTCGGCACAGCACGGCCCCCATCCCCTTCCCAAACGTCTCTCGTGCGTTCTCGTTCTCGTGATCAACCAGCCCACGATCCTCGTCCAGTCAGCCTTACCGTAATTTCTCACAGTGGGGAATGGGGCGAGGGGCAGGCTGAGCATCCTCGTCCATTCCGGAAGGGAAGACTTCGCTTACGCAGACAATAGCATGTCCATCGGTCTCGGCATGTCAGGTACTGTAGAGCGATACGTCCGCGGCCCGAACGGGAGCCAGCTGGAGGGTTATCGCGCGGCGTTTTACTTCGGCACAGGTCTCGCGGGGCTCGCGGTATTTGTAGTTGGGGTGTTTGTGAGGATGCCGAAGCAGGCGCAGTACAGGGAGTGAGTGAAGCGGGCGCGGGGGTAGTTTGAGTCAAACGGTGGCGTGTGGTCGTAGCGTGTGGTCGTAGCGTGTGGTCGTAGCGTGTGGTCGTAGCGTGTGGTCGTAGCTGTTTGGTATGTACTATGTGTTACCCCACCAAGCCTTGGAACGCGGATAAAAGACTATGAGATGTGCGTATGTGCATGCGAAAGGTGGAGAGAGAGCAAGAGCAGACCGGGGGAAGATATGTGTACAGGTACAGTGTATGGTAGGAGCTTGATCATTTGCCGCCACCGCCACCGCCGCCACACTCATCTTTGACCGGTCGGTTCCAAGCGTGTCCTCTGTCCGTCACCCAGCCACTCCATCCATCCTTCGCTCCTCGTCTGCTTCTCATCCACCTTTCGCACACAAGCATCTAATCGTGTATACACTCCTCATCGACCACCTCGCGCACGATGGGACAAGCAGAATCGACGGTGTTCAGCACGCTGGAGAAGAATTCGAACTGTGAGTGGAGTCCGAGTCGGGCGAGCGGGGGTGGGTCGGAGTGGGGTGGGGTGGGGCGGTGTCCAGATGCCTCGTCGGTCTCGCCGGTCTCGCTGTGAGACCCGGGAGTCTAGGCGCGTAGAGGCGTAGAGGCAAAGGCTGCCTTGGGCGGAATGGGATGGGATCGTTGAGCATCGACTTGCCCACGCCATGCCGTGTTCCGGCGCTGGCGATGACGACAGTGATTCACCTGAACCTGAGGATGGATATCGTGCCCATGATCCAGTATCCGGATGGAGCTGACGCTTCTATCTCTCTCTCGCCATCGTCGCATCCAACCCATCGTGTGCATCCGCACTTCGCCTCACATCACTCATCAACACTGTTTCACCCACCCACTATTGTCCCCCTCCGCACCCCACGCCCCTCCCCCCACCCCGCTCCCCTTCTTCCACCGTCCACTCTCCTCTCCTCTTCTCTCGCTCGCCTACCTTGATATCCCGCCCGCCTGCTCGCTCGCTTTCGCATCCCGCCCGCCTGCTCGCTTTTGTATCCCGCCCGCTCGCCCGCCTTCATCTGCCGCCCGCTTGCTTGCCCGCTCGCTTCGCTCGCTCGCGTGCAGTCTCCGCCCCCGAACTCGTCCGACTCAAGAAACGGTTCATGAAGCTCGACAAGGACGGTTCAGGCTCCATCGACAAGGACGAGTTCCTCCAGATACCACAGATCGCGAACAACCCGCTGGCGCATCGGATGATTGCGATTTTTGATGAGGAGTGAGTGGGCGGACTTCGGCGCGGATGGGTCGGGTCGGGTCGGGTTGGCTTGGATGGCTTGGTTTGGGATGGCTTGGCTTGGCTCGGCTTGGGTTAGATCGGGTTGGGTTGGGTTGGGTTGGGTTGGGTTGGGTCGGCTGGGGCTGGAGTTGGCTGGGTTGGGTTGAGTTGGGTGCGTGGGGCTGGAATTGGCTGGGCTAGGTTGGACTGGGTTGATCTCCAGTGGATACGGGTTGGGGTGGGACGGAAGGGGTCACGCTGTGTTGAGAAAGGTCAACGTGGGGAAGGTGTACAAGGTGGTCTGCTACACAACAAAGCGGTGAAGCTTTGGGCTGGGCCGCTCTGGAGTCGGTCTGGATTGCCTGGCTCTCGAGGCGGATCGACGCTGGGGTTTGGGACCTAGTTCGGAGACGGACGGCGCCCGGAAGTGGTACGATTGGTGGACTGGGTGTGGGGGGCTAGGCATGTGCGATACGTCGGCGACTATACGCAGCGTTGTCGCGGGGCCGTAAGAAGACATCGTTGAGGAGAGACGTTGAGCGACGGCGGGAGTTCCGGCGAAGGGCACGGCGGGGGCACCGTTCGTGCCGTCCTCTGCTGGCGGGGATTGCGCGCAAGCACAGCCTTTCTACATGCCCGTCCCTTTGACTCCGCCTTCCACCGTTTTCCTCTCATCTGTCTATCGTCGTGCTCCTCCCCTCCCCTCTTTCCCCTACCTCACCCCGACTGCCGAACGAACGCCGAATGCCAAATGTGTCACGGAAAGCGTTGTGTCGTGTCGTGTCGTGTCGTGTCGTGCGGTTCTCTTCGTCTCGGTCCCTCGCCTACCCACGCCCGGCTGACGCGCCACAGTGGTTCCGGGACCGTCGACTTCCAGGAGTTCGTTGGCGGATTGAGCGCCTTCAGCTCGAAAGGCGGCAGGGACGAGAAACTGCGGTGTGAGTGTGGTGTGATGGGATCTGGCTATGGTTCTGGCTCCGGACATGGTTCTGGTTCTAGGTCTCGTCAACGTCCGCTCTGGCGTGGCTGATCCTGCGGACCCCGACGTGTTGCGCTCGGTGATCCGCTCGACGCATTCCCATTCCTCATTCCGCATGTGGCTTCGCAGTCGCAATCGCATCTTCACTGCACTTCGTGTCCGACCTCGGACTGAGAAGCCTGCTCGATCCACGCTTGCTCGCAATGCGCTTGCTCGATCCACGCTTGCTCGCTATGCGCTCGCTCGCTGACAACCCACCCCTCCAGTCGCGTTCAAAGTCTACGACATGGATCGGGACGGGTTCATCTCCAACGGAGAGCTGTACCTCGTGCTGAAGCAGATGGTGGGGAACAACTTGAAGGTGAGTCGAGTGGGCGATGTGTGCGATGTGTGCGATACGTGCGAAGTGTGTGGTATGATCTAGGCATTGGCATCAATTCCCACTGTCATGTCGCCGGAGGTGGCGGTTTGGAGGGAGGTTTGATGGCTCATTTGTTTGGCTTCTTCGTTGCATGTGGTTGTCAAAAAGGACGAGTCATCCCTTCCCACAAGACCGCATGTGTTACCCTCCTGTCCTTCGTAACCCTTGTCTCGTCCCATTCTCCCTCACCGCATCACCTCTCACCCTCGCCCGCCTTTCATTCCAATTCGCCAACCCCACCTTCCGCCCCGGAACTCTGCCCCTGCCTCGCCTCGCCTCGCCCCGCCGCTGACCCGCTGTAGGACCAGCAATTGCAGCAGATCGTCGACAAGTCCATCATGGAGGCGGACAAGGACGGGGATGGGAAGCTGTCCTTTGAGGAGTTCACGGCCATGGTGGCGAGCACGGATATCGTCAAGTGAGTGTGGCGGCGGCACGCAGCGTTGGTTGGGTGCGGGAGTCGGGTTTACGAGTGATCGGCTGGGTGAAGGAGTGGGAGTTGTGACCAGGAGGGCTCGGAGGGAACTTGGTACTTGAAAGCGGCGTGAACCGCGGCGCAGAGGCGAAGACTTGGTGATGAGGACCGGACGGACTTGGACGAGGCTGGGCAGAGATGGACGGGGAGGGATGCGCCAGATGTCGAGAGTGAGGAGCTGGAATGACGGGGGAAGGTAATGAGCAGGAATGACGGGGGAAGGTAATGAGCAGGAATGACGGTGTGGGGAGGCTGGAGGGTGTTCAGCTCTGCTCGAGCTGGGGCGTTGCTCCGTGATGGGGACAAGAGCCTTTTCAATCAAGGCGAGCGAAGAAGCGGACACCGACGCTGTCTGCTGTCCGCACAGCATCGCAAAACAAAACGGCGGGTGTTAGGATTTCCCGACCCCGATCCCAAGCCGGGTGCACGGCGGCGTCCGTGTCCGCGTCCACGTCTCGTTGGCAATGTTCTCCTCGTCGTGGTCCAGCCTCTTCCTCGTCGTGGCGCTCAGTGCTATCGTCTCATTGTCGATCGTCGCTAACACCCCACCCCTCTCACAGACAAATGACGCTCGAAGATCTGTTCTAGACACTTGCACGACGACGACATCATCCTGCATACAAAGAGTATAACAGTGCTCACGACGCGACGTGATGAGCGAGGCGCGAGTGGTAAACTGTATTCTCGTACACGATATATACCCGGATCCCGTATCCCTTGACTTCCTCTGCCTCAGCGGGATCACCCGCGCCCGCTGCTGACGCTCGTCGCGCCTTGACTTCACTGTGAGGTCGGGGCGACTGGAGCCGGGGAGATGTGTATGTATATGATAGCCTACGGAATGGGTCAGTTCATCATGACCGCCTGTGACCGCCTGTGACCGCCTGCGAGCGCCTGCGAGCGCCTGCGAACGCCCGCTGGGATGTGTTTGCTCATCGTGGACGCTTGTTTCGCACACAGTCTGCCGGGATGTCCCGGCGAGGGGTCTGTCCGCCTTGTCCGTTTGTCCGTTTGCCCGGCTTGTACATGAACTGGGACTGTACCAGTGCGATTTGTCCGTTTTCCTCGCTCTGTCTGCTTGATCTGCTTTGTCTGCTTGATCTGCGTTATCGGTTTGATCTGCTCTGTCTGCTCTGTCTGCTCTGTCTGCTCTGTCTGCCTTGTCTGCCTTGTCTGCTCTGGTCACATTATCGAGTACCCGTACCGGCCTCGAAACCTCTCTCCGTATCTATCCACATCAAATCGTACCCCTCAGCGCCTCTACCACCTCTAGCACGTCCGGCACCTCTTCAGGACTCGTCAGGACTCATGTTCTTCATGCGGGGCAAGGGGTATAGGCTATGTATGCAGCGTATGAATATAGTACGGGCGGTAACGAACTGAATACTTTGAACAGGCGTGAAGAGGCGTGAAACGAATACGGATACGGACACGGATACGTATGCGAATGCCGATGCGGCGCGATGCGATGCGATTGTCCTTGGGTCGGAGATTTTGATTGTCCTTGTGTCTTGTGTGATGGGGTGATGGGTGTTGGGGGTGATGGTGGTAAGGGGTAGTATTGGGTGTATCGACGATGAGGGTGAAGCAGTGTCCGTGGGTGGGTGTAAGAACAGTGTGAGCAGTGTGAACAGTGTCCGTGTCACTCGATCGGGCGGGTCACAATTGGGTATGGGGGATGTAAGGATGGCAGAATCGCGGCGTGCACCACCTCAAGCAAGAGAGCGGAGTGGGAAACAAGGATGCGCCAAATCTCGAATGAGGACAGAGGGGCGAGGATAGCGGGGTGTGTCGTGAGATTGAACATGTGCGTGATCTCGTGCACATCGACTCGACTCGAGGCATCGGAGCAAGCCTAGGCACCACGACTCGCACTGGCACTGGCGCTGGCGATTGCGCTCGCGCTCGCGGTCGCTTTGGTACCGGCGCCAACACTGGTACCGGTGTTGACACTTGCGCTGGCACTCGCGCTCGCGCTCGAGCTCGCACTGGCCGTTTTCGTAGTGGATGTGCTCGAAGTGGCGAAATGCGCTGCGAGACCGGCTGCTACGGCGATGATCACCTGCCAAAGCGGTTAGCGGGGAACGATCATGGGGCACATAAGCTAGATGCGTGTGGCTCGACGTGGCTCAACGTGGCTCGACGTGGCTCGGAACAGAGGGGAGGTGGGGAGGGAGCGCTACGCGCCGAGGCGGATGATACCTCTAGGGGACTAGAGAAGCGGGAGGCAAGTGGTATGGTTGAAACTGTGCGAGGATAGCGAGAGACGGTGTTGAGACGATTTGGGTTTGAAACGCGACATGGCGGTGGCAAGAAGATGCGACGCACCAAAGCGATAAAGCCCAGAGCGAGGCGCTTGATCCAGCGACGATTGTCCTTGGTCGATTGGAGCCACTCGCTGATGATAGGATCAGCGCGGTGAATCACCACAGCACAGCACGCCAACCCAATCATCGCGCTCCGCGCCTCGCTCACCTCTCTTTAGCCCCCTGATCCGCATCGAGCCTCATGACGCTGAATCTCTTCCAGAAGTCGACTGTGCTCATCGCCCTGCCGTCTACCTTCCGGAGTCCGCTCGGCTTTGCCCTCATCCTCGGTCGCGGGGAGAAGGGATTAGCGATCTCCTCCTGGCCTTCCCTGAACATTGCGCGTTTCTCAGTCAGGATGTCGTAGCCCCGAATCGACTCTGATGCGGAGGAGTTGCGGGTGTGCGACGAGGGCGTGGCGAAGGGCGAGGAAGGGAGGATGGGGTCGATGGAGTGGGAGTGTGGGGGGGATCGGGAGTGCGCGGACGGGGGCATGGCGAGGAGAGGGGAGATGGGGGAGGAGGGAGGCGGGAGGGCGATGGATAGTGCGCCAGGAGGGAGGAGGGCGTGCGAGGAAGAGGCGGTGGAAGAGGGAGATGGGGCGGAGGTGTAGGGGATGGAGATGGTCGGGCGTTGAGCGGGCGAGGACGGGGCGGGGGAAGCGTACGGCGAGATGAGTGTGGGGCGGGTCGGAGCGGGGTACGCGGGGTGCGGAGAGTGTACCGGTGCACGAGTGAAGTCGGGAGTGCGAGCGACGTTGGGCTGGGCGTCACGGTTGTCCATGCGCGGAGTGTGGGCGGGGGAGTACGGCACGAATGCCGCGTCCTGCGATTGCGGGTGGACAGGACGGGGTTGCGCCAGTGCGGGAGTCTGTCTGGTGCGTGGATCGGGGCCAGGCGGAGCGCGACGTGGGTCCCTCGGAGGCGCTATCGGCGCCGGACCAGGACCAGGACCAGGGCCAGGCGCGGGAGCGGAAGCGGGTGTGGGCATAGGCGGTGATCGAGGGATCGGAGACGGCGCGAGGTTGTGCGATGGTTTCGGCGTCGGAAACGGGAACTCCACCATGGGCCCGCCGGTCGTGTTCGTGGTGTAGTTGCTCGCGGCGCTGGTTCGTCCGCCACCGGGAGTCGAGATGGCGGTGAGATCGACGGTAGAAGCGCTGTCGCGAAACGTGATCACTTCGCCCATGACGCTTTGGAGGTTTTGGGCCGGTACGTTCCGGACTGACTCTCTCCTGTCCCCCGAGCGAAGGGCGGGGAGGGCAGGGTGGGCGGAGTGGGTGGGGAGGGAGGAATTGGCGGGGAGGACGGGGAGGACAGGGACGGACTTGCGCTTGCTCATCCGTTTCGCCCTCGCTTGCTGCTCACTCTGAGCGTCCCCCTTACCGTCCCCGGCAGCGGCACCGACACCGCCGCGGTGCACAGGGGACGACGCGCTCTCGTCGTGCCGCCGATACGCGGGGGGGACGACGAACTCCTCGTCGTCAGAGGCGGGGTAGTCCGAGTCGTACTCCGAGTAAGGCCGGGACAGGAGGTTACCGATAGAAGATAGGGGGACGATGGACGCCACCGAGGCGCGCTCTGGGGCGTCCGATGCCGCAGAGGCAGAGACGGGATCACGACGCGGCGGGGAAGGGTCGGGGGCGAAGCGGGTCCGAGGGGCCTGGCGGGCCGGGGAGGAGGTAGGGGGGGATACGGCGTCGGTGATTCGGGAGCGGGACATGGCGGAGACGGCGCGAGACGACTAGTGCAAGGTGTAGGCAGGTGCGTCTGAGCGAGGATGTGAGAGACGGAGAGGGGGCACAGAATCGTACCCAAGTGACTTCGGGTGGTGGTACAGTGGCCCAGAGCGGATCAGTCCGGACTGAGAAGGGGTCAGTCGGTGGGAGAGATGCCGTGCCGGGACTGGCGATATAGACAGCGGAGTGTATCACTTTATCGTATCGCCGCGTGAGGTGTTCGGGTGGTGTGCGCAGTGTCCTTGGTGCGGTACTGAGCGGGCGTGATCGACGACAGGAGAGCAATTGAAGACTCGAGGATCAGCGGGAAGTGTCGTGAAAGAGCGTGGGTTGCAAAAGAGCGTGGTGCAGTTGGAGCGGGGTCGAGAACGAGGGCCAATTCGACGTAGAGGTCGAAGACGACGAAGGTGTGGTTGAGAATGTCAGAGGAGGACAATGAAGGACCTTTGACGGAGGAGAAGCGAGGGAGGGAGGGTGGATCACCACACGGACACGGGCCAATGACGCTACCAATCGAAGGATGCCGACAAACAGAAGCTAAATGCGCTGCGATGCGATGTGAGACGCTCGATGCGCTTGGATCAGTCTCGTGTCGTCTCGTCTCGTGTCAGACCATCGCTACCCGTGCAGTAGTCTCGTCCTTCACGGTGTCAGTGCACAACAGGGACAACGGTTTGCTTCCCGTAACGTTTCGTCTGACCACGGGCCCATTGGACCTGGTGATTTGGTCGCGTGGTCGCCTGGACATGAATCACCTTGCCCATGCCCATGGCTCTGCCTCCCGCTAGGTCCGATCGCACGCGGCCTGGTGCATGCTTCACACATGCTTTGGTGGCCTTTGCTATTTGGCGTGGTGCCTCGCTCGGATGACTCGAGCGGGATGGCGTCCTGCTTTGGATGAGCGAGGGTTTGGGTCGGCGAGGGCGGGGACGAGGGCGGGGGTGAAAGGGGAGAGAAGAGGGGAGAGGGGAGAGGGGAGAAGGGAGAAGGGTGAAGGGTGAGGAAAGGTGAGGACCGGTGTCGAAGGAACGAGTGTCGTCGTTGTCGTCGCTTTAGTCGGTGCGCGTGCCCCCCTGTCCCCGTGTCCGATCGAGTGTTTCATCGTCTATCACCCTGAACCATGGCGTCGGTCCGTGACTTGGTGGTTTGCGTGGTTCGCGTGGCGGCGCGACTTTGACTAGTTTAGTCAAAGGCCGCTGGGAAGGGAAGTCCGGAATGGGACTGCGACCAGTGTATGCATCGCTCGCATGTCGTACACATGTCCCGAGTCCTTGGTACGAGACGGAAGGCTTCGAGGAACTGGTCCAGGCTGGCGGCTGGCGTGGTTTCGAGTCACGACGAGTCACGACCAATGGTGTTTTGCTTCCGGATCGAATTGAATTGGACGGCGGCGGTACACTACGGACGGTCGGACCGAAGCAGTGCCTTGGGCGCGTCGACTGGGGCTCGTGCATGTCGCGCATATCGTGCGTGTACCAGGCAGGTCTTTGTTTCGGACCCAAGCTAAACGGCGACTGAGTAGCAGACGCAGACGACGACGAGGTACAGGATTGAGGATGAAACGCTTGCCCCCGGGTCGGTGGTAGGGTCAGTGGTAGGTGACCAGCTGGAGGAGCGGATGCATTACTGAAGCTGGCCTATTGATAATTCGCCAACAACTCTTGAGGTGGAATTTATACTCATTTCCAGACTCACCATATCACACACCGGACGGATGAGTGGCGCCGTTCTGACTTGCGCAGGTCGCGTAGCCGCTAATAGATATTACCCCGCTACGCTCGGCCGCCGCGGCTACTTCGAACCACCCTACGCTGCCTCAGACTAGTCGCAGTTGGGCGGATGAGTGATGAGTGGAGTGACCATTTATAACTATCCCACATCGGTCTGACGGTCTGACCAGCCTGTATATAGACTGGCCGCCGCTGCTCTGGCCGCCGGCGCGTGCGGGATTCAACCGTACAGCCGACGGGTTCTTGCCTTCTTTCGTTCTTTTCAGGGAGCTGTGCGCCCCTGACGCAGGAGGCGAGCCGGGCGATCCTACAGATTTCCCTCAATGTGCGATGCGACTGTGTGCTGTGCAAAGTGCTGCGATGCTTCGCTGCGGCTCGTCCCGTGTCCTGCAGGGATGCATAGGGGTCACGGTGCATAGGAATGGGTGAATGCGTGGACTGCGAACCAGCCATGTCATGCATGCATGCATGCATGCATGTGGGCGAGGATACGAGGATGCGAGGAGGGGAATCACAGGCAAGCGGTTCTCGCCCATGCTTGGCCTTCTTGGCGAGGGCTCTTGGTTGCGGAGGGCGTATGCGTGGATTGATCGGTGCTGCAGGCTGCTGGTGGTGCTCGCTGCGTCATAGCCAGGGGACATGTGCTTTGATACGTCTCGACCCCTCTATCATCCCTGCAAGGGAACGACGGCCCGCCCTAGGTAGCGCTGGCGTGCCATGCCATATACTCCGCCGCATGATACATCCATTGCGCTGCGGCGCGGGCTTATGCACCGGCTTTGGGTCTGCGGCACACACGTTACATTGCACGGCGCGGCACGGCCCTCGCTCGCTTGCTCGTTGATCACTGATCGCTCAACTCGACGACTATCTTGGTAGTCACTCGGTCACTCACTCTTGCTTGCTCGCTTGCTTGCTCGCTCGCATCCATTTCACTTGCAGATCCATCCCGATCACCTGACCGAAAGACGACACCGCCGCCGCGACGAGAGTGATTTTCCCTGGCGACCAACCCGAACCGCGGGTTGCGGGTTTTTGATTTTTTTCCTGGGCCCAGCGCAGCCCAACGCCAGCGCAGCGCACCTTGGCAAGCACTTGGGCCTTGGCGATCGACTAGGCGGCTCGACACCGACCCCGACCACACCCAACTCGACCCCAAGTGCGTTGCATTGCATAGCATAGCATTGCACACCGTTGCCATCTATACGTCTCGCCGCACCGTGAGGTCCAGCCTAATCAACGAAGACGAGGACGATCACCGTTTGGTTTCGATTCGTTTCGTATCCCGGCGACCTGGATCCAGCGTACGCTCATCCCTCCTCGTCCCCCTTAAGCATCGGCACGACCACCGTGTCGTATGGCCCCTTCTCCCCTCGGCCGTCCCGGTACTAGTCCCGCCATCACCAGCACCAGCGACGGCAGCGGCAGCGGCACCTCCCTCATCGGGACATTGAACGACCGAACCCACCACAACATTCCGTCCGCGACGCAGGATATGGTGAAGAGAGGTCAGAACGCACAGGGCTTGCCGAGTGGCGGTATGGTGAGTTGCACGATACTTCTACACGTCCCCTATTCCCCCGAAACGACTTGGCGTATCCCCCTCGCATGGTCGTGACGCATGTCGTCAAGTGATGGAAGCGACTACGAGCAAAGGGATGCCATGCTGCGCAACGTATCTGCGCACCCTGACACAGCTGACAATGTGATCTTCACCCATCCCTTCAACCATCATCGGCGCCGGCACCACCATCGCACCGCCTCTCTCCAACACCCATCTGCTTTCCGCCTTCCCGTCTCTTGCTTCCTGTAATTGCCCTCGACACGGTGCCGGTCCCCGCCTTGATCACCTCGCCTCGCCTCACCGCTTGACTGGCCCGTGCTGTTCGGCACTACCCATTCCTTCTCGCTCGCCTGATTGGACCCCGCCCATGCAGTTCTCGCAGTCGCCCGTCTCTCGCGAACCCCTCCTTGGCTCCGCACAGGGCCCTGGCATGTCCCAGCGGCTATCCGAATCGTCTCTGTCCTCCTTCGGCGACCGACCTTCCTCCATGACCAACCGAGCTGGCGCGGTTGGCTCGGTGCACTCGTTCACATCCGCGACCACCAACCGCTATGGCCCCTCTGCGACGCTCTCCCCATCTGGTGCGAAGCATCCCATCCATCCCTCCGCGATCGCTGTGGGGGCGCCGCTCGGCAGCGGGATGGAGGACGACGATGACCTCGACGACGCCCTCCACACCTTCACTGCTGCGGACAAGCAGTCGCTCAACTCGCCATTCTCCATCGCCTCGTGGCGCGGTTGGGCCAACGCGCTCATGCTCGCCTTCCTCGGGCTGGCAATCGTCATGCTCTTCGCAGGATACCCGATCCTGTCGTATTACGTTGGCAACAACAACTCGTCCGGCGGAAGCACCTCGGGCTATAACTTGGGAGGAATCAACTCGACGGGCCAGTACCCCTCCATCTCCGGACTGCCGAGTCTGATCGACGCCGACACACCGTCGAGCGCGTACACCCGGACCGGATTCGACGGTAACTCGTGGACTCTGGTGTTTTCGGATGAATTCAACAAGGACGGAAGGACGTTCTACAACGGCGACGACCCATTCTTCGAGGCGGTGGATATCCATTACTGGGCAACAGGGTGAGCAAGCGCATACCAGCCCGAACGAGAGTATCCATCCGCTGACTAACGTTCCTTCCCCTTGACTCCCCTTAACCTCTTTCCTTGTCCCCACCTCGGTCCATCTCTCTTCACAATCAAATCCCTGCTCGACGTGTACGCTCGTAGCGACTTCGAGTGGTACGACCCCTCCGCGGTGACCACCAAGGACGGCCACCTCCTGATCACCATCGACCAGGAGGAGATCCACGACCTCAACTTCAAGTCGGGGATGGTCCAGTCGTGGAACAAGCTGTGCTTCAACAAGAACGCGTACTTTGAGGTCTCGGCGAGTCTCCCCGGGACGTCGACTATCGGTGGTTTCTGGCCGGGTGTGTGGACGATGGGGAATTTGGGTCGACCGGGTTATGGAGCGACTACCGAAGGTGAGTCGGTGCGGGTCGTGACGGCGTAACTTGCGATTTGCGCGACTGGTCCTGTAGTTGGGCAATTGCATTCTGATCCGGTTGTCGATTTGATCGTCTCGCCCTAACCCCCGATCAGGTCTTTGGCCCTACACCTACGACACGTGCGACATCGGGACCCTTGCCAACCAGACATATGTCAACGGCACCGGACCCACAGCGGCGCTCACCACCGGTGCGAACGGGGGCTCGCTTTCTTACCTCCCTGGGCAGCGATACTCTGCGTGCACCTGTGCGGGGGAGGACCACCCTGGACCGTCCAACAACGTCGGCCGTGCTGCTCCCGAGATCGACATGATCGAAGCACAGGTCATCATCGATTCGGGTACTGGCGAGGTGTCCCAGTCATTCCAGGTCGCGCCGTACGACGATTACTACCAGTTCTACAACACCACCAACGCCTACTACACCCAGTACGACACGTCTATCACTAGCTGGAACACATACCTCGGAGGGTACTACCAGCAGGCGGTGTCGAGTCTGACGACGGTCCCGAGCGATATCTACTACAGCCAGGATTCCGTCGGCGGGACGAGCAAGAATTTCACCACGTTCGGGTTCGAGTACTCGGCGGATACGAGTGATAGGAGTAAAGGGTATATCACCTGGGTCAGCAACGGCAAGAAGAGCTGGACCATGGACGCGGGGATCGTCGGGCCGAACAGCAAGACGGAAGTGGGGCAGCGCATCATCCCGGAGGAACCAATGGCACTGGTCAGTCGACTCGACGCATTTTCGACTCGCCTCCGCTCGTCTTAGAGTGTGATAATCGGTGCTGACGTGTATCAGATCTTCAACCTGGGCATGGTGAGTTGACATAAAGTCGAATCGGTGAAAGCAGACACTCGGTCCGAATGGCGGCTTCCGCATCCGAGCGGGGTCGGATCGGTGTGATCGACCGGAGTGACCCCCTGCTAACTTCGCGTCAGTCCAACAACTTCCAGAACGTCGACTTCAGCCACCTCACTTTCCCCAACTACCTCCGTATCGACTATATCCGGGTGTACCAGAAATCCGGCGGTTCGGTCGGGTGCGATCCATCGGGTGAGTCGAATGCGGCGTATCCGCGTGTCTGCGCCTGTGCCATGTGGTGCTCCGGCCTGCAGAGATGCAGGCGCGGGTCTCCGCTCGATTTCCGTCGTCCCGTCGTAAGAGATGGCAAGCAAGGTGCTGGTGCTGACCCTGGTGCGCAGACTACCCCACGGCGGCATTCATCGACAAGTACGACACGGTGTACAATAACCCCAACTTGACGGTCTGGGCGGACACTGGTGAGTCGGGTATTGGATTATATACCTCGCGCCATCCTCGAGCTCCATTGCTCCGTTCACGAGCTCGAGCGGCGTCGGTGTTTGGACGGCCGAAGCGGGATGAGAAACAAGGAGCCGTGCTGAGTGTGTATCATTAGGCTACTCGTGGCCCAAGAACAGTCTCAAGGACTCGTGCTGAGCGCAGCGGAGCCGGTACCGATTCATCGTCCTCGCAGCAGCGCCGCCGAGGATGAAAGGACCGTGGGCGCTGGCCAGGAGGGTGGATGCGGGAGAGACGGAGTCAGACATAGTCAGACGGATTCAGACGGACCAGGCGGTCCTACAGTATTCGCGCACAGCACAAGGACAATCCAGTTTGATCATACGATACATCACGACGATACCGACGAGTCATCTCGAGGCGGGACATCAAGCGGGGGAATCTCCAGGGACGGTCACGCGGTTGGGGACGGGTGTGACGGGAGTACGAGGAATGGAGAGGAATGGGGACGATGGGCATGATCTGAGATCTGTGATCTTGGAAGTGAACAAGGTGTCATCCATTGGCGGCGGAACTGGGGAAGGAGAAGGAGAGGCTGGGGATCTGGAGACGGGAGAGGGGGACGAAGGATACCTGCATATTGGATACCATACACCCGCTAGAGGGCATGCATGACTGGATACACGAAGGCGAGCGCGGAGAGCGCAAGAAGCAATCGCGAGGAACGAAACCGGGAACCGAGGATTGACAGGTGGGGAAGCAGCTGCCACCGCCACTCTCGTGGGCGGCCTGTCGTCATCGACCGCCAGGTACGGTGCCGTGGGCGTGGGCGGTACCGTCGTCCGGTCCGAAATCACATCTGCGCCGAGTGACCACATCCCTCATCTTCATCCTTTCTCTCCACCTCGTCTCGTTACACTCTCGCTCGCGCCTCGTCACCCAGCATCAGGGATCTGAGAGATAGCGTCGTTGACATCCGACCCAGAAAGCCGTTCCCCAGCGCGAGTCACGACCTCGCCGGTGCTTTGAGGGACGGACGGACCGAACCGATATCGTCTGGGCACTTGGAGTCGATCTCGAGGGCGGAGGACGGGATTCGTATTGGGATACCAACGATTACGACGAGAGCGTGAGGGTTCTGGCGCAGATCATCCAGCTCGACCCGGCTCGATTCGGCTCTATTCGGCTCGATTCGGCTCGATTCGGCTCGATTCGGCTCGACTAGGCACTGAGCACAGAGCACAGAACACTGAGTGCTGAGTGCTGCGCACTCAGGACGGGGCATTTGACGTTGGGCCCTGGGCACTGGGCACTGGCGTCGAAGCGAAGAAAGGAGGGACGACGCGGCCATCTCGACTGGATCACATCGACTGGATTACAGAAGCAGCAGCAGAAGCAGCAGCAGCAGCATCGACACCAGCTTCAGCACCACCCTCAGCTCCCCCCTCGCTCGTATCCGCATCCGTATTCGCATTCCCATTCGCCTCCATGATGACCGCGTCTCCCACTCCGTCCCGGAACGCCGGTATCGGGACACGATGGATCAGATACGTATTGTGGTGTGCGCTGGTTATGGCGGTGGCGGCGCAGGATGATGGAGGCGACGGAGGAGATGGCGGTGGTGGTGGTGGTGGTGGTGGACCGCCAGCTCCTCCGGGGAGCCCACCGACTCGTGAGTGGGATTGAGTCTATCCGTGGTATTGGTATTCCGGACCGAAACCTCCTCGGGTTTATGTTGTGGGGTGTTTGGACGTTGGATGACCTATGTCAATCATCCCAGGGAGGGTGGTCTTAAGAGGAGTAACTCTTGCGGGGGATGGATCTGCGTGGAGGAGAGACCGGCGCGGAGGGTGATGCAGCAGAACGGTCGGTCCTCGACCCAAGTCCAAGCATGAGTTTGAGCTGAGACTGGGACAATGCCTGGGACTGGGACTGGGACTGGGGCTGCGACTGGGGCTGCGACTGTTAAGGGGAACCGGCGCTGACGACGTACAGAGAAGTTCACAGGTTAGTCCTCAATCCGGTATTGCGCTGCGGGACGATGAGTGATACGAGTATCGTGGACCATTGATATACGAGTATCGTGGACCATTGATACGACACTCGTATCGTGGACCATTGATACGACACTCGTATCGTGGACGGGTA
Organism: Saitozyma sp. JCM 24511; assembly: GCA_001600855.1. NCBI lineage: Eukaryota > Fungi > Basidiomycota > Tremellomycetes > Tremellales > Trimorphomycetaceae > Saitozyma > Saitozyma sp. JCM 24511. The sequence continues at coordinate 252,996 of BCLC01000008.1, read as the reverse complement.
CGAGCACAGCGAGGCAGAGGACGTAGTGCGAGGCAGAGGCATGTTGAGGTGTTATGAGCGACATGGTCAGGCGAGGAGAGGAGGGGGCGGGGCAGGGTGGTACACTTCATTCGGGCAAAAGAAGGGACGTGATGGGGGAGCATCGAGGAGCAGCAGGGGCATGGGAGCCTAAGGGAGACGGGGAGCGTGAAGGAGCCAAGGGGTGTACCAAGGCGTATGAGGGAATGGGGTAGTCGAGGCGAGCCTCATCGTGCCAACTCGTCGACAGAGGATCACCGCGTCCGCAGGACACCTCCGGAGGTGCCCTAGCTCCACCGACCCACATCGCTGACCCCACAGGCCCCTGGTTCTCCACCCAGCTGATCCTCTCGCTCTCCATCGGCCTCACCAGCTTCTTCGTGTTTTGCTTCCTGAGGACGAGATGGGAGGTCGTCTACATGGGACGGACAAAGTTGAAAGGTGAGTGGTGCGCGGGGACTCGGGCAGCTCGACAAAGCTTTGAGGGACGACGGGAGGGGAGAGAGGCAGCGGGGGAGCGAGAAGGAACAGAGAGAGGGAGCGAGCAGGCGGGGAGAGAGGGAGCGGGAAAGGCAGAGAAAGCGTAACGTCAAAACCGCCGAGAGACTCAGCAAGCAGCGAGAGATCAGCTTCTAACGATTCGACGCTTCGACGCTTGAGGTCGTGCGCACTGCTGACCCAAATCCCTGCTAGACTTCTCGCCCACCCCGGCACACACGCCCGAAACGCAGACCGGGGGGAGGTTCTTCGGGTGGATCTTGCCCACGCTCAGGACGAGCGAGTTCACGGTGCTCCAGACGGTGGGGCTCGATGCGGCTGTGGTGAGTGGACGTTCCGGACTGGTTGGGTACGGCATTGCCTCTCGTCGCCTTCACGCTGTCTTTGCTGTTGCCCTGGCTGTGGGCGATGAGAGATCGTCTGGGGTTCAGTGGCAGCTGGTGGCTGGCGGTTTGGTGCTGGTTGATCTTGGACGGCCGTGTTCACACACTGCCTCCGGGGGTTCACTCGCTGCCCGCGTGCGTGTGGTGGTCTCGCTGACCTCGCAGCTACTCAATTTCTTCCGCATGAGCTTCGTGTTCTTTTCGCTCGCGGCGTTCCTCGCCACGGTGGTGCTCATGCCGCTTAACCTCTTCGTGAGTATTTCCTCGGCCAGCGCCCTGTTGTCGGCCGATGACCGACCAAGTGTCGAGGCCAATGCGAGCACGCATCTAGGCTACTCTCTCGACTCGCGTCGCGTTCGTCGCACGCCAGCTGACCGCCGCAGCGACACGGTTCCACCGACTCTGAGCCCGACGTCCCATCGAACGACACTTCGTGGCTGCACCCTCCGCCGCCCGTATACTTCTCCTCTCCGACTCTCAACTCGTCCTTCCCATCTCTCCCCGTCAACAACACTCGGCCCGTTCCCTCGGTCACGGACCTGATCCTCGACCCTCAGACCTACGCCACTGTCAACCTCATCTTCGCGTACATCTTCACCTTCCTCGTCCTGACGTTCCTCCATCGGAACTTCCACCGCTTCGTCCTCGCCCGCCAGTCCTTCGCTTTGCACTTGATCCACTCCATCTCCGCGCGAACCGTGATGGTCAGCAAGCTGCCGGCGCACCTGCGGGGCGACCGCGCTCTGGCAGAGTACTTTGAAGGCTGCGGATGGACGGTAGAAAGCGTCAGTGTGTGCAGGGAGATCGGACCGCTCATGCGCGCGTTGGAGAGGAGGACAAACGCGTTGCTCAAGCTCGAGGAGGCTTGGGTGGAGTGGGTGGGTAATCCCGCCGGGGAGAAGGTGCATGGGTACGATCCGAACATCTACCAAAGCCAAACTATCGCAAGGGCTTTGACGGCCTCGCCACGGCAGACTCAAACACAAAATCAGAGCGAGGTGGTCGAACCGCTTATCCCGGGATTGGGCGATCCGCACGTAGACATCTCAAGGCAGCACGGGATGAGCAATGGAGCTCCCTCCCGCTCGGACTCGGCATCCACCGAGCCCGAGCTCGAGTCCGAACACCCTCAATCGAGCGGTGGCGTGGAAATTGACATCGACCCCGAAACGGGTCGACCCCACATCCACATCCACACGACCCGGCCGCGCCCCACCCTCCGCCCCCGGTGGTTCGGCGCCAAGGTCGACGCGATCGAGCATTGGGAGGCCAAGTACGTCAAGGCCGATGAGGAGGTGCGCGAGTTGAGGAAGAAGGGCATGTTCCCAGCGACGCATGCGGCGTTTGTGACGATGTTGGAGGTGAAGGATGCGGTGAGTGGGTCGGTGTCGAGCAATTGCAAGCTCAATCGATGTCCCTGTCTTGCCTCGGTTCCATTTGCGATTTCGTGACTGCGTGGGAAGCGATTACATTCCCTCGCCAGGACGGAAAGGGGATAGTGCTGGGGACTGTGATGGGGACGGTGATGGAGAAGGCGATGGCGATGGCGATGGCGATGGCGATGGCGATGGCGATGGCGATGGCGATGGCGATGGCGATGGCGATGGCGATGGCGATGGCGATGGCGATGGCGACGGCGACGGCGACGGCAAAGCGGTGCCATTCGTTCTCTCGCTGTCGAATGCTGCTTGCCCTAATTTGGCTGTCTGCACGACGGTCATCACGCGTCCACGCGCTCCACCTTCCCCGATCAGCCTCATGGTCTTCGCATCCTGTTCTCGCTCTTGATTATCAAGCGCATCGACTCCCGCCAACATCCGCTGACTCGAGAGTTTAGCAAACCTCATGCCAGGTCGTGCACTACCCGCACCACTCGCAGGTGATCACCGAGCCGGCCCCCGAGCCGAGGGACGTGGTGTGGAAGCACGTCGCGATGTCGCCGAGGGAGTTCACTATACGCAACTTTGTGGTCATGGGGGTGATGATCCTGTTGCTGCTGACCTGGATCGGTGAGTCACCTACGTCCGACTCTTACGACTTGACCATTTTTCTCCGCGACATCCCACCATGTCATACTCCTCACCAAGTCCTTTCCACGAGGACACCGGCGCCGCACCTCTGTTTCGGACTCCCCTTCCCATATGACGCCCACCAAATTATCGGGTGTGAGAGTCGGCGCTGATAATCCGTAGCCCCTGTCACGGGCCTGGCCACGCTCCTATCTTACGACGAGATCAAGAAGGTCGCCCCCTGGTTGGCGAGGATGATCAATGCCAGTCCGAGACTCGCGGCCATCGTCCAGAACTCGTTGCCCTCGCTGGCTATTATCAGCTTCAACGGGCTCTTGCCGTTCCTACTAGGATGTGCGTGGCGATATCTCGTGCACCATATCACTCTCACCATGTTGCTTTCTCCTTTCCCCGGCAGTCTGCTTGTCTGCTTGCGCCGTGTGGTGCTCTGCATTGCGCAAGCGCCGCGTGTGATCGGTCGATCTGTCATTGAATGGAGATGGAGGCAGCGACAGTGGAACGAGGTGGAAAGGCACGACAGTACTGCCGAGCTGAGTCGCCATAGGGATTTCGGACCAGCAGGGATTCAAGTCGAGAAGTACTGCCGAGTACTCACTTCTCCGAAAGTGAGCACTGGGCACCAATTACCTCGTCGCGATTCCGCCTAATTGTCAAGTTCGCAAGACAAGGTTCGGTGCAGCCGCTAACCGCGTGTCCGTCGCAGGTATCATCTCTTCCTCGTGGTTTCCGTGCTGTTCATCTTTCTCCTTACGACGACTTACTGGGCGCTGGTCATTGATCTTGCCGACTCGCCCGGAAAGGTGGGCACGGATCTCGGATCGCGGTTTCAATCTTGCTCGCTCCCGTGCCGCCGGCCGCTGAGCCAAGTCTGTGCGGACGTCGCCGATGACGAGTTGAACAGATCCCGGAAAAATTGGCAGCCGCACTGCAGACTCCCAACGCGAGAAATTTTATGGTCTCCTATGTGATGCTGCAAGGTGAGTAACGTGCGACGCGCGACGAGCGACGAGCGCCCTGCGGCCCGTTGCGCCGGCTGCTGCTCGTTGTCGGCATGACACCCGGTATGGGGCTGCGCTGATGATCCGACTAGCCCTCGGCTTGATGCCGATGCAGCTGCTCAACCTCGGTCCACTCTTGTCCCTCGCTACGGCCCGAGCGTTCTGGACGAAGACCCCGCGAGGTGCGTTCAGCGTCCATCTCATCCATTCCGCCCAGCTCGTCCTATTCCTGCTCGTCTACATACCCACCCTAGTCCTCGGCCTGTCTCGTCTCCACACCTGAGCCAGCGCGCGACTCGGGACACGCATCAGCTGACCAAACTCCACCGCAGATTACGCCGAAGCCAATGCCCCGCCGATGCTCAACTACGGATGGGTGTACCCCCAGGCGCTCCTCGTGTTCACCATCACGCTGGTGTACAGCGTCGTATCGCCCCTGATCCTTGTCTTTGGGGCGATTTATTTTGGGAACGCATGTGAGTGGCGAGTGGCGAGTGGCGAGGGACCTGAGGAGCGAGGACAAGTGGTGGTCGTTCGATGAGATGGCTGGGCGTAACGCTCTGGACAGAGCTGATGGCGCAGATCTCGTGTACAAGTACAAGCTCTTATTCGGTGAGTGGCGTCGTCAGAGTCATCAGTTCCGACGTACGATGGCGGCAGCCTCATCCGTGTCATCGCAGCGCGATGTCTCCCTTTCTCTCTCTTTCAAAATGTGTGCCACTTACCGACTCGACGCTCTAGTCTACTTCAAGCCATACGAATCCAACGGCGAAGCATGGCGTATCACCTTCAACCGTCTCCTCTGGGCCCTCATCACCTTTCAACTGTTCATGACCGGCATCTTCCTGCTTTCCAACCTCAAGCCCCCGATCCTCGCATTGGCCATGACGCCCCTGATACTCTACACGTTGTGGTGGAGCTGGACGATGATCAGGGATTTCGGTGGCCTGAGCAGGTTCCTGGCCCTCAGTAGTATTTGTGAGGTGGAGAGAGGGGAGGGAGCGGATGTGGTTGCTGGAGTGAGAGGGGAGGACGGGGTTTCCAGGAGTCAGAGGTGGGTCTTCCTTTCCCGGATATGTGGTTTCGTGTTCGGCTGCTTGGTCACCTCCTGCTCCCCGCCTCCCGGTGTCGATTCTGTGGACTTCGGGGTGCGAAGCATGCTCTCATTCCCTCGATCGTGTATCTTGTGCGAGGAACATGACGAGAGCGACGCGAGCAGGGATTTGCACTGGACTGCGTGAAGGATTCAGTCCCGTGTCAAAGTCTTGCTGACCACCGCGTTTACCTTTTAGCAACCTCAACCACCGCCGATACGCCATGAACGACGAGACGCTCTACGTCGCCCCCTCGGACTCTCGCACCGACTACTCGCAGCCGCCAATGTCGTCGTTCTACTACGGCGTGCTGAACACGGGTCGGAGGCGGTACGCCCACCCGGCCCTATCGGGATTGTTGCCGACGCCGTGGTTGCCTGCCAAGAAAAGGAAGAGGCAGTGGGGTGACGGCGCGAAGGCGCGGAGGGGGGTGGTATTGAGTCTGAGGAGGAAGATGGCGAAGAGGTTGAGGAGGCAGCAGGAGAGTGGAGATGGGGAGGGGGATGATCTGGAGGGTGAGGTCCAAGGGCAGGGCGCTGGGTCTGGGGGTGGCGCTGGTGTGGGGACGCGATCGTCATTGCCAGAGGGATGGCCGACTGGCGACGTCTGGGGTGCGTCGACGAGTGCGGGAAGTGGGGGCAATGGCCCAAGTGGGACAGGGGACAACGACAGGGATAGGGATAGACTCGCGTCGAGTCAGGCGTCGAGCAGTCTTAATCCCTGGCGGGACTCAACTCCCCCTCCGTCCGAGCAGGCAGGGTCGGGGAGCGGAAGAGGCGGCACGGCCAGGCTCCGGAACAAGCTTTCGTTCGACCCGGGATCCGGGGTGATTGCGATGCCGGAAGAGAATGTGTGGGACGACGAGGCTGATGAGGATGATGAAGATGAGGAAGGGGGCGGCGGGGCGGGACAGGGCGATGCGCCCGCGAGTCCGGTGAGTGCGCGGGAGGTCGTCAGGAGGTCTTGGCGAGCGAAATGGTTTCGGCGGTCTCGGCGGTCTAAACGGTCTGCATGGTCTGAACGATCCGAACGGCCTAATCGATCTGAAAGGTCTGAACGGTGTGAACGGCTGAGCGGCCCGACCGATCTGATCGGTCTGGACTGTTACGGCCGTGTTGAGGCGGGCACACAGGATCGCGGTCAGACTGGAGTACTGGACCGTGGCGGTGGTCAGGTTACATGTGGATCGATGTGGCTGTGCGAGGAACCGGTTTTGGTACAGCCGACTCACGGCTGACTCGCGTTTAGTCGACGTATTTCCCGCACCCCGAGAGGAGGAGGTCAACGACGGGAAGCAACCCGGATACAGCATGAGCTAGCCACGGCGTGTCATACATGCGGGTTGTGTTGACATGTTACTTTCGCCGTCACCCGGATGCCGAGGGCGGGGGTCAGGGGATACGCAGGAAGGAGGGACGGAACATGGGTCGGGGGGGGACAGTGGTGGGAGCGAACGACGGAGAGTGTGCGATATTGTGCGCGAACATGAGTGGAGCACTGTAGTACGAGTTCTGTACGCCACTTGCAGTACATAGCACTGCACCGTACCACTCGTCTCGGTGGACTGCGATTGGATGATGAGTGATGAATGTCATGATTGTTCTCAAGCACGGCGAAGTGGACCGTCTCGCATTTGGAGTGCTTGATGGCATCTGAACGTCTCGACGGCCCTCGTTCGAGCATTGTGCATTTGTGCATTTGTGCGTTTGTGCATTTGTGCGTTTGTGCGTTTGTGCATTCGTGCATTCGTACATTCGTGCATTCGTGTTCTTGCTTCCGCATCAGTCGCATGGTGAGGTGGTGAGTAGATTCAGCAGCCATGGACCAAACCAAACGACAAACGACAAACGACTGGGAAGTGCTTCGGCCTTGGGATCGCACCACCACCATGTTGGTCGGCTTTTCGGCGTGCTTCCTACCAGTCCCGATCCGGTGATGAGGAGGGTGACGGTGAGTGTGACGATGACGGTGGCGGCGAGGGTGACGGTGACGATACGGCGGTATCAGATGCAGTACTCTCGAGTCTCTACGGATATGGCTTCCGCAAACGCTTGTAGGTGAGTGCCATCCAGGCTGCAGTCCACTAAGCGTCTCATCACCTCTTGTATCGCTGCCACACTTGGCTCCCTCCCGATTTGTTCGGCGGCCGGTTCCTCGAAACAAGCTTGTCGGGCGTAGATCCCCTCAGGCACACCACGGGAGGGTGGTTACCGCTTGTGGCATTGTGGCGGCTGGGTCTGCGTGGCCGATGACCGAGGCTCGGAACGTCAGACTTCTGGGCCTCTGATGTTCCCCTGTGACGTGTGGTTCGCCCGAGGCCGAGGGGATCGGGTTAGTCCGGTGACCTCGTTCCAAACCACCCGACCGCCGACTGCCTTGCCTGCCCTTTGTCTCGTCTCGGGGTGCCGGGTCTGGGTCGTGTGCGTCCATTGACCATGTCGATGCGGTCGAGCGGCAACGGTCACTCGCAGTCTCGCATCCCAGTACCCACTTGGCTAGTTCCATCGGACAGCAAACTCTACCTTTTCCCTGACATCAGGATCGCCGCTACCCTCCTCCACGCAGCTAGCAGCGCCCAAGCCTGTCCCGAAGCCCTTCGTGTTGTTGCCGCCGCCCGCAGCCTAGCCCTGCCCCTTAGCTGGCTGGGGGAGAGCATGCATCCCGGTCGGGCACGACGACCACACCGTACGACCCTACGACCCTACTGAAAGGAGGGTAGGAAGACACGAAGGAGGAAGGAAGGCAGAGAAGGCAGAGCTGCTGCAAGGCAGGTTAATATTTTCCAGCCCGACACCTCGGCATCGGGCACGCAGCGCAACGCTTCCATCCTTTGGCTTGCTTTCCAGCGGACTTTCCAGCTCTCCTCTAGTCTCTCTCCTGAGCCTCTCGCCTCTCGCCGCTCCCCCCTGTCCTCGGCCCCTTGGTCGCCTGCCGCCCTGAACCGGCCACTGCTATTTTCGCCAGTCCACTTCGGTGTCCGAGTCTCACTCAACGCTTGCTGCCTTGTCTCGGCGCTCGGCGGACTCCTACGGCGCATCACGGCATCGCAACCGTGTACTCGCGCGTCGATCCGGCATCGGCATCGGCGTCAGCGTAAGCCAGACTCAGCGTCCGAACCACGCCGAACGACAAAGACGAGGCGACAAAAACATATCTCGTCAGTCTTCACTCTTGGAGGATATTACTCCTCTACAACAGCAACAACAACAACAACCACCATCGACATTTTCCATCGCATACCTTACGGTCTCGCTCCGACCGACATTGAAGAGGTAACAACCAACTTTCGACATCACACAGGCTCTGTGTTTGTGTCCTTTGTGTCGACTGAACGACCACAACATCGCGGGCATTAAATCACTCGGTGAACGCTTCTCGGCCACCTCCCCGTGTCCATCGCTTCTCCACCCATCACCCACACCGCTACCACGCTCATGGCCACCGGCACCGCCGCTAACTCCACCATGACCTCCTCTACCACCCTCGCCTCGCATCCGACCAAGGAGTCGGGCTCTCCCTCCATCGCCGCCTCGACCCACTCCCACGACAGCGGGGTCACCAAAGAGAAGGCCGCCCCCGTCGTCGTCGGCGGGAAGGACAAGAACGCGCCCAAGTCGGCTCCGCCAAAGGGCGTTTCGGGGGGAATGCAGGCCCCGCTCGAACTCCCCCGATGGAGGTTCTGGCTCGTGTTCGTCAGCTTGATGGTGGCTATCTTCCTGTTTGCCCTTGGTGAGTGTGGATGCCACGGCTCGATCGTCCACAGGACAAGCCCGACTGTCGACCTGTCGTGAAGCGCCGTCCCCGTCGTCGTCGCTGTCGCCGCGCCGCTGACATCCCAGACCAACTCATCATCGCCACTGCCATCCCCAAGATCACGGTCGAGTTCAACTCGCTTACCGAGCTGTCATGGCTCGCCTCTGGTTTCTTGTGAGTGGCGCGGGTCTCTCCGTGGCATCGGTGCTGCAAGCACTGTTCTGGCCTCCCCTCCTTTCCACGTCACTGTGCTATGTGCGCCCGTTGGCTCGCTGGCCCGCTGGCCCGCTGGCCCTTCCTGCCTTTCCTCGCGCGTTTGTGGCCCCCGCTGACGCTCCGGTCCAGCCTCACCCTGCTCGGCTTCAACCTCATGTACTCGCAATGGAACCAGATCTTCCCCTCGAAGCACGTCATGATGTTCGCCGTCTTCATCTTCGAGGTCGGCTCGCTCCTGTGCGGCGTGGCCCCCTCGATGCGGGTCCTCATCCTCGGGCGGGCCGTCGCGGGTGTGGGAGCCGCCGGCATCTTCAGCGGGGGTATGATCGTCATTGCTGAAATCACGGCGATACACGAGCGGGCGCAGTACTTTGGCTTGTTCGGTGTTTGGTGAGTCGGGCGTGAGGGCGTGGTGATCGTGTGGCATTTGAATCGACTGACTCGGCAGCTTCGCCATTGCTTCCATCATCGGACCTCTGGTCGGCGGTGCGTTCGCGGACCACGTCTCGTGGCGATGGTGCTTCTACATCAACCTTCCGTGAGTCGTCGCGATGATGTACACTACCTACACTTCCCCGATGCCTCCCGTCCGGCGTTTCCTCGTCGCTCACCTTCGTCCCCGCTGACCCGCTCCAGCATCGGTGGCCTCGCCCTCGTCATGCTCTTCCTTTCCCTGCCCGCTTCCCCCCCGCTCGGCCGCGCCGACTCGTACAAGGGCTACTCCAAGGAGATGTTTTGGCAGGTCGTCAAGTGCGACTGGCTCGGCGTGGCCATGGCCATGGCCTGGGGTTGCTGCACCATCCTCGCCATGCAGTGGGGAGGCGTCACCAAGCCCTGGAACGACGGCTCGGTCATCGCCTGCTTCGTCATGATGGGCGTGATCCCAGTGATCTTCGTGCTGTACGAGACCTGGCTGGGCGACAAGGCCATGTTCCGCGTGGCACTCTTCAAGCGTCGAACAATCATGTGAGTGCCGCCAGCGCACCAGCCTCCATCCACCTCTGGACCGGATGACTACGACTGTTTCACTGACTCTCTCCATAGCGGAGCTTGTATCGTTGCGTTCTTCCTCTTTGCAGTGTTCATGTTCGAGGTGTACTACCTCAGTATCGCATACCAAGCGGCGTACCACACCTCCGCCACCGGCGCCGGCGTCAAGCTCCTCCCCTTCATCCTCGTCCAGATCGCCGTCCTCATTCTCTCCTCGAGGATCATTCCCATCATCGGCCGCTTCAAGTGGGTCATCGTCGCGGGCCCCGTCTTCCTCGCCATCGGATCCGGACTGCTCTACACCGTCAAGTACGGCACCCCCGAGTCGCACCTGTACGGCTTCCAGGTGTTCCTCGGTATCGGTATCGGACTGTCGCTGCAGAACATGATGCTGGCGGTGCAGTTCGAGCTCAAGAACGAGCCCTGGTTGATCTCGGCCGGAACGGGTCTGTCCGTGTTCAGTGAGTCGGAGCGGTTCAAACTCAATATGTTTACTCATGCACCTGCGCATCCTCCCACTTCCACCATCAGACTCTCCTCACACTGAGCACACCCCGCTGACCGCCTCTACCAGTCGGTTTCGCCGGACGAATCATCGGTCTCTCCCTCGCCGGATCCGTGTTTGAGAACATGATCCAGGTCAACCTCCGGAAATACGCCTCGTCCTTGCCCAGCGTGTACATCTCGGCCGTCATCAACTCTGCGGGAGCCGTGTGGGACACCATCCCGGAGCAGTACCAGCAAGAGGTCCTCGTGGCGTACACCGAGTCGCTGCGGGACGTGTACATCATCGGCGTGCCGTGTGCTATCCTCGCGTTCTTCGGCGCGTTGATCATCAAGAACAGCAAGATGCCGAGCAAGGCGGAAGAGCAGGCCAAGATCCAGGCGATGAAGGAGAAGGCGGCGTTGGCGAAGGAGCAGAAGGAGGGTGTGGCGCCGGCTCAGGCAGCGGCGGAGGCAGAGGCTGCCGCCGAGGCCGAGGTGCAGGTCGAGGCGCAGAACGTCGATATCGAGGCGGCGAATGCCGAGGGGCTCTCCGGGGTCAACCCCCTGCCAGTACAGGCAGAAGTGGACGCGCAGGCGGCGCTCGCCAAGCAAGAGGGCAAGAGCGCGGTGTGAGCGGGGTGAGCGAGAGCGAGAGCTCCAGCTTGACCGGAGGGAGGGATGTGATGCGAGCGATAAGACCTCGGGTTGGTGGCGTGATACCGAGGTCTCAGTCGTGGTACGCGTTGCGCGTTTCGGCGTGGCGGTGTGCGCAGTGTCCATATATGCCTTAGAGATCATGCACAGTGCTTATAATGTGGACGATGCGCGGTCGGCTTCCCCCGTGGTAGGTCCTGACATCCTCTCGGTGACTACCAGTCGCAAAGCGGTAGCTACTGGAAAACGCAATGCCGAGTGCCCAACCTGCAGGGTACTGTTGGGACCAAGTTGAGACTTGTTCGGTGGCCACCGAGGTCCGAGGTCACAAACTGAGCGCCAGCTCAGAAGTACGCAGCCGAGTGCCGCTCATGTTGCGTCGTCACTGCTATGATGTTTTGGGAATGTTCGTTCGGGGCTATCGATTCCCAAACTGCGGTCGCCGAATACCCAATACCCGGACTGAGTATCGTATACCGCACCGCACCGCACTGCACCGCACCTGCGTTTGAACTGTCACGATACAAGAAACGGAAAACCACGTCAATCGTCGGTCGTGTCGTCTCGTGTCGTGCCAAGCGCCTCCACCCGTCGCGCGACGAAACACACACTCACGATCGCGCTCGCGCTCGCGCTCAGGAACTCGGGTCGCAGGGATGGGGCCAGGACAGAACAAGCAGGAACGGTGTATCGTAGTATCTGAAGCAACCCTCTCGACGGCTAAGGTTGGTGCGGTGTTCTGACATACCACTTGAGCTGGTTGATACCCCCGACAAATGCTCGCAGCGATCACATCGCCACACGAGCCGTTGAGCTAGGATACACAATCAGTCGTACTTGAACAGTAGGGCACACGGTGTGCGAACCCCCGTAATGTCATTTGCAGATCTGTTTACAATACCCTGTAGGAGTACGCTGTTCCTAATCCGCATTGGGGTAGTACGACGACGATGCTTGATCCCAAACTTTCCGGAAACAGCAACACAATGCGAGCCGCTCGACTGCTGGGCTGCGCTGCCCCGCTGCCACTCCTCCTGGGTGCCCTGGGTGACGTTTCATGAACCCCGCTGGCCTACCCGTTCTGGTGGATCGTGAGTCGGGTGGCCCCCCTCGCTGCCCATTCGCCAAAGCGGTTAACCCGTTGAGCCGTTAAGCCTCTTGACCCTGGCTCTGTCGCTCCTGCCTCGCCGCTGCCGGATTCCCTCCCGCGGTGCGTGGCGGCGTTGCGTTGCGTTGCGTTTCATTTCGTGCACCGAGCTATTGTCGCACCCCGGCGCACTACGAGTACGAGTTACTACTCGACTCGTTCTCCCTCATCGTTGACCTTTTGTCCCTTTGCTTCGCGTTTCGCATCCATCCACCCATCCATCCATCTACCAACCCAGTGCGGCGCCCGACTCTTCGTCCGACGCTTTGACAGTAGCGGCACGAACGCACGAACCATTGTTGTCCGGTGGACCCCGCTGAAACGCCGGGACAAAAACGGTTTCGACGAACGGCACGGCGACGGCATCTCTTTTGGGTCAGCAGTCGTTAGGCACAGGGCGGTCTCTCCACACAACAACAATCTCAAACCCAGACGATCTGGTCCTTTGTTCTGCGCGCGCTCAGACGCAACGCCAACGCCGCCATCGCCATCGCCATCGCCAACCCGGTACGTGTCAGAGTCGGCAGCGCGAGCCCCCGCCGCTGCCTGCCTGACTGCCTGCCTTCCTGCCAAGTGAAACCCACCAACCCMCCCMCCCCGCCGATGTCAGCACGCACCGCCAACCCTGTGGCCCACCACCCGGGCCCTCCGCCTCAGCCCCAGCCCCATCCCCACCCTCCCCAGCCGCCATCCCTCGCCGGCTCCTCCCCGCGATCAACAGGGCGCTTTGAGTTTCCACCCTCCGCGGCGGTCCACCCGTGAGTGATAGCGACAGCGTGGCTACGGACTGCTTCGTTGCTCCTTCTCGTCTCGTGGTGCTCCTACTCCTTTCGCTCTCATCGCCTGTTTCGGCGCTGGCCTACAGTGCGCAGATACACCTACCTACCTGCCCACCCCCCACCCCGACTCCTTGCGTCGAAACCCAATCTCTCCTGCTCTCCTGCTCATTGTTCTCGTCCGCTCTTGTTGTGGGACATATGCCCCGCCCGAACACACCTCCTCCGTCGCAGTCGTTGCAGTAGAGCCCAGAGCCCAGAGCCGAGCCGTCGCTGATCGGTGTACCTTTTCTCATCCGCCGATCAACACATCGAAAACTCAAATCAAATCGCTCCGCCGTTCCCTTGATACGGCTTGATACCACTCCATCACATTCCCCCCCGACTGAATCTCGTCCACCGTCGCCATCGCTACTCATCGGTACGCGAACCATCCCAATCATCGTCGTCGTCGTCGCCGTCATTGCCATCCACCTCATCCACCTCTGCGTCTGCGCTCGTGCGCCCGCTCGCGCTCGTGCTCATCCCTCCCTCCCTCCCTCCGCCGCCGCTGTACCTCGTCGGGATCTGAAACGCCAACCCAATCTCCCCGTCTCACCATCTATTATTCACTCCGTCGTACACATCTTCGCCCTCAAAACGTCTTTTGCCCCTTGCCCCGTCCGACACGTCCCTTCCCATCCCACCACTGCCCACTGCCCACGCCGCGGTGCGGTGCATCTGCTTCTTGTTCGTCCGCTCGGTGAACATGCTCACTTTCTCGCTTCCACCTACTTTGCACCGTCCCGTCTCCCATTCGACATCCGCCTTGACCCCCCACATCCAACATCCCTCGCCCACGTCTTGCGGTGATCCCGATCCCGATCGCGATTGTGACCCCCTGCTCGCTTCCCACTTGCTGGTACGCTCGCCTCCCCCCGGCTACTCTCCCGTATACCGCGTTCCCTAATATCCATCCTTTCGCATTGACTCCCACCACATCCTCGATTCCAACCACATCCACCCTTCTTCCTCCCCCTCGATTTCGATCACCCACGTGATCCCCCGCTCGTCCCTCTTCATCTCGCGACCGTCTCAACCATCCCAACCTTCGCTCCAACTCCAATTCCCACTCCACCGCCGACCCCAAACACCCCAAACCCCTCCCCGCCGCACATCATCATCAACCTCCTCAACGCTGTCCACGTCCGCCATGGCGATCCCCGCACTCCCCACCCCGTCCGCTCCCGCCTTCGCCATCCCCTCCCACCCCCACGCCGCCCCCGCTCGCAGGACATCGTCGTTGCGCGACCCGTTACCCGACGCGACGCCCCCCGGAGGCTCGCGCGCGAGCTCGATGAGCGCAGATGAGGACGAGGAAGGGGACGAGTTTATGGCGCACCAGACGAGGGGGTCGAGGAGGCGAAAGGGAAAAAGCAGGGGAGAGAGGTGAGTGCGGCGTCGGTGTCCCGATGTGCCGATGACCCGATCCCTGGCGGTGGTCTGTGCGCGGTGATTTGGTTTGAGCGGGATTGCGACTGTGATTGCTGTGAAGGGGGACCGTGCGTGTGATTCGGGCGACGAGGACTAGGACAAAGGACTCTGGTCACGGTGTTGTGTCCGTGTGGCCGTCTCCGTCTCCGTCTCCGAGGAGTTTGACACTCCCAATCCCATCCCATCCCATCCATTGTTTCCACGCCTTCCCGATCACTCACGCCATTCCCATTCCAACAGCCATTCCACCCTCAGCACACCCTGTATCCTCCTTAGCTCCTTTCAACCCACCTCGCGTTTCCTCGCGTTTCCTCCCGTTTCCTCCTTTTCGCCGTTCCACATTCCCACACCACACGTCCTCGCCACGCAACAAACCCCCCGTACCCCTTCCCTTGCCTGCCCGTCCCATTCATCCGCGCCTTCGGAGGGTGACGGCTCACTGGTCTCATCTGAGATCACACCGGCAACCGGCCCCGCTGCGTCTCGACTCCTTTGCTCGTCGCGGACGTCAACGGCCATTGGCGTCTCGGCTTTACACACCGCTGCTGCCCTTGTCGTCTCACGCCTTGTCCTCACCATCTCTTCACGTCCCCGCGTCCTCTTAGCGCTCGCTCAACCCCGTCTCTTCGGCTCCCTCGATCGCTTTGCACTCCGCCCTGAGTCGATCGTCTCCCCGACGAGCGAGTCATGCTGACGATGCCTTCCTCGCCGTTCCTCACTCCCCCGCCAACACTGCCACCGACCCGCGGATCATCTGTCCACCACCCCTCTACCACCCACGCTCACACCCACATCCACACCCAACTGGCTTACGCGACTCACCCTCAACCCGTTCCCCTCGCGAAACCCGGTTTTGCACAACACTCACCGCCTTACTACTACCACCCCACTGCCGTCACCATGCCCATACCGCCCACCTTCGCTCCCACCTCACGTACCGTGTCGTTACCGACCCTGCAACCGGAACCCGACTCTCACACTCCCGATCTCACCCATAGGGATGACGAGGCTGACGCTGGCGACGCCGAAGTGAACCCTCGAGTGGAGAAACGACGTCGAACAAACCGGGGAATCAAGTCGGAACTTGGCGTCGCGCCCTCACCAGTGAGGAAGGGGTCCTCACCCGCCTCGCCAGCCGGGACAGCGCTCTCATCAGGGGGAGGCGCGGCCAATGCCAGCACCAACTCAAACCCCCGCTCCCGGGCGAATCTGCCTCCCATCAAGCCTATTGGTTTCGCCCAGTCCAGAGAGTCAAGAGATGATGGACAGGATCATCCGATCCCTTCACCCGTCGTCATGGGCTTCGACTTCAAGATGATTGATGATCAGCAGCTTAGGACGGTGAGTCGAGTCCCGGCTTCGTCTCGAGCCTTCACACCCATCGGAACTATTTTGTTTATGTGGTTTGATCGATTCTCGTATCATCGATCCGTTCTGCCCGTGCCCGTTGTGGTCGCATGTGCATCGTCACGGCGTGGTGCGCTGACACACCCTCGCTCAGGTACGAGACACCATCAGCATCAAGGAGCAGCAGCAGGCGTTGATCGCGCAACGTCGGAGGGACCTCGCGGCGAGCACGCCGAGCACGCCCAAAGAGTTGACATTCAAGGGCTGGCAGCCCAAGGACCCAGAGAAGCAAGGCGTGGGTCGGCGGAGGGAGAAGACGCGGGACAAGGTCGAGTCGTTGAGCATCGTCACGAGCGCCAGTGACAAGGATGTGGTACCGGGATCAAAGGTGGGCAAACCAAATCACGCATGGGTTGGCATGTGGAGTCGCGCTGATTCGGTTTAGTCCGCTCCGCTGAACCAGGCGCTGTCGACGCAGCAGCAATCGCCGCGTGACTTGCCATCTGGGTCACAGACGGCCATGCCGGGACATATCCTCCCGCCCCTGTCGTCCTACCACGGCACCAATGGCATGGCTGATCCTCGGACTGCACCGCTCGCGCTCGGTCGCGGTCGTGCGGAAGAACACGAGTTTGCTCGACAACAGGGCGGCGCGCCGTATTTCCGCCGATACGAGCCTGTGCCCACGCACCGGCCCTCTGGTTCCGAAAGTGGTCATCGTCGGAATTTCACCGCGCCTCAAGCCGGTCCGGGCGGACCTGCACCGGGACCTGTCCGATTTGAGACTTCGGAGCGCGGCGGAGCGGCTGCACCGGGCAGTGCGCTCCTCGCCGCCGTTCCACACCGAAATGGCTTCACGGGCCCTGGCCCCAGTGCGGAATCCGATCCGGACTCGCCACCTCGCGGAGCCAGGCGATCCGATTTCCTCCAACCGTTCAATCAGCTGTACGACCTCATGCACCAGACCGAGAACCTCAAGATGCAGCTGTCCGATCTCCTGCACCGGTACGAATCCGCCTTCACCGCCCAGCAGCAAGGGTACCAGGACTTCAAGGCGACCGCGGCGCAGGCGGGCACGCTCCTCGGCAGTCTGCAGGCGAGCGCGGACAGTCTCAAGGAGATGGTGCGGTACGAGGTGGGCAGAGCGGGGAGCACGGAGAAGAAGGAGGTGGACGAGCTGAGGGAGAGGGTGAGGAAGCTGGAGGAGAAGTTGGGGGAGAAGTGAGGCGGCGGCGGGGCGAAGCGGCGATGCGGCGAGTCGACGAAACGAGCGTGTCACAGCGTGTCACAGCGTGTCGCACTTGGACGAGGTCAAGGACTGGGAATGAGGGGAGTAGGACAAGTGCCTACTGGTCAGGGCGAGGGCGGGGCCGTGGAGCAGGCGTCTTGCCAGAACACCGACCGACGCCGAGTGGTTTTAGTCCACCTTGGCGTCCACCTTGGCGTCCACCTTGGCGTACCGGCATTATGTGCGGAAGCGGAGCAGTGCTCGAGCAGGTGTGCGATGCGGACTGTGGATTGGCGAGTACGCAAGTACGCAAGTGTGTGGGTTGTGCGTGCGGATTGGGTGTGCGGTCGTGGAATGAGGACATGGCCGCTGTGACTTGGGCCGGGTGTTGCTGGAGTGCCGGAGTGCGGCGGGAGTCGTAGCGGGCGTAGCGGGTAGCGGAGGCTTCACAGATGGAATACGCAGGAGCAGGAGCAGAGCAGGAGCCGAACCCATAGCCTGGCCTAAGCTTTCAACTCGTCGTATCGCTCTCATAGGGTCATGGAATCACTATTTGATCCGGCCAGCGAGGCTCTGCACGGTGGGCGTGCCACTCCAGGTGCCACTTTGAGTAGTTGTGGCGCCACACATCGGCGATTCGGGAATATCCAACGTTGCTCGTTCTCCGCTCCGCCCCGGCTTCTGACTGTGACTGTTGCAAGCTCTTGGTCGAATCGAGCAAACCCATCCCACCTCTCTCCTTCTCATCTCCTCGACTCCTCTCCTCATCTCCTCACCAGAAACCATCTCAAAATGTCGGCCTGGCGCGAGTTCATGTCGTGCGTAGCAGCTCTCCCGATTTGCTCGAGGATTTTCATTCGTTTCTGGCACCCGTACCCGTACCCGTACCCAGCTCTCTTGATTCCTCGGCATGGTTTCGTGCTCGCCTTTCGCTCCCTCTTGCTGCGTCGCTCCTCGCTTCCTTTTACCTTCTCCCGCCCTCTTCGGCTCCTGTTCCTGCGCCTGCGCTCACTTCTGCGTCCGCGTGGATGCCCTTCCTCGTGCTTCCTCCCCCTTTAGTGCGGGGATTCGTGAGGATGCTGACGCCTGCTTCTCCTGCTTCTGCGTCTCCTTCGCCCGTCGCTCGTCGTTCGTTTCGGATCGACCTCGACGCCGTACTCTCCGCCTTGCCATCACACCCACCGCTCATACCCCTCGCTGTCGCACCGTCCACCGCCCACCGCCCATCGCTCACCCCTCACACCGCTCACACCGCTCACACCCCTCGCTATCGCCCACCGCTCACACCCCTCGTTATCGCCCACCGCCCACCACCTGGCCCGCTCACACCCTCGCCCCGCTCACACCCCTCGCTATCGCACCGTCCACCGCCCATCGCTCACACCCCTGGCTATTGCTCGCCCCGCTCACACCGCTCACACCCCTCGCTATCGCTCGCGGTGCTCGTGGTGCACAGGTGGAACAAATACACCACCATCGCCTCCCGCGCTCTGCGCCAGGCTCTGTCCGAGTCGGAGCGCGTCGCCGCGGAGAAGCGGGCGCATGTGGGCGTGCGATACCAGATCTGGGAGAAGGGGCAGGGCGGGGAGCAGGTGAGTGGGGAAGGAAACGGTTCGGGCGGTCAGGGCGGTCAGGGCGGTTCGGATGGTTCGGGCGATCTGATGGCGATCCGGGTGGGGTGGAGTGGGGTGAATTGTGAATGGTGTAAGGGGTGTGGTGTGTGGCGTGTGGTGTATGGTGTATGGTGTTTGGTGTTTGGTGAATGGCGTTTGGTCGCGGTTATCAAGGGTTTCGCGGAGAATGGGGGATGGTGGATGTGATGGATCCCGGAAGATTCATTTGGGATGGGGCTGGATGGGACAGGTCCTTGATCGGGCAAGTCTTGATCGGGCGTGTCTGGAGCCCTCGATCTGTCGAATGCGGGTTGATGATATCGGGTGGAGTTGGATAACGTGACGGGTTGGATTGCGAGGATCGGGAGAATTGGAAGGATTGGAAGGGTCGGAAGGATCGGAAGGAGACCGGAGAGTGTGTGGGTTGGTGTGGGACGATTGCGGGTGGTGAGACGGAGAATGCTGCGTTGGACGAGCGTTGGAGTAGAGGAGTGGAGGAGTGGAGTGTGGACCAGTGGGAGGGATTGTCCGATGGTGTTGCGGAAACACTTCGGGCGCAAGAGGCGGCACGAACGGGTTCGGGACGCACACCAAGGCCGCGGACGACGACGGCTCAGAGGGGGACGACCATGGTCAGGGCAAGGAGCAGTGTGGAGTCCGAGCAGGGGAGGTCGAGGCGTCGCTGCGTTACGACGAGACCCGATTGGGGCGTGCTTCTCTCGGTGTCTTGGTGTCTCCGTGTCCCCGCGTCTCCGTGTCTCCCGATCTCGCGAATCACGCTGACGAACTGCTCCTCCTCGTCGTGATCCTCATACCGATTGAACAATTTATCACGATTCGCGTTCGCCAATCCAGACCTACGTCGTCCCCCCGAAGAAGGAGGGTGGTGGTCTTCCGCCAGTCTAGTCCGTCCCAACACCACGCCACACCACCCGACACCACACCGACACCGAAACAAAGCAGGCCGGGACGGAAACCGGGAACGGAGGGTCTGGTGAGGATGGGATAGAGGAGAATGTAGAAGTAAGGTCGAGGGAGATGCATCCGTTTGACCTGGCGTGGGGTGTGATCTGGCGAAGGACACGGAGTGGGGTCTGGTCTGGGCTTGGTGTTGGGTCAGTGTGAGGCTGTGATGTCTGCGGATGACGCTGTGCGGTGAACGAAACGCCATCTCATCGCGGCATTCATTCCGTTTCATTTCGCGTCGCCGTCGCCGTGAGGCGTGAGGTGTGAGGTGTGATCGGGTGTTTGTGTTCATGAGGGCCTCGCCACGCCCGGGACTTTGGGGTGCGGGAAGATGAGTGGTGGAGGTACTGGGGAAGGGACGGAGAGAAGGACTGGGGCTTGTTCGTGTAGGTATCTGTGCGTTCCACGCCGATGAGAGCTAGAGGGCTGCATGGTTGAGTGGCTGAGAGGTTGATCGGAACACACGACCAAAGAACCGCTGCAAGGTCGAGAGAGCCCTGACGAGGCGGACAAACACTAGCGGAAGTGGACGCCGAAGCAAAGCAGAAGCAGGAGCGGGACTGACATTGCCGGTGCGAAGTCCGGAGTGCGGAGTGCGAGGTGCGGAGTTGCCTAGTGCTCAAGTCGACTGATTGCTCTTGAGCACAATCGTACAATCGCAGAATCTGGGCGCAGGCAGGCAGGCGGGCGGGCGGGCAGGTGCATTTTGTTCTGTTCTGAAGAGGGGAAAGTGTTCTGTTCTGGAGAGGGACACGAGGCAGTGTGTTTTGGGGGTCCGTCTATACTGTTCTCGTACATACACCTGCAAGGCATCTTTGGAGTTGACGACAAACTGCGGGACGGGGCTTGCCTCTGCCCGGTCGCGCGGATGGTCGGGACACGGTCCTCCAGCTTGAGTCTGGCACAGCGAGATCTTATGCGCACAAATGCAATCTCATGGCTCTGCTCTAGATCTATGGATCGGTCCGAAGCGCTGATAATCTAAATCACTCGTACTCTGCTCAGATCTGGCCTTGCTGGGATACTGTATGAAATCATCTCTGCGCCGTCCTGGCGCCGAGTAGGACAGACAGAAACACCACACCACCTCGACGTCGAAGGTCGCCCCGAGTCGAGTACGTTCGGGGTTTCCCTCGGTAGATTGAGTGGGTCGGGGTCAACATCGACCGCCGACCGCCGACCGCCGACTGCCCCGACTCGCTCAATCTCGACGCCCCCGACTCGCTCGACTTCCAGCGATCTACCTTCCCCGCGACCCGTCGAGGGGTCGACCCACGCCCGTCAGACCTGCGCTACCAGCACCCTCTCGTACCTTCCCGTCTCCCTCTGTCCGCCGCCCTTTTCTTGGGGCCAATCGGTCATGGTCACCCCGGTCAGGGCGAGGCCGTTCTTGCGCATGACGGCGATGGAGCCGAGGTTGTCGGATTCGATGTACTGTGGGGCGAGGGCGACGCGGAGCGTGTCGTCGCGGAGGGCAGCAGAGGGGGAGCGAAGGGTCAGAACGGGGCAGGGTGATAGGATAGAGAGGTAGGGTGGGTTGTAGGGAGGGTTGGGGAACAGATTTAGGCGCGGGAGGAGGGTGAACGGAAGACAAGTGACCGGCGACGAAGAAGGTAAAAGTGAGGGAGAGGGGATTGGCGAGGGTGAAGAGATTCGGGAGGAAGATCGCGAGAGAGCCGAGAGACACAAGGAAGCAAGAACCCGGCCACCGAGTCGCAAGAGAGTACGGAGAATACGGGGTCGACGGTGGTGTAAAACACAATGTCAGCGCCGTGCCCTGTCCCGTTTCCCGTGACCCTCCCGTTTCCCGTACCCCATCTCGTCGCCCGTGCAGCACTCACCGCCCCGACCTTTCCGATCCCCATCCAGGGCTTCGCCCAGCTATCGATCATCACCGCCACGACCTCTGTCATGACGCCCCGACCGTGGTATGCCGGGTCGAGGACGTAGCCGAAGTCGTGGACCTGTTGCGAGGCGGGGAGCTTGGCCATCTGCGGGAGAGAGCAGGGTCAGTCTGATAGCGGAGGGGATGCCCGTGGACATGACAACAACACTGGGAGGCGAAGGAGATTGGGAACAAGAGGACCGTTGTCGGCGTCGGAGTCTCGGACTGTAGCGAACTGAAACAGACGGAACGCGAAAGGCAGGTCGAGGTCGAGGTGACGCCCGAACCTCGGAGAGACAAGCGAGTACTTGTTCTCCCCTGGATGCGCCGCGGGACCATCGAGGGGACAGGACAATCCGAGTGTGCGGGATGCGCTCGGACGCGGGCACAAGAACAGACGGAGGATGGCGGGAGGCAGCGTGGAAGCAGCATCCCGAATCAAGCCACTCACCTCTTCTGGGGTCACAGGATACTCGTCGAACGCATTGCTCGTTATCCCGAGATGCATATCCCCCACGATCTTCCCTTTGGAAGTGTCATATAGCGACTTGAACGGGAAACCGAGTATGCTCTCCCCCGAGACGGGGAGGATCGGCTGAGTCGGGTCGGGCGAGGAAGGAAGGAGGGCGCGGAGGTGAGCGAGGAGGGGGCGGTGCGCGGACAGTGAGGAGGAGAGCATCTCTTCCGCGAAGGAGCGGGGGAAGCTGAGTGAGGGGATGGATCAGTGAAGTAGTTAAAGACCGGGAGGTGAGGAGAGGAGGTATTGCTCACGGGTAAGGCAGACGATATAGTCGCTGGCCTATGACCGGGTGATTGAAGAGCTCGACCTGATAGGGGTGAGCGATGGGCGTGGGTTGGACATCGCAGCTGCGATACAGTACCGCGCAGCGAGCATTTCCGGGGACTGGACTGCCTGAGAAACAAGACCAGGCGGAAGAGATTTCCAACAAAGATGGGCGGGGAAGCTGTACCTTGGAACTCCGTGTCGAATTGTTTCGCGGAGTAGACCCCTCTGAGCCGTCGCTACGCATCGACTCACAAGCTCATCCTCGATGCCTTCTCTGAACGGCACGAGCCTCAACTCCGGAAAGGAGGGAAGCTGGAGGTACGTCTCCTCCCTCTCTGGATCCCAGCGGAGCGCCGAGGACAGCGCGGCGAGGTAGCTCGGGGACGCGCGGTCTGGTCTAGGGGAAGGAGCGGGAGAGGGCTCGACGTGCGCCGATACGGCGGTGAGCATGGTGGTGACGTTTGACGAGCACACTGTGCTTGTACGGGCGGATACTTGGAGGAGATGCGAGCGGTGTTGTCGGTGTTTCAACAGATGAGGAGAAGGGTATCGAAAGCCTTGAGTGTTTGCTGGAAATTGTCGACACGGGCACGGCCGAACATGTGGGAAAGTATCTAATCTCCCTATCGCCCATGTGATACCATATGTACCCCATAACACAACACTGGCTTCAATTACTCAGCCCGCCCATCAGCCCCACACGACCGTATGTATGCTTGCATGTCATGTGTTTGTTGCTATTGGCTTGAAACGAGCGATGCAATACTGTACAACAACCTTGGCTTTGCGGGATGCACTGTGAAGTATGAGGAATGACCCGTGTCTTCAGCTATCTCCACCGTCGCACTCTCCCAATCTCCATTTACTCTCGGCGCTTGTAATCCCTCTCCTAAGCATCCCCTTCATATGCCCGCGCTGGCCGGTCCATGGCCTCTCCTGCCGTTCCTCCGCTTATCCCGATCATCTCCCTCGTCCTGCTTGATCACCGCGACGCCCATGTTCCTCCTCTTCGCCGCGCGCGCCTCCCTCGCCTCCCTCCGTCCGCTGGGGGTGACCGGGGCGGGGCTCGCCGAGGTCGCCGAGGGTTCCTCGCTCATCTCGGCGTCTACCACAGTCCGCTTCGCTCCGACAGGGATGGTCTGCGCCACGCTCTGCGTTTCCCCTCGAAGCGGCATGGCGACGTTTGCGGGGAGGGAAGGGTTGAATGTCGAAGAAGGGAACGAGGACGAGGCTTGATCGGTTCGATATCGTAGTGGGCTGCGAGATATTCTGATCGGAGCAGGCGCGTATTGTCGGGATCCAGTGACCGCTGCGGTGGGCGAAGAAGCGGCAGAAGACACAGAGGCAGGAGTAGGCTGATAACCGGGTACGGATTCGGTAGAGACGGGAGTGGAGGCAAACGAATTGAGTCGAAAGTCAGGACCAGGTCGGGATGGGCCGGCTGGAGAAAGCTCTCCGTCCATCTTGTGTTCTCGAGCAGGGCTGGTGTCGGGAGGGGCCGAGGCAGGACGGGCATGCAGGTTCTGGAGGGTTTGTCGTAGCAGCGGCGCGCGCTTGGCAGGGGGAGCAGGGTTCGCAGAGGGTGGTTCGTCCGATTCGTCGGCGGCGAAAGCTGCCATTGCGACCTGCGCAGATCAGCAGGGCTCCGGAAGCAGCGTCTGGAAGTCGAGAGAATGTCGAGATGTGTGTGTGTGGACCTGGGTGAATGGCGAGACCATCACGCACCTCACGCGCTTCCGCCCAGTCCATCAGACGGGAGAGGGTCTGAGTCGCATCCTGTCCAGCTCCAATAGACGACTGCACTGTCGAAAGCACATCCGCACTGATACCCTTATCAGTCCTGTCCCTCACAAGTCGACCTCGAAAAACCGAAACACTCACAGGCAGGCCGAGTACCCGACGTGATACGCTTGCTGATCTGCGTCAGTGTCCAGCTCGGGTACATGTTCGGGGGTTTGGGTGGCGGCGATGACAACTCACTTTGGTATACGAGAGAGAGCTCTTGTAGAGATTGGTGATGCTCAACGCGGCGGCTGCGAAGGACATGCGTCAGCTACATCATCCAAAACCACGATCGCAACACCGCGCGCAGCCAAGTGATGAGAGCGATGCGCGCGCGACATACCTCTGAACTTGTCGCCCATGTCGCGCTCCGCATCAGCCAAGCCGGGGGGCAAGGACGAGCCCAGGGCGGAGAGGTCCATGCTGGACGTAGTGTGGGTCCGGTGGGTCGATAATAGGGGAAAGGACCGGGCAGCGAAATGAATGCAATGGAGAAGGATGAGGATGAGATGAGGAGGGATGTTTGAGTTATCGAGAGAGAGTGAGTGGGAGAGCTCGGACACTGGCGATAGAATCTACAATGGTGGCGATGATTATGTAAGCGGGTGAATGCTGCCGAATGTGGCGGCCAAGGTGTGGCGGAGCGGTTCATTTGCCGGATCAGACAGACTGTAGCACCAACGCCAAGCATGAGGAATGATGATGGGCAAGGTCAAACTCGAACCCGACGCTCTTCGATAGCGGGCGGGACTGGGTGGACGCCGGGACGGGCGACGAGATGTAGTCTGTTATGAAGTCAACATCTTCAGCGGGACTCAGCGGGGCTCAGCTGATCAGCCGCCCGGGCACTCCCCCTCGACCTCCTCAGCCTCGTCCCGGGCTCGAGCAGTCAGTCGTGCTGGTGAGATCGTGCTGGCGCACTCATAGGCACAACAGACCCTGGTGGGCATATCCGTTCATCTTGGCATGGCATTCGGACACGCGTCGGGCGGGCATACCCCTTGTATATCCGAATGGACCGAAGTTTCAATCAGATGTAGAACTCTCCTTTGACGCCCTGTGAAGCACTCCGAACGCATGTCGCCATGCTCCCGTCTTTCCGAATGCCTTGTTCCACGTTCTCCCGATCACAAAGGTCCTCCTGGGCCACCCTCGCTTAGCGCCAATCCGTGCAAAACCCGAATCACGGCAATCCACCGCAGCATCATCCCCCACTTTATCCTACTTTGATGTGCCCCTTCACGCCTCTACGCAACGTGACTCTAGCGTCAGACAGTGGGTCAGCTCCTTGCATCGTCTCGCAGCATATCCAGTCTCACTGGATGGATTAGTCCGAACATTCCGAATGATCCACTCCCGCTTAGCTCCCCCGCTCACCCCACTCGCCTCTCCTCGCGGCATTCGGAAGGTGGAGCGGTCACGCGATTCACCTTCGGGAGGATCGGAGATGACCTCCTTTGAACCTCGATCAGGCATTGGTGGAGAGTCTTGCCACGGGTACTGTACAGAGTTGAAAGCTATAAGGTAGCCTGGCAAGAAGCATTCGCCCGCCCCGAAGGCTATGAAGCATACTCCAATTTTCATCGCACACGGTATCAAACCGGAACTCACTCATCATCGGCTGACTCTGACTACTGCTACGGCAACAGGCCTTGCAATTGCTACTACCACCACTCACACCGACACCTGTTGCATTGCATTCATCTGCTGATACTTGGCTTAATCTCGAGACTACGCTGGATCACGGCAATTTTCGACGTGATGCTGACTTGCAACGACAACCACTACGATCAGTACGCCCCGAATCGACAGCCCAACTTCCTGCAGAAGCTCTACGAGTGAGCGTCCGAGTACCTGGCTGCACCCATGCACCAATGAGAATGATGCGAATACTGACACAGCGTGTTGGGTAGCTTCCTCGCCCTGGAACCCCATCCGTGTCCCGACGTCATCTACTGGGCGGCCGACTCGAAGCAACTGGTGATCGCTCAGCCAGAGAGGGTGCGTGGAGACAACCTCATCCTCGTGTTCCGACCATCGCTTCCTGACCCGGAACGCCGCTGAATATGGCAGCTCGTGAAGGAGGTCTTGCCACGCCTGTTCAAGCACGACAAGCTATCCTCCTTTGGTCGGCAGCTGAATGTGAGTGGAGACTCTCATAGCAAGACGCATACATACAGTACACGCATGTTGGATGCGCCTGCTGAGCTCTCGCCTTCAGATATACGGGTTTGCGCGAGTGTTCCCCGGACGGCAGTTCAAAGATGCACATGGACGAGTTCTCGACGCCTCGGTCTGGGCTCGTGAGTCGATCGTACCTCCTTTAACCCATATTGTAGATTCTATGCTATAGGAGTCGATCTGATTGGCGATGTGCAGACCCAACTCTTCACCGCCTGTCCAACCCCAACGAGATCGCGGGAATCAAGCGCCGCGCCGCACCAAAGCTGTTTCGAACGCGTCGTCTTGCCAATGGACAAGTGGTACGTTCTCGTGCCGGACCCGATGTCGAGCGTCGATTCAGAGAAGTGAAAGAGGGCATGGCAGAGGAACGGCGGGTAAGGAATGGATGGGGCGGGATAGGTGTTGGCGCAGGCGCTGGCGCCGGTTCCGTGGTCGAGGACCACACTGCGTCTGGGTTGGGAACAGGAGATGGTCGAGATTTTGGGAGGAACCTGGGTATTGGTGGCCAGCACGAGTCCGGATCCTCAATCCGATGGCAAGAAACCGAGTTGGGCGCTGAAGGCTGGGGACTGGAATCCGGCAGACGAGGATCCAACCTCAGCATCGATATTGGCGCCACGAGTCGGACGGAGGGATACGCCCAACAGACATCTCCCGTCCAGGTGACGCCGTATACGGCGCAGTACGATGTCCGCAATCATCTCACTGACATCGTCGAAGGGGTTCAGAGTCACGATGTCACCCCGGCGTATTTCGGTTCCATGAACTGGGACGTGTTGTCACCCCCGGCACTCCCGCTGATTGGACAGGGGCAACCGGCTCCAGGGCATAGTCAGGCTATCAACGGTGTCGCGCATCCACTCACCCCGATCACAGCGCGGGAATATCAAAGCTGTCCTGCGAGCATCCACACCTCTCCTGTGCCCCACGCGGCTGTCCCACAGACCACGAACGGGGACGGCAACGACTCGCTGACGAGCTGGTTCGGAGCGCCGCGCACTGCGTCCAGCATGATACCTCACCTGGACTCTTGGGACAGATACACGAGCTCTCACGCACCGAGGATCGCTGCTCCAGCTGCCGCGAGTCCATTTGACCAAGTCCATGCTCAAATGTCTCCCCCCTCCTTGACCTGGCTGCAAGCTCCCGTCAGTGTCCCGCCGATCGAGGATGTTTTCAATTCAAAATGGGAATCTGACGAGCAATTCACAAGGGATCTGACGGAACCGCAACACTACCAAGACAATATGGCAATCTACTCGCATAGTGCGGGCGCCGCTCATCCGGAGAGGAGAAGTGTGGTTGAGCACAATGCTCCGCACCCTCCGCAGAGCTGGGAAGGAAACACGATTGACCCACGCTGGATCAGTCCGAGCTCCTCGATATGGTCGACCCCTGCTCAGACGCCAGCAAGGGGCCGATCTCCGGCGGGGGGCATGTCGATGGTCCCTCCCCAGGTAGACCCGGCTGATGGCGTCGAGGCGGAAGCAAGACCTCGAGAAGGTGATACGCTTGCGCAGGCACCTCCTCAAGTAGTAGAGTATACCGGTGGAACATCCGGATCATCCCAGGGAGCAGTGATGACAGTTCAAGAGCTGCTCCGGAGACAATCTGACATGGGACCAGGATCGGTCGGGCAGCTCAAGCCGTCATTCGCCTTCGACAGCGGTATCCTCGGGACACAAAGCTTTCCACCGAGAGAACACGAGAGGAAGCCCACCTTCGCTGGTCCACCGGGGGATGGTGACACCCCAAGACCAGGCCAGGTCGGCAACGAGACGCCCCCCTTCATACCCTTCGTTCCACCCAACATGGGAGTCGGTTTGGTCGGCGGTGGGGCGGCGTATACCGAGCGCAGCTGGTTTTGACGAATGGTGCAAACACCAGACCAGCGAATGTGCGCAGTACAGTTGTACCGTCAGTGGCGGAAATTCCGGGGCCACTTGCGAGGACAAGCCTCGACACCCTTTCCGTGCTCACTGTCCCCTGGGAGTACCTGTGTATCGTGTACAGTGTACAATGACAAGATCCAGAATCAAATTCGGTTTGCCATCAATATCACAGTTTACTATGGAGCGGAGCCGGTGTCGGAAGGAAGTCGAGGGGGCGCGGTCCAGGGGCAGTACACTTTACGAACTCTGTTATTTGCAGCTGAGGCCTTCCAAGAGCGGTGCGGGACAAATGGGATACACGCATCCGGTCGTTATCATCACCAGCATGTTGGTACGTGTGCATGCATCCAGATGGAGTCGGGCACCAATCGACGAATGCCAGGAAATTGTATCGGGTCAAGACGGTGAGCCTACGCTGTACCATTTCGTACTTGTACATTGTAGCGTCTCTCCATGTTATTGGCCGCCTCTTTCAGTATTCTTGTTGTCTCCGGCTTCTCTTCTGCACATGCATTGCGGAGGATTTAAACTTAGCCCAGAGTCCTGTCCTGGGAATACGATGCATACTCCGTTCGTTGCCTCAACTGAGAGTTAACGTGCGAACGACTGAGACAGCGGAAAGGCGACGGCAGCATGCGCCTGAGACATACAGTACACCTTCAGTCGACGACCTCACCCCCATACCCTCACGACAGTATATGGTAGACGCCACTGAATGTCTTTCTCCATCGTTCGTGCTTTGACTGACCGGGCAATGAAGAGACGATGACCTCGTCCAGGTTCTGGGCGGGTCCGATACTGCTCTGGGTCTGGATCGTGCTGGGGATCACAGCGTTACTCCCTACGCCGACCCACAGCTTCACTAGCTATGTCTCCCAGTTCATGCGGGTCGACTACACTGCGGATGGTGGATGGGACAACTCGACATCTGTTGCTCAGCAGACGATCATCAATGCGGCCAATTGGTATGCTGAGCAAGCACCCTGGTGTGAGTGAAGAGATATGGATGGACCGATGTTCGCGACACTCAACGGCGAAGCGCTGCAGTGGCGAGCGATGATGACGCTGATGATCTGTGTTCTAGCTGTTCTCAACAAGACGTACCTAGCGCCGAGCAACGACACGCACGACTATCTGTCCTGGGCTGCCTACTATTGGCCCGACTGCTCCAACGTGGACAACACCACCGCCCTCACTCCCCAGCAGGAATGGTCCGAATGCATATACGTCAACCGTGATGGGCAGTTCGCGCCGGACGTCCGGCTCGTCAACAACTCGGGCGACTTCCAGGCCATGTCGGACGCGATCTTCTACAACGCGATGGCGTACAAACTGGGCTGCAACGAGACCTTTGCGCAGCGGGTGGCGTCTTACGTCGATGTGTGGTTCATCAACAATGCGACGGCAATGAACCCGAACCTCAACTATGCGCAGCTCATACGAGGCGTGGACAGCACCGGGAAAGGACAACACACGGGCGTGCTCGACCTGCACGACATGACAAAGATAGTTTCGGCCATCCTCCTCCTGCGAGTGATGGCATCACCCTCGTGGACCCAGCAACTGGACTCGGCGATGAACGACTGGTGCATCCAATACGTCGAATGGCTAACGACCTCCCCCATCGCGCTGGAGGAGAAAGCCGCCGCGAACAACCACGGATCATTCTACGCTGGGCAAACCTCGTCCATTCAGCTGTTGATCGGCAACACCACCGACGCCCAGGCGACGTTGAACAACTACTTCCAGGGCATCTACCAGAACCAGATCGTCGCCAATGGCGATCAGCCACTCGAATCCGTTCGTACCCGACCATTCCACTACCGGGCATACAATGCCGCCGCAATCATCGTACGTCTAGTTTTTCCCTGCCCTGCGTTCCGTAAGCCCTGACCTTAATTCTGATGCACTCGGCAGACTATCAACCGTATCGCCGAGTATATGGGCATGGATACCTGGAACATCACGACTGCGGCGGGAACCACCGTTCACGATGCTGTCAACTACGCCATGGCCCAAGCGCCGGGGAACAACAACCCATTAGAGCTGTCTCCCGTCCTCGCCGCCGCGGCGATGCACTATGGCGACCCCAAGGACGCATATGCGTCGTGGATCGCAAAGCAGGACGACGTCTATCCCGGAGAGGAGTACTTCTTCTGGGAACAGCCACTCAGCAACTCGGGATTGAAGGTGTTCATCAATTGGAACCTGGAGTTGCGAGCCGGGGATCCGCCACCCGGGTCGGGTACCAACATCAATGGGTCGAATGGGAGCAGGTATCCGGGTGCGGCGTGGAGGGTTAGGAAGGCGTCGAGGTTGCTGTTGGGGCTGGTGCTAGGGGCCGTAGGCGCTGCTGCATTGTTACAATTCAGCCCGGTGTAGTGCAGCTGCTTGTCTTGATGACGATGTAACCCCACCCATTGTCTTGATTACCTCCACTTGGAGCTCGTAAAATCTTCGTGGTGTACAAGGACCAGTGAGAAGGCAATGGCCTTCTGTACATACAGATCGACACCTCAATTTCTCCTTCGGCGGACCGGTCTAAAAGGTAGAGCGAGGGATCTTTGAGCGACAGTCTCGTGGACGGACCTTGGTCTCACTCAACTCCGCGGCGAGCACACCCACGCATAGCCAGCCCAGTACAAGTATAATAGATACCTAGAGTTCTCCACATCACCCCCCTGCATACCATACAGTAGGCATTGATTCAACTCTCGCGGAAATCGCTCCTCTCAACTCGTATTGCAGTGAAGCAAATCACCTGACAATCTCATCCGTCAACATGGCCGAGCCCCAATCCTACGCTTTGCTCGCCAAGCGCTCGAGCGACGGCAACATAAGCGTCCAGATCTCAGAATCTAGGCTTTCTGAGGCTACGTTGCCGGACGGCAGTGTCAGGGTAGGTGGTACTGTACAAGTATACTCGTGCTGTTTTCATCTTCCAAGATCCTCCTCCTGTCATCGCCCCGTAGCCATCTATGGCACACAAGAGCGTGCAGCATGGTCGTCGACAAACATGATACAGTATGATGATCTTGCCGGCGCCTGGCCGACGGCATCTGAGCTCACTTGCTACACAATACCTCCCTCGATCAGTGTCTCGACCGATTGGAGAACTGCACCAGAACCCGATACCTGGTACCGTATGCTGATGCGTGATTTAGACAGATATCTTCGTACTCCTGTCCGAGCATGCGGGCGCCACTTATCTCTCGCTCATGGTGAGTGACATATGCCAATTCTGTACGGGAGCGGTTCACCAGGGTCATGACTCGATTCCGCTCCATCCTGCACATGCGGTCATTGTTATCTAACCTTCTCGAGTGGTACTGTATCAAGCAGACAACCGCGTGTACTGATTTCGGTCTCACCACAGCGTCCTGATACGGCGCCACCCTCGACGCCAGCCTTCGGGGAGTGGAAGCTCTACTTGAAAAATGCGAGGATCGACGCCGAGACGTACCGGTCCATCTCCAGACTGGAGCAATCGACCGATACCAGCGCCATCCGCCAGACGAGTGGGACCGGAGGAGTCGACCGACCGGACACCCCTCCTCCGGGAAGCAAGACGGACGTGGATGCCGTCAGGGCCTGGGTTGATTCGTTGAACATTAACGATTCCTCGAAGTGACAAGCACGGACGACAAAGCGGGCCAGGACGGGAGCACGATTGACGCCGATGCAAGTCAGCTTCGATATTAGAGCCCTGCACAGTTCTCCTATAAGCCAGCACGTGTGTATATGCAGACGAAAGCTTTCGTGAATGTCTGACCGGATCGGAGCGGCCATCTTTGAACGGTGGTTGAGCTTCGGAGTGACGCCAAGGCGAACGCATACCGTACTGTCCACATGGTCACGCGAAAGAGGAGGAATTTAAATCTACTGAACACTATGTGCTCGTACATGGGCTCTGTGAGAACGAAGCGGAACGAAAGAGCAGCCATAGAGGTTCTATGAAAGCAAGGCCACGCGAACCAAGCTACGAAGAGCGTAGCAGCCGTGAAAGTCCTTTGAATCGCAACGACGCACGAACAAAGACGAAGCTGCGAAGAGCGGACCAGACAACTCAGGATTTATCAGCCTTCCCAGGCGGCGATCGTCGCGTTATCATCACCACCACGCGATCAGATCCGTGACAAAAGAAGGAAGAACCCGCGGTAGTTGGTGCTGCGGTGCACGGAAAGGAAGGCGACGGTGAAGGGTGTGAAAAGGTTATAGGCAAAGGAGTGTCTGGGATCGAGGATCACTTTACCACTCCGGCACTGAACCGTTGAGACACACCGCAGAACGTCGCCTTGGCATCATCCACAGCGCTTATCAACCCCCCGTTCTCACTCCCGTCCCTTTCTCGAGGCCAAGATCCGTTTCCTGGTATTCTCGGAGCTTTGCTGCACAAGCACACTGAGTCGCGGTCACAGCGATCACGATGAGTGACACAGAGAGCGTAGGGACAGAGTACACGTTGGTTCCCGACGACAACTCCGAGCTCACCGCGCCTCAGCTCGTTGGGGCAGGGTCAAGCTTGATCAGCACTGGCCTGAGCGTGAGTACAATACACTCTGTGAACACGTGCAGTGTGTTGCACACACCCGCACGTACTGCACTACTGCTGAGACAAGTACTGTATACTGCATCTAGGTGGACATATACGCCATGAAACTGCCTGGCAACAAGGTCTGTGGTTTGGGCACGGTAAGTCGTCGCGAGCTGAGTGAGTTACGCGCCTAGGAAGGGAGCGAGCGAGTCCGTCGTGCCCGTAGAGGTACCCACTTCCGCGCCCGCCCGTGCATACCAGCTGATCTCGCCGTCGATGTCAAGAACCTTACCGGTGGGAGTCTCGTCACGTCAGCGGACAGAAATGAAGTCATGTTCATCGGCGCATACCGTTTCAACGGCTATGTCGCGATGGAATGGGCAGAATCCCTGGGAGACGTGACTTCAGAATCATGTGAGTGCGCTCTAGCGATACTAACTTTGAATGAACCTTAGCAACCCCCGAATCCATTGTACAAGGTGCTGAACTCTTCTCGTACTGTTCGAGTACGAGCACCTTGCCAATCGCTTCGTTGTATCTCGATTGGGTCAATATCCTGAACTGATCGTCACCCGCGATAGATCAAATGGCCTGGGCCCAAGACACCGTGACCACTGGCGGCGCGTTTGAGCCCCGGTTGATCCTGCCCAGCACTTTTGTCAGAGACATACTGCTGATGGAGCAATCTAGAGGGAGTACGATTGTGAATGGGATTGCGGCTGGGGCTGACGGGAGTTTCATTCCGCCTTCGCAAACGACTCCCGCTCCAAATACTAGCTATTTCGGCCGTCCTGCCGGTTTCGACCTGCAGAATGGCAATAACGCTCAACCGGGATATGGGTCTGGGTATGACCCGTGGGCAAGCATGAGGGGACCTGTGAACATCGACCTGCGCTTGGATCGACAGCAAGCCTTGGCTCAATCCGCCAAAGGAGCCGGCGTTGCGAATGGATCCTTGCCCACGCGTGTGAATATCGATCTGCGCCAAGGGCGAGGCTCAGGGTCAGGCTCGGGCCATCGCCTTGGCTCTGGGAGCGGCCATGGCTCGGGAACTCGCCCTCGCTCGCGGCATCGCCATCGTTCGGGGGAGCACCATCGCTCAGATCACCGCCACCACCATCGCCCGGGCGATCGTCATCGGACGAGACCGAGAACCGTGATGATAACGGCGACACCCGGTATGACGCTTGGGGGGTGGCTTTTGGGATGGATGGCGAGCTCGCGCCGAAGCACCCATTCAGAGTCTACACACAGTCGAAGAAGGCCAAGGAGGCATCATAGAGATGAGGACTACGAAATCATAGACTAGACGATGAAGTTGTGCGGACTTGAGGTTCAAACCTGATACGCGTGCAACCTCAGTCCAGCAAGTGACTACTGTAGCAAGTACTCGTACACAGCAGCGTGCCGTTCCCCCAAGGACAACACAAGCTTTCAGACATGATTAGAAATCATGCTCGTCGGACTAGCCCTGATGTCTCCCCTGTATCCTCGGCTCAACTGTGTGTGCAAGGGAACACAAAAGTACTCGTGCTGCCACCTAGGCTCAATGAGATGGGAGGGGGATGCGCCGCGAACGGACAGCCAGAGAGGTTCCATCAAAGCAAGACTACCCGAACGAAAGGAAAGCAAAGCCGCACCAAGGAAGCTACTGTATCACATCAGCACTCATCAGCCTTCCCTCGCGGCGCTGATGATCATCACATTGGTCTTAAATCAGCGAGGGACCTGCGGAGTTGGTGATGGGGCGAGGGCCAAGCGAGGCGACGGTGAATGGTACAGTATGTACATGTACTCTATGAAGGGTGGCAGGCAAAGGAACAACTGGGATCGAGGATCATGTGTTTGTAATCCATCAACGCAATGTTTATACATATACTGCACCAGTCCTACTCCCTCGTACAAGTACTTCTCCATCCCTCACGTTCCCTCCCAAAGCACAACACGGGTCAACGTTGTACTTGTACAGTACTCGGCAGTATCTCGCACGAGTACCGCTGCGACTACGATGAGCGACACAGACAGCGATTCGTCCGAATACACCCTGGCCGATTCCGAGCTCGATGACTCGGAACTCACAGAGCCTCTCCTAACGGTAGCAGGAAATAACTTGATTAACACAGGCCTGAACGTGAGTGCAACGCAACAAATTCTCAGAACAGATACATCCTATACCTGCACGAGCTAAATACACTTCGTCCAGGTGGACATCTACGCCATCAGATTGCCTGGCAACAGGGTTTTTGCGGTGGGCACGGTGAGTCGCCACGAGCCGCGTATACTCGGATCGAACGAGGGTATGGAGCGAGCCCCTGTCGTGCATGCAGCAGTGATGGAACATTTGCTGTTTCCGTTCCAGTACCCGCCCGCGACCGCCCGCGAATACCAGCTAATCTTGACGTCAATATCAAGAACCTCTCCGGCGGGACTCGCGAGTTATCAGCGGCCGAAGATCAGGTCATGTTCATCGGCGCATATCGCTTCACGGGTGAAGTGACAATGGACCATGCAGAGCCTCTGGGAGACGTGAATTCAGACACATGTGGGTACTGCCTGATCTACTGAATTCCATAGTCGCACAACCAGACAAAAGCACTTTACGGACGTGCTGCACTCCTACTGTTTGCCGGCCCCTGCGCCTCCCACTACGTCACCTGCGCTGCGTGCTGCCTGCGAGTTGCTGTCGAACTGATCGCCGCCCGAGATAGATCAAGCCGCGGTGGCTGAAGCTATTGCGGCCAATGGGAACCCTTTCGAAGTCCGAGTGGTCTTGCCACCCACCTATGTCAGAGACATACTGCTAAGTGAGCATGCAAGAGGGAGTGCCATTGCGAATGGGATCGCCGGAAACTTTCGTCCGCCCCAATGGGGATACCAACCCGCCGCAACACCAGGCTCCGCCTCGGGTCCCGACTCGCAGAGTGGTCATGGACATGGCAACGGTTTCGCTCAACCTGCATACGGACCTCACCCTGGTGGATCATCGGCTACGCCTGCGGGAACCGATCAGGGGCAGACCCGCCGCTCGGAGAATGGCCCTGTCGATCCGTCACAATGGGGATACGGTCCAACCGAGTCCCAAAGCGCCCCTGCGGCTTTCGAGACGCAGATCGAGTATGACAACGGCAATGCTTTCCCCCAACCTGGGCATGGATTCTATCCGAGTGCATCATCGAGTACCCGTGTGGACATCGACTTGTGGCAGACTGACGGCTGGGAGAATGGCTATCACGATCCCAACGTAGGCACTGACTTCGGTTCCGATTTCTACATTCCGCGTGCCCCAGTCTCTGGCATCTCAGTGTGTTTTGGCTGCCACCAATGTTATCGACCAGGCTCGGGTAGTCAAGGCGGCTCACACCATCGCTCAAGCCATCGCTATAGCTCGGGGAGCAGCCAGAGATCGGAAAATCAACATCACCGTCGCTCGCAGCGAACCCATCACCCGCATCGCCCCCATCGAGGAACGCGGAGGCGAAGGCCCACGGCCCCTACGAGTGTGCGCGTTGCCGTATGGTTTGCGAGGCGGGTGGGGGTCGAGAGTCTGCGCAGCGGCCACTGATCGAGTCTGATCGCAGCCGAGGGAAAGGAAGAGGCGTCATACTGTGGTTTGGGTAGGCTAGACGACTGGGTCATGAACATGTCCATGCGTGAACAGAATAGCACCAGTCCAGTACATGTTGACAATGCGTTCTGCTCTCATAATGGAAAACCGTTCCTCACTGTGAGAGTAGCTCGTCTGAGTCCTCTACGTCAACCATACCCCGTTGATATGACACAGTACGACTGTACCTGCAAATGATACGATAGGATAATGCGACTGCCGTCATTGAGCTGCTGTATGCATGGCCCTCAAACTTGACCCACAGAGGAGGCCTCGGTAATCCCTGCTCATTCTCGTGCTCGTGCTGGTGCTCGACCTCCGCGCTTAAACCAGCTCGTTTCTCTCCTCTGGTACGAAACGGCTCGAAACAACAAGAGCATCAGCCCGAGGCAAGGGCGACCTAGTCCGGCGTCCGCTGATATCTCGTTAGACGACCCCGGGTCAAGGACGCATGTGAGTCAGACCATTGCACGACTGCCAACAAGGACTCTACCACAGCGAGGCAGGTCGAAAGGAGAGCGATCACACGACACAGAGATCCTTCTATCAAAGCAAGGCTGCACGACGGCCGCAGAGATTATTCTATGAAAGCAAGGCCGCGTGAGAGAAGCAAGCAAGGCCGCGTGAGGGAAGCTGCAGAGCGCAAAGAAGGCGCCAGCAACGATCAGCCGTATCAGATGGAGGTGTGGAGGTAGGTGCGATACAGTAGAAGTGCTTACTGTGGGTACTGTACAGTAGTGGTCATCACAACGGCCCCACCGACCACAAGAGAACAAGGAACCCGAGAAGCGAGAAGTTTGCTCTGGAGCGTGGCGACCGGCAACCGATGAAAGGTGGCAGGCAAAGGAGTGGGATGCACAGTACTCGTACTCGGGTACTGTATCGAGGAGCCTTCGCTGCAGTACTCGTGCAGTTCTCGTACACCCCGGACCTGGGTAGATAAGAGAGTGCGTGCGGTACGGGATCAAGGCAGCTCACACTCGCCGTGAGACCTTGGACCGACCCGGACCTCCCACCGTATCGTTTGGCCTCTGAGCACGTCATTATTAACGCTCAACCCCAAACCGCGCCGTCCGCCCAGATCCAGTATGGCAATGACCACGACGAGCGGGTCCGCCGGCTCCCCCCAGGAGATCTTGCTCCTCTCGCGGCTTGAACAGATCGCCGACACAGACTCATTTGCGTTCTGGGGGGACGGAATGAGCTTATTCAACCGAGGCGGCTTGGATGTGAGTACCAGTACCACGCCAGACCATTTGTGACACCATTTCCCTGCCCTTGGCGGAACTTTCGCCCTCGTACGGTACGAGTGCAACATCTAGGTGACGGACGTGCCCACGCCGCAGCGCATGATGACACCACACCACACCGGCGGTATACCCTGGTCGAGAAAGTGGGAGCCGAGCTGAACCGAACCCAGGTGGACGTTTATGCCCTCAGCACTGATTTCCGGATCGTCGGTGTCGGGACGGTGAGTGGTCGTAGGCCCAGCAAGACGCGGCGAGACGGGCAAGACGGGCGACATAGGCGTGGTGTTGCTGATGTGCAATGTTCTGCAGGTCCTCACTGGGGGCTGCATCAGCGATGCTACAATGGATATGACTTTCCTCGGGGGATACCGTTTCGCAACAGGTCAACATCAGTTCCTGGGACAGGTGGACTCGGACACTTGTGAGTACTGTACTTGTACATTCCTCATACGAACACTCTGAGATGAGCCGTTCTGGTGTACTCGTACTCGTCCTGTTCAGCATCTTACCGCGCTGCCCGGAACAGATCTGAAAGCCCAGACCGAGGACGAGCGTCTGTACGACGATTATCAAGAGGGCGAACCCCGTCCCCCGCAGTTTCGTCTGCTCTTGCCAAAGTCATGGGTCTCGCTCTTGAACCCAGGCGCAAACGCGAGCACACGTACGGATACGGGCACGGGTGATTCCGCTCCAGCCCAGATGGAGACTGGGGTTTCATCCGCAACCACAAACTCGGCTCTGGTCTACGACCAGGGCCCGGGGGATGGGCAGCATGCGCAGACACAAAGCGGGACGAGAAGGGGCAGGTCTCACCACCGCGAATCAGACCCGGAAGACTCGGAGTCTGAGTGCGGTTCGGGGTTCGAGTGGGTGTCAGAATCGGACTGATATTCGAGATGCGTATGGTAAATCGGCGGCGTGAGCTACAGTAGGACCAGAACATCCCGGGTCCTCATCTCCAGAGGATATGCTACATGATGCGGTATGATAACGCGAGACAGCTCTATGGTCTTCTAACTCGACTCGACAGGTAGCCCAGTCATGCTTCCGTGCACACGTGTACAGAGACCGATGGCCCTCTCCCTCCTCTCCGAAGCTCAGAACCCAGGCCCGCTGGGTTTGAACCCCAAATCATAGATCTTCCTCTCGAACCCACCCAGGTTCTCGTCCTGACTCCACTGGACGACCTCGAATGGACTCTGCGTCCAATCGGGGTACACTGGGCTTTCCTGCTCTTCTCCTGGTCTCTCCGGCACTTCCTCGCCAGACGCTTCGAGCTGGGACTTGTGCTCCTCCCATTCCCGATCGCGTTCCGCGCGGAGCTCTTCGCGCACGGATTTGCGCACGGCGTCTTCGTCTTTCCGGGACTGGGGACGGGGGTCGATGTATTCCAGATCGATACTGCGGGATGGGGTCAGCCTGGATCACACAGCCAAAAGGAGGCAGTGAGATTGCTCAGTGTCGGTGGGACTAGGATTTGGGTCGGATGCGGAAACTCGTACCCACCAAAGCGCCGAGATCCAACCACCGTGATACTTCGTCTTCACACCTCGCTCCCGCACCGCCCGCCTCATGATCATCTCCTTTGCCGGGCTCCTCGCGACCCCAAACTCATCCGCGTCCGCGAGCATATCACAATCCACGTCTCCCAATCCCGGTTTATCCTCGTCCTGCGGCTTGCTCTCCGGCTCGCCCAGGCGCGCCGTAGCGGGAGTCGCCGGGAAAGTGTTGAAGAGGGGTAACTGCTTGGTGCGGCCCCAGGAGAATCCTCGACCAATCCCCGAAGGGATCTGCTTCAGGAGGTTGTAGTGCACGAAGAGAGGCTCGCCCCACGAGTCGTGTTGCAGCATCGTGTGCGCGCAGAAATCGCCGGAAGCCGTACCCGAGGGGAGAGCGGCGGCGCCGACCCAACGACCGGGCACGGCCCAGCGCTTGCGGAGAGCCAGCATCGCCCAGCGGAAGATGTCCTTGTCGCCGTCGGAGAACCAGAACCACTGGGCGGGATCAGCGAAGCGTCCCACGCCAGGGGACATGTCCCCAGCCGCCAGAAGGCATTGCAGACAACTCCAGCCTCCAGCAGGCATTGCAGACAAGAAGGTTGGAACGATGAGGGATGTGCAGGTAGTCAAAAGTGCGTGGGTTGAGGATTGGAGAGAATGACAGGGAGATGAAGCGAATTCTCCACGCCACGCCGCGCCGCACTCACCCATTCGTGCTGGACGAGCATATACTTGATCAACAAAAACGTGTCCAGATGCCTCTTCTTGTCGATAAACATCTGTCCCGTCTCCATCTCCCACTCGTTCCGGCACTTGACACCGATGATCGCCCAGATGGGGTTGTTGGCCGACGTCTTCCAGTAGTCGGGCGTCGCCCAGATACCTAGTCGGCGGTAGTTGGGCGCGTCAAACATGTATTCGGGGTCACGGGCGGGGATCGAGTCGGAGTCCTGAGTCGGGTCAGCGAAAAGGCCAAGAGATCCGGGCATGCCGCTTATTAAGACATACGCGGAAGGAGACTGAGCATGGTCTGGGGAGAAGTCAGGTGACTCACCAAGTAGAGCACCTCGCGCCACGGACATTGCACAACAGCGATCGCCTTGAGGTGATAACTCTTCTTCGCCTCCTTGTCTTTCTCCTCCCCGACCGCCTCGACGAGCTCGGCCCCCAGCTCGCGCATCTCCTCCCATATGGGATCATCATCGTCCGGTCGCTCGGAGGGGAAGTGATACTGCGGCGTGGCGTGTCAGCACGGATCGAAAAGCCATGGAGACTCGAGGAAGCTGGGCGGCTCGGTGGTACTCACAATCTGCACCGGGAGCGTACTCTCATAACTCCTCAACATCTGCAAACTCCACTTGACTCTCTGCAGCGTATCCGCATTTCCGGCAACCATGACGATGCCTCTCCCCTCGCCATAGTCCCCCGTGAGATTCCGGGCGAGCACGTCCTCCATGTGATTGATGAGGTCCATGCGGTGGGCGTGGAGGGTGGTGCGGTTCTGCGTGGCCCAGACGTTGGCGGACTTCTGGATCATGTGCGTGTTGTGTTGCTCGTGGATGGATTCGCATTGCTAGGGAGAGGAGAGTCAGCATCGGCGAATCCGGAGGCTGCGTCATTACTCTGTGGTCTCGGCACCGCCAGGCGGTTGTCGCCTGATCCGTCTCTCAGGACCGATAGGCGATGACAGGCGATGCCGCCTTGCGGTGTTGAGACGGCGAAGGGTGCTCCATCACTCTGGCGAGCGGAGATCTCGCACCTCCCCACTCAGATTGACCGCCAAATAGAGGGGCAACGAAGCAATCCAAGCCATTGACCCACCTCAAGGTTCCACTGCACGAACCCCCCCAACTCCACCTCCCCGTGCACCTCGCCCCTCCCACCGGGAGCGTCCCTCCACGCATCGAGCCGCTCGCGGAGGCTCGCCTCGACCGGGAGTGGCTCCGAGGCAAGGTCGATCTCCCGGATGCCCGTCTTGGAGGCCGAGGAGGATCCGGCGGGTCGGGAGAAGGGGAATAGGGGGAGACCGAAGGCTTTACCGGGGGTTTTGTGCCCGGTAGGCGAGGCACTGTTTGATGAGACCAGGGGGTGTTGTGGGGTCGAGTAAGAACGCTCAGAGAGGATGGTCTACCAAGGGTTAGTACTGCGATGTGGGAGTGACAAGTGTCTGAGAAGCAACGGGAGCAATGACGGCGGGGGGATCAGCGAGGAGCGATGTCCTAGGCAGAGGTTCGCAGGGAAGGGGATTCCGCTATTATTCCTTGCACACTCGCTCGAAGAGAGGCAGTAAAACAAGGAATGAGGACTTGGAGCAAACTCTACGCCACTTACCCCTCTCGAAACGTGCTTGCCCAGCAACAACACCACCATAATAACTAGCGTCGCGACCAGCACTCTCCTGGCCAGTCCGCCCCTGCCCACCTTGCCCGCAAAGGCCATGCGCATCCTCGTTGTCCAGCTCTGGTACCCCTGCGCGGGGAAGGGGTACGCCCCTTGTCCCGGTCCCTTCTCGAGCATCGCTGGGGACGGGGGTAGGAGAGGGGTCTGCGAGTCGTTCCGGCCGCGGGTGTTGTGGGTGGGCGTGTATGACCCGCGGGATGACGAGCGTGAGGAGGGGTCGTAGTTGGAGTGGTAGGTGGAGTGGGTGGGAGTGGAGGGAGAGGCGTCCGGGATGGGGGAGAGAGCGTGCGGGTGATGAGGTTGCGACGGTTGAGAGGAGTCGGACGGTTGGGACGTCTGGGACGACTGGGACGGTTGGAATGGAGACGAGAAGAAGGCCGAGGATGGTCGGTTAGTCGAGATGCGCAGAGAGTTGGGCTTCATGGCGCGGTCCAAAGATGAGAAGGAAGATGGTATCGTCAAGCCCTACCGCGACGGTTTTGTGCGGTCCGCGATCCTTGTCTGGCTGGATGTGAAGATGGAGAAGGAGACGCGATGCGATGCTCCGCGCCTACGCTCCGCGCCTGCGCTCCGCGCTCTGCGGGGGGCGCTGCTGGAGTTGCTGTTGCAAAATGCAGCTGGCTGTGCGGTGTAGCGTGTTTGAGGGACAAGGACGCCGCAGCCGCAGCGAAGTCGGTTTGGTTCGATGAGATCGATGCCTTTCTGTGGCCTGGCCGTAATCTTGTCGAGGGTGATGATCCTCCTTGACGACTGTACCGCAGTCTGAAACGAGGTGCAAAGGTGCTGTTGAAGGCGGTTGACAGTTGCCAGTTGGCTCGAGTCGTGATGACGCTGCTGCGAGCCGCTGGGACTGGACGGTGAATCCGAAGGGAATGTGAACAGACGGAACGCGAACGTGAACGTTGCGAGGTGGTCGTCGTAGCGTGTTCCAGACTCGGCTGTGGTGGTGAGAGTGGTAGCGTCGCTGCGTCGCTGCGCTGTTGTACAGTGTTACAGTGTTAGAGGGATAGGGTTGCTGCGTAATCCGCTTTTCGCAAGTCGCAGTCGCAGTCGCCGTCGCAGTCGCCGTCGCAGTCGTAGCTCGACAACGTCGCA
This sequence comes from Saitozyma sp. JCM 24511, assembly GCA_001600855.1. NCBI lineage: Eukaryota > Fungi > Basidiomycota > Tremellomycetes > Tremellales > Trimorphomycetaceae > Saitozyma > Saitozyma sp. JCM 24511. Next base: position 210,414 of record BCLC01000008.1, on the reverse strand, counting down.
GGCGCAGGCTGTCGACGACTGTGCCGCGCCTGTGAGCTGTGACGAGGGCGAGGGTTCTAGATCTAGATCGTGCTCTAGTCTCTCTCAACCTCTATACGGTCGGATGGGCTGAAACGCAGGGAATGGATGGGAAAGAGAGACACCACCTGGGCGAACTGGGAATCGGAACGTGCTATGTCTATATCTCGTTTCGAGGGTAACTGCGGAGATGTCGTAAACGGGGTGAGGGGTGGGGGGTGATCGTCGGTCGCTTCGATCTCTGCTACCACTGCTAGTGCGATGTCTCCAACCGAGAGGGAACTGCGTCTGTTCATACAAGTGCAAGCTTACAAGCAAGGTATCATCGATCCACAAGACGATGCATCGTAGGTGGCTTTGCCTGACGTGTTCCAGCGACGACAACAACCGTCTGGGTGCTCGTCCACTGCGGAGAAAAAGTCAGCCCAGCCGACGAATGGTTCAGGGCTCGGCCGTGCCTAAACGTCACCGGCTGACGACGAGGGCGAAAAATAGACGACGGCAAGATTGGCGAATCCACGGTCACTTACCAGAGCTGATTTATTGCACCATACAAGCATTCGTCCTCACAGTACTGGTACTGTAATCTACAGAACCCTTTCTCTAGGCATTTATGTATCGCTAAGCAACTGTGCTGGGCAATTCGGGCTCGCCAACAAACCTCCTCACCCCACGCAAAGCACCCACCCATCGCCCATCCTCTCGTTCTTCGCATTCAGCCCTCCCCAGAGTACCACCCCCTCCGCCGCCTGGGCACTCGCGAACCAGCCTCTCTCAACCGGCCTCTCGCCATCGCCCTGCTCCACCTCCTCCCACCTGGACGCGGCCGGGTTAAACGCCCAGACGTCGCCCCAGAAGTTGCCCGCCGCGTCGTGTCCCCCCGTCGGACTGGGCTTGCCTTCGCCAAAGAACGTGAGGAGCGCGCCGCCACGCGGGTCGGGGTGGATTCCACATACACTCCTTGCTCCGGGTCCGAGTATGGTTTCACTTTGCATGAGACTCCCGGCGGCGTCCCTCCCTAGACCGGAGACTTCACCAAAGGAGACGGTCCGCCACTGAGATTGAGTATCCTGGGAGTGTTCGTTACCCTCCGGCAGACCCAGATCGAGGTAGTCGATCCCCCCTCCGACTTCTGTCTTCCCGTTGAAGCCCCCGAACCGCCACAATTTCCCCTCGAACCAGACGATCGAAGCGCCTCCTCGAGGATCGCCAGGCGCATCCGCTAGCTTCGTCCAGGTATTGGATGAGATGTCGTATGCCCAAGTATCGTTTAGTCTTCCCGAAGCCGGGCAGCCCGCGTGCACAAAGATGTGCGAAGTCGACGCTGCGCTGCAGTGATATGACCGGGCGACAGGCCCGGGAGCGTTGAATGAGGGCTGCAGACGAGTCCAGGTCGAGTCGGATGGGTCAAAGCGGTGGAGACAAGAGGATTCTTCCAGAGGTGTCATGGCGACACCGCCACGCTGACGTGTCAAGTGTCAGAAATGTGCGCATACGGGAGACGGTAACACGTACCCCGCCAAAGACGTAGATCTTCCCGCCGAGAACTACGGCCGTGTGGCCTACTCGCGGCTCGGGGACGTCCCCCTTTCCTTGAATCACGGTGTGTTCCCCAGTAGCCAGGTCAATCACGTTCAAGGCATTATCAACCGGCTTCCTCGGCTCGACCTCCCTACAACCGGAGATTAGCCAGTCCTCGTAGAGTAACTCAATGTCGAGTCAGTAGGGAGGAACGTGGGAACACGAACCCGCCAAATATATAGGCCTTGCCGTCAATCACAGAAATAGAGTGGGACGAGCGGGGGAGCTCTGGTGCGAGGATCTTGCTCCACTTGAGGGGCATGGCAACGGTCCACTACTACTGCAGGCAGGAATTTTCGAGAGGCAGCCGATTGAAGATTATTGAGAGTGTTAGTACAAGCTGGTATGAGAAGGATACCTCGGAGGAGGGACGTGATGGGGAAGCAAGGTGGGCCTCGGCTGCGTGGAGCGCTTGACTGCGAAGTCCTCGTCCGAGAAGGACTGAGCGGTCGTGGCGTTGTAGAGTCTCCTTATGGATCGGGCGAAGGATGGTCGAGGTCGAGTAGCTTTTTGATATCATATACTGTCTCGATGAGGATGTGCAGGCTTCAGGTGTTCTGGCAGTGCGGTCCGACGTCAATGTCAGTGAGTTGACTAGGTGCTCTTAGATGGCCAAAGCAGTGACTGGGTGGACGTCTTGGATGGAGGCGGCGGGTGGGAGGTGCTGCGCAAGTGCCACAGCGACACATGTGGCGGAGTTACAAAATGCCGAATTGGGGGGTGGGCGCGTTTAAAGCACCGCCTGGCTGCTGTGCGCTGCGCGCTGTGAGTTTACTTCCGCCACCTTCCACGGGTTCCCATTCCACGTCGACACCTGTCCCACTTCCAGCACATCACCCAGCTCTCTTTCCTTTCTTTCCCTCGTCTCCTTTAGGCCACCCACTTTCTCGCATTATACCCCCCTCTTTCCGTCTAGATTCCCCATAACCCACTTCTCATCGCATCGTGTCGTATCGTCTCTCCATCATTGTACATCGCCCATCACCCGCCACTCACTTCTCGACATCCCAAACAGTCCGGTCCCACGTTCCTTCCTTCGCCATGTCCGCCGTCGCCTCGTCTTCCAAGCGACCCGCCGGTCCCGTCGCCGGTCCTTCCGCCAAGCGATCCCGCCCATCGACATCGACATCGTCCGAGCCTCCAGTTGACGAACAACTGGACGACCAGGTCGACGTCGACCTCGACGTCGAGGACCGCGACCACGACGAGACTGGGGAAATGGACGAATCGACGCGAGCCAAAGTGGCGCGAAAGGAAGCCAGGGTAAGTCAAAGCAAGGTTCACTTTGGCATTTGGCACTTCACCCTCCCGTCACCGTCAGGGTTCTTTCGCGTTCGCGTGGGCTTTGTGCTAATCAGTTTCAGACCATTCGGAATCGCGAGTCTGCCCAACGATCACGGAATCAGCGCAAGGCCCACCTCGTCTGGCTCGAAGCCCGCGTGGGCGAACTCGAAGCGGAGAACCGTGCGCTCCGAGGCGACGCACCACCACCGACGACATCGTCTCGCATGGGCTCATCCACGTACGACAGCAACACGCGGGAGAACTCGCCCGCTCAGAGTGTCATGAGCTTCGCCAACGACCTGGGCATCCCGCCAGAGATCGTCAGCGGGAGCGGCGGGGTTAACCTTGCTTCCGTCGCTCCCCCTCCGGCAGACCTGGACGTTGTCGTCGAGGACGTGAAACCGATCCTGCCGCTCCCAACACCCACTTTCGCGGCCCCGATGACTGCACCCATCGTGGACAGCATGACGGCCCTCCACGCCGAGAACGCCGCGCTTCGGGAACGAGTCGTCCTTCTCGAGAACCTCGTCAAGCAGGTCGTGGCGCTGTCGAATCTTTCGACCGTCCCCGCCGTGCCCGTCCAGCCTGTCGCAACGAATGTGACCCCCATCATCGAGCAGGAACCGACCATCGACTGGGACTCCCTCGTCCAGTCTCACATGCCCGCGCAACACGATATGGGTCTGGGTCTCGACGTCGGCACCGTCGGCGTTGGGCTCTCCTCGACCCTGTCCCCCTCGCTCTTCCCTTCCACCGGATCGCACTCTCCCACCATGGCGTCCCTTGACCTGACTCTTCCGATCTCCGATTCGAGCTCTGTCGAAATCCCCAACACCCTCGCTCGCCACCCAGCAGCGGTGGCGACCCTGTCGGCGTCTTCCGTTTCCCTTGCGGGAACGGAGCGCGCCGATGCGGCCCTGCAGCGGGCGAGGACACCGTTGGACTTCGATCTGAGTTTGGAGAGGAACAAGGAGAGGCTGGCCCAAGTGGCTCGCGTCGTGGTGGCTTTGGCCAAGATCAAGGGGTGGACCGGTCCCTCGCACTCGCACTCGCGCCGGGAGCGGGACCGGGTTGGGCGAGCACGGGCACGGAGCAGGGCGACGTGGTGCAGATCCATGGAGCGGCTGAGGGGTGGGGAGACGCGGGCGAGGGGTGGGACAAGGGGATGAGCGAGCTCCTCGAGCAGCTCGAAGGGGGTGCGAGGGAGGCGGAGATGAGGGCGGCGGCGACGCAGACTGGGGTTACGGGGCTGGAGTGGATGGCGCAGTGGGGCATCGAGGTGGATGCGGTGTGAGCGGCGCGGTGCGGTGCAGTGTGGTGTGGGAGTATCAACTCGACGATTTTGAATCGCGACGACTACCAACAAATCCCATCTCATATGGTCATTCTATTCTCGTTCTCGAGTGTAGCTCGAGTTTCGTTCTTACCATACACCCTTTCGCCTCCTCGGCACACCATCATCCCCAGTCACTTCATCCACCCATCGCCGCACTACGTCCCACCTTCTCCGAACTCATCCCATCCGTCGTCACCCATCGTACCCCCCCGAAGCTCCGCCCCACACCCGCTCGCCGAGAGGTTTGAGCCGTGTGGACGCGTGAGCGGGGAGAGGTAGTGTGGCCAGCGACGCGTGGGCGGGGTAACGGGAACCGGGGCGTCAGTGTGGGGTGGGTCGGGTGGGGTGTACGGGGTGGCGGTGTGATCAGGTGGAACAGGGAGTGGGGGGACGCGGGACGGAGAATGGACAGCAGGGATGGGGAAGAGTGGAGGATGGCGAGGGTGAGAAGGAGGGGAAGGAATGGGCGAGCGGAGAGCTATTGTACTTTACGTAGGCGTAGGCGTAGGCGTAGGCGTGGACTTGGCCGTGACCGTGGCCGTGGCCGTGGCCGTGGCCGTAGCTGTAGATAGTCTGTGCTCGATGCACGTATGCAATCCTCGAGCGAGTTGCAGTTGCGACCGAGTCTGGCCAGTAGGACATGGAACATTGGCTCGCTCGGCTCGTCTCCTCTACTTGTCCGGCTTCGGCGGAGGTCGCCGGCGTCGGGCTGGGTGGCGTCGATCCTCTTTCCGGACATGACCAGCGACCCACTCGCTGCTCTTCAACACACCAAACATAACGCATCTCGTCTTTCTAGAACAACATCTCTCCTTCCTACCACCCGCCCCGCTGTGAACGGTGCCGATCGTTCTCACTCTCTTGCTCGGAAATACATTCGATTCAGACTGCACCTCGTGGTCAGCTCGCCGCGGGTTCCCATCGGGGTTGGATCAATTGGTTTCGCGTTCAAGACGACGCTGGCCAGGATGGATTCTCTGACTTGGTGAGTGTCCGGGCTGGGGCTGGTGCCGGCGCTGGGTCGCGCATTGGACCTACCTGATAGGTGTTGGGCCCTGGGCGGAGGGGTCGTAGTTTGGTGCCCGCTGTTCGTCATTGTGTTGGGATCCCCGAGACCGGAGATGCGTCTCTGAGTGTCGTTTCTGGTATCCCGTTGGGAAAGGGGGAAGAGCTCGTGTTAGGAGAGGGGAGCATGACCCGGCGTGAAGCCAGAGTCGAGCTACCAATGACTCGAGTTCCGAGGATCCGACGATCCGACGATCCGAGGACCGGGAGAAGCTCGAAATACGACGAGGCACAAACTCGATGCGGCAGGCGGCTGCTCCTGCTCCAGCTGTTGTGGTGGGTAGATAGCTGACGGGCCATAGGGACTAGTAAGTCGTCTCGTGCTTCTCCAAGTCGGGGCGTAGTGGTGCTCCCTACGTCAACGGTCGCGCATCTGCTTGCATGGGGAATCGTGAGGAAGACATGAAAATTCGTCGACGTTGGGCTGAGAAAGACGTGGTGGGCTGCTCGTGGGTGTGGTGCCATGGGGCATGTCATGGGATTTGGAGGCATGGGCTGGTATCACGGCCATGACCATGAGCGTTGGCATGGGCGTGGGGGTCGGCGTCGGCGTCGGCATTGTCAAGGCCGAGCCCACGCATCGGGCAGGCATGGGGTATCATGGCATCAGCCCATCTCGTCCCGTCTCTGCGTAGGCCCCGGCATTCCTCCCTTTCGCACATCGTCGTCTGCGCGAGGTGTGGCCCGGAGGACAGGCTGCAGCTGCGTCCGGGCTTCGAATCAATGCCGCGGCAGACGAGGTGTAGACTTCGTCCTCCTCGACAGCGTCTTCGCGCTCTTCCTATATCTCGTCTCGTCCTGATCACACACCTGCCTCGTCCACCGCCTTCAACCCGCACTTGTTCGCCCCAATCATCTCCGTTCTTCTCAGTCCTACGACCCGCGTTACTTCTTTCCGAACTCCGATCCCCGGCTGCAGCCGCTTGCCATTCACCTGCTCTTCCCCCATTCCCTTCCAATCCTTCTCCCCTGTCCTTTCCACTTCTCCGCGAACTTGCTCTTGCCCTTCCGCCGCTCCCCGTTCCCCGTTCCCCGTTCCCCGTTCCCCTTCCACCGCGCCCCGCGCCCCGCCCCGTTCCCCGAGCCCCGCCCCGGGCTCGGGCTAACGCCCTCGCCTCGCTAACCCCCTCAGCATCCTCAAATACGTCATCGTAGGCGACGCGTCCGTCGGCAAATCATCCCTCCTCATCCGGCTCACCGACGACCGGTACACCGAAGGCGGGTCCGAGCCGACTCTGGGAGTGGAGTTTGGGAGTCGGATATTGGAGGTGGGGCAGGAGGGGAAGAGGGTGAAAGTGCAGTGTGAGTGGGGTGGCGCTGATACTGGGTTTGGTTTGGACGTGTCTTGGGTACGGTTTGGGTGACAAAAGGGTGAGGTTTGGGTGCGGCTGGGGTGGGGCTGGGGTGTGGCTGGGGTGTGGTTGGGGTGTGGTTGGGGTGTGATTGGGGTCTGGTCCGGGTCGGACTGGTTTGGGTCTGGTTTGGGTTCAGGTGTGGGGTCGGAAGAAGCTACCGGGGAGACGAGGGGCAGGGGCAGGGCAGGGGTAGTTGTAGGGGAGGGAATTTGACGGTGTCAATGAGTTGAGAGCGAGTCCGTGCAGTTGGAGGACAGGCATGTTCGTGGAAGGCCTGACAGATGGGTGGAAACCAAGAAAGGAGGCAAGGCGGCGAAGCGGTGCGCTTGATGGGAGCGGCGGGACCAGGGATTGACGGTCGACGGGTCGTGGTTGGACGGATCGAGGTATCGAGCACTCGAGCGCTCGAACACTTGAGGCTGTGAAGACGTGAAGCTGTAAAGGCGTGAAGGCGTGAAGACGTGAAGGCGTGAAGGCGTGAAGGCGTGAAGACGTGCAGCGGCGCTCAGCAGCGCGCACCAACGGATCGCCGCAACCACCTCCCACCACCTCTGACTCGTGATGCGTGACGCGTGACGCATGACGCCCGACCCCCCGCTGATGCAATGCAGGCTGGGACACCGCCGGCACAGAATCATTTCGGAGCATCACCCGGTCATACTTCCGGGGAGCGGCGGGTGCGCTTTTGGTGTACGACGTGACAAGGCGGGAGAGTGAGTCGGCGAGGACCAACTCGGACTGGGACCTGGTCGTGGACTGGGTTTGACGGGGTGGGGGGTCTTTCTCCACTTTCACTCACTCGTGCTCACTCCCACTCATCCTTGCTTCGAAACTCGCGCTGAATTTCAATCTCACGCTTGATCCTTCGCTCATTCTCACTCATATCCTCATTCATCCTCATTCTGCTTTGTGCCCTGATTCATTCCCATTTTTAGTCGTCTCCTCATTCGTCCCTACTCTCACTCGTATCCTTGTCTTTTCACTATCATGCGGATCCGGCCTCGGCCTTGGGCCGGAACCATCACACTGTCACGTTGTCTCGATCGACGATACTCGTAGTCAGGACACAAATGCCCAATTCCGACACGCAGTCAGAAGATCTGTGGCTGAGACAGAGGCTGGGGCGGAGATAGAGTCCACGACCAAGACCGTATACCCATGCTGACGTTTCAGCTTTCCAGCACGTCGCGTCGTGGCTCGACGACCTCCGCGCGCACGCCGACGAAAACGTCTCGATCATCCGTGCGTGGCGTTTCGTCTCCTGCGTCTCCTCATGTGCCCTGTCCGGAGCCGGGTTTGCATCTCCACATATCGCTTCGTCGTTCGCAGTCCGCCTCGCACCCCGGATCGCCCGACATCCTGAGTCTTTCGCTCCTATCATAATTCAATGAGCTCCAAACTCCCTCGTACCTCCCGCAGTTCTCGCCGCTCTCGCGGATCCGGACCGTGTTGTTCCTTAGCCTGGTCAACCTCTCCGTCTTCCTTCTCATTTGCGTGCTTTGGACTCATCCGCGACTCGTCTCCACCCGAACTTGTTGGTGGCTTCGCTACCACATCCCGTTGTTGATCCAATTCGATCCACACCCGCCTTGTGCCGAATCTCATTTCGCACCCGCTGATCTCCCGCCCAGTCGTTGCGAACAAGACGGATCTGTGTTCCACCACGCCCACTGTGGCCCCGCAAATATCGTTTGGTCAAGCGGTTCATTTCCCTCCTGAGCCGGAACCCGAGCAACCTGAGCGTGGCTCCACTTCATCCGCCCAGGCCAGTGCATCTGATCCATCGATCCCCGCCGACCCCGCGTCTGTGTCCTCCGCATCTCCCGCTACAGCTACCTCGGACCCAACGACCTCCTCGACAAATCCCGCCGCTGCGCCTCGAACTCAATCGACAAATCCAGGTCGGAAGTCGCATCCCAATCTGAGACCTAGAGCTGTGACGACCCTCGACGGTGCGCTGTTTGCGAAGCAGCACGGACTGCTGTATGTCGAGACTTCCGCCAAGGAGGGGTGGGGCGTCGTCGACGCGTTCGAGTGGACGGCGAGGGAGGTGTTGGAGAGGGTGGGGAGGAGGGAGTTGGAGAGTAGGAAGGTGAGTCGCGGTGTCGACGCGGGTGCACATGTGACTGTGCGATTGCGAAGAGAGGTCGGGCGCGCGGCGTTGCGTGTGAAACTACCCCGGATCTTGAATCCGGGGCGAACCTGGGCAGAGGAGACTTGACTGGCGTCCCGCTTGGGAGAGACTGCGGTCGGGAGGGGTCGGGGCGATAGAGTAGCAAGTGCTGCAGGGGTGGGTTTGATGGATGAGCCTGGCGTGGTGCGTGTCAAGCACGAGATGGGGATGGAAGGAGCGTACTAGCCCAGGCCGCGAGCGCGCGGCAGGTGCAGAGGGGGAATGGAGTGGGAAAGGAGTGGAGTGGGTTTACCTGAACGTGGACGCGGTCGGCGAGTCGGCTGGGGGTGGCTAGGGGTGGGAACTTGCTGTCCAACGTCGCAGTCGCTGCTCTGAGCCGTGACGCATCAGACAGTGATATGATCTTGCTTACTGACGCTTGACTAAGCCGGGAGGGGTCAAGCTCGACGCGAAACAACACAGGGCGGGGAAATGCTGCTGAGTCGGAGAGCGAGCCGTACGAGAAGCAGCGGTGGATGTGGTCGAGCCCGGTGTGGAGGCGGTAGCTTGTCCCGGGACTGGGTGGAAGAGGTGTACAGAGAGTTCTAGTGATAGGGCGAACCGGTGCGAGTCTCACAAGAGTCGGGAGAGCCGGGGCGATGAGCGACGTTGCAAGGTTGCTAAGTCCATCGTACTGTTCCGGGGATGTGGTCGCGCGGTATACTCTATACGCTGTACAAGTACAAGAGTATTTCGGGCATAGTGGTATTGGTATTGGTACTGTAGTATCAGTGTCTTGTCTGATGCACGACAAGTCTGCCTGCCGCTTGCTCATTGCTCATGATCCACGCGGGCGCGGGAGTTTTGGTGTGCGGCTGGGACTCGTGCGGTAAACTGTCAGGTGTAAGGTGTCTAGCAGGCTGTAGAGAGACGAGATTCGTTCACGTAGAAAGACCAATTATTATTCCACGCCTCGCGAGGAGGTCTGTTTGCCTCTCCCAACATTCGAGCTCACTCATGCATTCGTGCATTAGGCAGGTCTTGTCGCGCGAATCACCGCACCTCCCCTCCTCGCGCGACAAAAGTGGACACTGAGTCGGATGCACTCTGGTACATGTTTCATCACATCATCGCAGATGAATACCAACCCGCCGTCAACCTCCGCAGGCCTGCGATCTTCTACTCACCCCGAAGAATGCAATGTACGGTATTATCCTACGCATTCATCGCCGCCTCCTCCCCCTCCGCCTCCCCCTCTGCCCCCGCTTCCTCGCCACCGAAAATCACACCCTCTTCCTCTCCCCCGGCGACAACCCCATCGTCCACCTCGACCCCAACGTCAGTTCCGACAGCCTCGGCGCCGGCTTCGGCGTTCGACGCTGGCTTGACGTCCTCCCCAGCGGTGGGCTTGGGACGCTGCGGCGCGGGCTTGCAGATGTCCTCTCCGAAAGTCCGGAGGGAGAGCATGCTACGGCAAGTCAGATGCGTGTCTTTGTACTGGTAGTCTGTGTTTCAGTGTCCCAGCGCTCCAGTGTCAAAATTAGAGTGCCATGACTCCACGAATCAGGAGTCGACGAGGATCGAGGAGCGAATCGACGAGCAGAAGGCCCAATCAAGATCGCGCGGGAAATGATTTAGGACGCGGAATGCGGGTTCCGAGATCAAGATGAAGGTCTCCCGACTCGCCGAGACGGCGACGTCGCCCATCACGCATCGCTCACCTCTTCTCACGCTTGTCGACGAGGAGGGACATAGAGGTGTTAGCCTTCCAAGTGGGCAGAACGAGCGGCAGCGGCAAGCTAGATCCGTCAGTCGTGACGCCCAACGAGTGTCGTGTCATCCCAACAGCATGTTGCAGCATCGCGCGCCACTCACGTTCCTCCGGCGCCTTCGCCCGCTTCGAATCGCATGAGGACGTTCCCCAGCGGCGTCGCCTCGAGCCAGTCACGGAGCTCCTTCCGGAACAGCTCGATCTGTAGCGGCGCTTCAGCACGCGCTTCACCTTCACGGATAAATGGATACCGATCGTCGGGCAAGATCGGACAGGGCCAGCGCCCGGTCTCCACGAGATGAAGCTTCCTCGTCCGCTCTTGGTCCGTCGTCCCGGCTCCATAATGGACGCCAATCCCGGAGAGGTTCGTCCGCGTCTATGTCTGCGTGGAAACAGCCACTCACCGAGGGATACGCGTGCTCCACCAGCACCCTCAGATCCTCAATCGTCGCCACCTTGACCACCCCGTCGCCCACGTGTGGCAAGACCTCGGCGACCCCTTCCCCGGGGATACGCCACTTGCACCCGATCTCCGTCCTGTTCTGGCTGTCTTGTCGCACAAACGCCTTGACCCCGGCGGAGATTATTCGGAGGCGCGAATAGTCGTTGTTCTCGATGATCGCCTGGGGTGCGTCAGTATCGGCACATCGGCTACAGTCACTGAGACTGCGGAAGCTGCCATCGTGGGATTCCCGCTGGTTTCGAAAGCGGTTTCGCAACGTGGGGACTAACCTTGACGACGGCGTTGGCAAGGTAGATCGTACGCAGAGGGTCGCCGTACTCGTTCCGGACAAGCAGGTGTTCACGCGGGAAGCTCTCCTTCAACTTGAACCAGTTCCTACGCTCCTGCATCAGCCACTCCTCTCACTAATCTCGCAGACCATACGGGCGGCAGTCCCAGTATCTGACACCTGATCTTGCTGGAATCGACTCACTGTATCGAGACGACTTCCTCGTTAGTCGGATCAACGAACGAGAACGGGTCCTCCTTGAAGTTCAAGTCCCGCTTCTGCTTCTTGGCGATCTTGGACGACGCAGGAGTCTGCTTGACCTTCTTGCTCTCTGGGCCATCGGGTGCGGATGGCGATGCAGCGCGCTTCAGCGTACTGGCGCTTTCTCCCTCCTCTGCAGCTGCAGTCACGGGGACAGCAGGAGTCGCCTCGGCGTCCGCTGCCTTGGAAACAGAGGGCTTGGCGGAGGATTTCGCCTCGCTGGATTTTTGCAGGACGCAGACGAAGAAGCCACCGGTGTTTTGGTCGTGAGGGAAGAGTCGGAGACTGAGAGAGAATCAGCAGCGGATCTATCACGTCGATGGATGGATGCGTGAACGGGTCAGGAAGGATAAGGGTATGCGTCGGTTCGGATCGAACGCACCATCGCTCCAGCCCCAACTCCGCCACATTCTCCGGTGCCCAGACCGTCTCCGGCAAACCCCTCTTGGGATCCTTATCCCTCTCCCTCTCTTCGCCACTCTCGACCCTCTCCCGGTACGCGGCATACGACTCATGATACACCAGCGGACTCTGAGACCCTTCCGGCTGCGTCGCGACTTTCCAGCTGGTGATTCCCTCGCGGCGCTTCAGGAGGGGGAGGTGGTCGGAGACGTCGACGATGGAGAACTGGCCTGGGCGGGAGTTGAGACCGGCGGAGATGACGGCTTCGTTCTCGGCGGGGTTGAAGGAGCAGGTGGAGTACACCAGCCGGCCTCCGGGTTTGAGCATGTCCATCGCGCGCTGCAGGATACGGAGCTGCAATCTGAGTGAAGGATCAGCAATGCAACGTTGCAACCCTAGCCGAAAGCTCACCCGTGAAGACCGTTACCGTCACCAGCGCTCCACTTCTTCCAGATTTCGATGTTCTTCCGCATCGTCCCGTCCCCACTACACCTACGGAATATCAGTCTTCTCACTATTACCAACGAATTCGCTCAGACTCACGGTACATCGGCAAGAATCCGATCGAATTGGAGGTTCTCATCCCCAAGACTGATGTTCGGGAACAGCGCTGTCGACTTCATCAGCACGAGCTCTCCAATCCCAGTCCGCGCTTCAAAAAGCAATCAAAGGGCAAGAAAGAAGGAAGAAGAGGAAACCCGCGTACAGGCATCAAAGTTCGTAACGACGAGACCCTTGCTCGGCATCCGACCGGTCTGATGCACGAGCATGTGGGTGCGCTTGTAGTCCGAGTCGTTGGCGATGAGGAGGCCGGAAGACTCGGTGTGGTGAGGGTTGAGGGCCTCGATGATTTGGGCGGTCTGCGGGGTCAGCCGTGGTTCACGCGGTTGCAGCAAGGAGAAATGCAGGGATGTTTCGACGGCTCCACACTAGACTCACCTTTGATCCGGGTGCGGCACACATGTCCAGGCACTGATAATATGATCAACTAGGCGCAGCAGACTCCAGCAAAAGCGGGCTCACCAGATGGTGCGGCTCCACATCGAGAAGCAATGGGGGGATCATTGACACCGCCTCCTGCCTGCTCAAGTTGCCCTGTGCCTCCATTAGCACTCTCACCATGGGGCACACACGTTGCACGCACCACCTCCGTCTCGCCAACGAGGAATCGCTGAAAGTTCTTGAACGGCTCCGTCTTCCTCACGACCCTTCGCGGGGCGGATATCTGCCATGCGAGGCCCTCGGGATACCTGCGCAATGAGCTTACTCTCCACCACGCCCTGCAGGGCTGCAGTGCAGATGGTGGGAGACGGCGAGCTCACCATGAGAGTTGTTGGGGAGGCGGGTACTTCTTCCCCTCCCATTCTACATTCTGCATCGTCGGGACATACTTGTCCTTGATGAGGTCGTTGATCGTGATTGCGTGGCTGCGTAGATGAGCCGACAAGCCCCAAGGAAGAGCGTGAGACAGCCAGGACTCACGCTCGGGATCCTGTTACTCGGAAGGTAGTAGGCAGTTCGGTGCGCAGGTGATCCATGAACGCTTCCCATTCCTCGGAAGAGAGGAGGCCCTGAGCCTGGAGCGGACCAACAGTCAACTTACGATGCGACTCGAAGCACAACCAGGATACACCGGGCTCACCTTGTAGAACTCCTCAAAGCCTTCGTTGATCATCATCTCGGGGGTGATAGTCGCCCACTGGCCCCGATCGTCACCTTTGTCCCCACCCCTGCCGCCGCCCCCGCCTCGCTGTTGACCCAGTCAATACGGACATCCTGCAACGGCCCGTCCGGAGAGGGTCCAATGTCTTGAACAACACAGGGAGCTCATTGGAGCAGAAGGAAACGATGGGGTGAGGGAGACATGCTACTCACTCCGCCTCGGCGATGACCTTTCCCTCTTGCCATTGTGGTGCTTTCTCTTGTGTGTTGTGGAGGAAGCAAGGAAGATGAGCGACAAGTTGAGGCCGATGAGGACCCGACATTGTGGTTGGGTTGGCGAGAAAAGATCGGTGCATCACGTGATTTGTTTGCCACGTGTCGTCCCTTCTGCCCGGACTTTACTTTCCGGGCGCGTCCTGTTGCTTTCTGTCACTGGCACTAGGTTGCACCTCTTAACATCGTCTTCTGTCACCTCTCTTCACAGCATATCAGCATATCAACTTGGAGCGACACCTCATACGTGCAGCGCCTTACTCATATCTCCCTTCTCGATAGTCCGGCGAAACCAAACACCTCCCTTCTCTCCGACCTCCAAATACCGATGTCCCTTACAGCTGGCCACGTCTGAGCCACCCAGCAGAGCCAGCCTGGGTGGAACGACCCAGCCTGTACGGGAAGCAGCGCAATGGTGAAGCAGGAACCGATCATCATTGACAGTGACGAGGACGATGTGCCGTATACTCCGGGCCCGAGCCGAGCCCGGGAGAATGGCGGGGGGGATAACAAGGGAAAGGGAAGGGCGATTGAGGTGAAGAGCGAGGTCAATGGGTCCAGTGGACTGGATATGCAGGCCAGGGACGCTATAAAGGTGGCGTTGGCAAAGCTGGACGCAGAAGTGAGTTGTCGCCCGCTTCCCACTGGACAGCTGTCATTGGAAGCTCTTAGAGTTGTGAACGGCCTGGTGACTGACTTCCCCAGATCAAGGACGTCGTCGCCCAACTGAAACCCCTGCAAGACCTGCATGCCTCTCTCCTGTCTGACCGCCGCGCTCTCGAATCCCGCCTAGCGTACTCTTTCCGGCCCAGCAAGCCCTCCGGCCTCTCCCAATCATCCAAATCCTCTTTGATCGACTACCAATCCCCCGTCTTCCCTTGGTCCTCCGCGATCCTCTCCACACTCAAGTCGACCTTCCACCTCCCGTCCTTCCGACTGTGCCAGGAAGGCGTCATCAACGCCGCGATGGACGATCGGGATATAGTCTGCGTCATGCCCACCGGAGGAGGGAAGAGTCTGACGTATCAGCTTCCCGCGGTGATTGGGGGCAAGGGCGTCACGGTGGTGATCAGCCCGCTGCTGGCTCTGATCTGGGATCAGGTGAGGGCGTTGAACGAGTATGGCGTGGAGTGCGTGGTAAGTGAATCCCCACGATTTGTCGACAGAGCTTGGACATTGTGGAGAATGAGCTGACTGGAGGGAGATGATGACGGGGAATACGAGCAAGGAGGAGCAGAACGAGATATACAAGAGGCTCGAAGACGGGGCGAGGAACGGTAAAAAGGAGATTAGGGTGAGTACTTTCTGTCTTCTGCTGGATCGCAGGTGCAATCGGGAAATGAGCGAGGCTGACAGTTTCGAAGCTGTGCTATGTGACGGTATGTGCTGGTGCGAGCCTGAGAGGCTGCCCATGTCCCAACGTGCTGATCAGGGGTAGCCTGAGAAGATTGCGAAATCAAAGAGGCTCATGTCTGTGTTGGAGAAGGTCAACACGGCCGGTCGTCTCAGTGCGTGCCGTTTATTCGCACTAACCATTCCATGTCAACGTTGGCTGACTGTTCGCAGCTCGTTTCGTCATAGGTCAGACTCATTGGCGGTCATGAGAGAAGCAACGATTTCGCGATATCTAACATTACCATAGATGAGGCCCACTGCTGCAGCCAACTTGGCCACGGTGCGCCCGCTTCCGTACTCCCCGGTGGGCAGAACTCATGCCAAGTAGATTTCCGTCCGGACTACAAAAAGCTCTCGGTGCTCAAGACGCTGTTTCCCCGAGTCCCGATCCAGGCGGTGGTGCGTCACCCTCAGCCTCATCATCTGGTGTCGATAGGTCGCTGACGAAACAGACCGCCACGTTGAGTACCAAAACGCTACCCGATCTCCTTAAGATTCTCCGCCTTCCCCCCATTTGCGACGGCCGGGGTATGTCATCGTCCGGCCCAGTCTTGTACTGTATGCCGTGGCTTGCTGGACCCAGAGGCTGAGGCTGAGAATAGCGGCGAACACCACGGGAACGGTATTCTTCTCGGCACCGTTGTACCGCCCGAATTTGAGGTATAGGGTCATGACCAAACCTTCGAGCGCGAAGGCGGCAATTGAGAAGATCGGGGGATGGATCAAGGAGAATCATTCGTGAGTGCAATTTCGTGCCTTTCGCATACAGGAGATGTCTTCGCTGACGATCGGACAGGGGACACAGCGGGATCGTGTATTGTCTCAGCAAGAAGGTTGGCCAATGCCTCGTTTCCATCACGATGGTGCTGATCCCATGCAGGACGCAGAGACGGCGGCAGACGCTCTGAGAGAATGGTCCGGCGGCGAGATCAAGGTGCGCTTGACATCCATCGCTCCGCTGCTCAGAGCTAACACATGCAGACTGGAGTGTATCACGCTGGGATCGACGACTATGACAAGGAACGGATCCACGTGAAGTGGCGAGAGGGCAAGGTGAAGTGAGTGTCGGGTCGACCATCGCAACGTAGACATGCTGATGGAACAGCTGCATTTGCGCCACTATCGCGTTTGGCCTCGGGATAGATAAGGGGGATGTCTGCTATGTGATCCGTGGGTCGCTTCGAACCTCCTCGGAACGTATCTACTGAATGAAGACGCTGAACCTTCGCAGATCATTCGGTAGGTCAAGCTCACGCAAGCACGTGTTGCGTGTCCTCTTTCATCGTCTCATTTGTTTTCTCTTGCAGATGTCCAAATCCCTCGATGGGTACTATCAAGAGACCGGCCGAGCAGGACGCGACGGCAGAGACTCGGACTGCATCCTGTTCTACCGGGGCCAGGACGCCGCGAGGCTCGCGTCGCTCATCTACGGGGACGTCGATGGGACAGCCAAGCGTGAGCTCTACGTGCCCCTCTGTCCGAGAACGGAACGGGCTGGAACGTATTTCGCAGTGCAGGAGATGGTCCGTTTTGCGCAAGATCTCAAGACTTGCAGAAAAGTGGCATTTGCCAAGGTGAGCGAGAACACTTTATCCAAGGAGACATCCAACCCAATCCAGACCCAAAATCATAGTTGTCGTAAATTTCTCGCTGTGCGAGTCTGATAGTCGACTGACGCCCTGGGTTATACAGTACTTCTCGACCAGCGCAAATCTGTCCGCCAACGCGTGGGATCACGCCGACTCGCTCGATACCCGCAAGTCAGGCGAAATCACCACCTGCGGGATATGCGACAACTGTCTACGCGATCCGGGAAGCATAATCACCCGCGACGTGACTGTCGAGGCCTGGCGGATATTGAAAGTCCTGGAGGAGGTGCAGAGGGAAGGAGGGAGGGTGACGCTTGCGGCCCTGGCGGATCTGGTGCGGGGGCTAGGAGGGGGGAGCTTTGGGGTGGTGCAGCAGGGCACAGGGAGGAAGCGGAAGTTGGGAGAGGAGAAGGGAAGGGTCGACGTGGTGGACGTGGCTGGGGGAAAGGTCGAGCTGAATAAGGATGTGAGTGGATGGAACGGATTGGCGCGGCACTCCAGGCTGGTCTGCTCGATGAACCGCGTTGGCGATCGTGGAGTGGGGGAGTGCGGGTCACTGGGGAGGAGAAGAGGGTGGTGTGACGAGCTTGACTCGAGCGAGCCGGGAGCTGGACATACCAGTTCCGGTGAGAAACGGAGCAGTTTGTGAGGTGGAAGCCTCCATCTGACACTGGAGAGCGGGGGAGGAAGCAGGATCAATGATGATCGCCCTCAGTGGATCGCGCTGACGATCAGGACACCGAGGCGCTGTTGATACACCTCACGTTGTTGGGATACCTCGAAGAATGTAAGTGGCCCTGCATACAGTCCATTACCAGGCAGCATCCTTCCCCCCGGCTGCGTACCGCGGCACTCATCCATATAACGTAGCTGACCCGTTACAGCATACCACGCTACAGCCTGTAAGTGCTCCCCCAGCCTTTCTTCCCACTTCGCCGAAGTGGGGCAGAGACTAGTTGCGACCCTCCTACCAGATCCTTAGGTTGCCACGGGACGGAGCTGACGCTGATACGGTAGACGCGGTAAACGTCTACCTTGTCCCCTCGACCCGATCCGTCCGACTCTCGCGTCTCTCGCTCGACCAGATCCAGTCCCCCGGGATCGGAGGGTCCTCGCTGAAGATCGAGTGCACGTTCCGGAACCCGAGAGCACCGAAAGGTCCGGGTTCGAAGGCGACGCGGAAAAAAGGGACAAAAACGCTCGTGAAGCTCGATGAAGGGGATGAGGTGGATGAAGAGGGTGGGATGGATGGGATGGATGGGATGGATAGGAGTAATCGGAGTGGGAAAGGGGATGAGGACGAGGCATCAACGAAAAAAGGAGGCGGGAGGGATACGGTTGGACCTAAGGGCGCAAAGACGACGGATAAGGGTACGAGCAAGAGCAAGAGCAAGAGCGGAAGTGCCAGCACCAGCAGGGCCAACGGAAGTGAGAACACTGGGGATATCGGTTTTCCTCTCCAGCCCTCTTCTGATGGCGGAGGGGATGACCAGTGGGAAGACGACGAAGAGGCTTTACGAGAGGGGTATGGGGAAGGCGACGAGGAGGAGGACGATTGGGTCGGAGGACAGCAGGTCGGGACGTGGAAAGTGCACGGCGCGAGCGGGGGTGGTGCCGGCGTCGGGGTGGAGAGCAACGTAGGTGGAGAATTCGGAGCGTCGCGCTCGAAGCGGACGAAGACCGCGGGGGAGGATTTGGTGGGAGCAACAGGGAGGCAGAGAGGGAAGGGGACGTCGCCCGTGATCGTCTCGGACTGAGCGGGCCACGCCTGCATTCGCCTTCCACATCTTCCACATCTTCACACTTCCGCAACTGCACACTTTCGCACTTCCACGCATCCAATAGGCTCATCGGAGACGACGTTCCGCCAGTGTGCATAGCTGTTTCCCCCATGTCGTTGGGACATCCTCTTCCCTTGTCTCGTCCCCAGCCGAAATTCTCACAATCGCACAATCGCACTCGGCTCTTCCCCACTCTCACTCCACATCTGCTCACGCGGTGCGGATCACGCGACGCAGATCAAACGGCACGGACACCTCGGCGGGGATAAAGCGGTAGGGATATAGTGTACACAGTACTCGTAGACCCAGCATTCACTGTACATACCCATGTCCGTCACGTGGAGCATAAGCAGCAGCATACAGCATATAGCATACAGTAGACGTATATCCGCATGTAGGTCCTCCCATGACACACGAGCACCGTCTCAGTCTCGTACCCACTACAAAAAACCCGTGCGAAGGGGTCTCCCCCGGCCAGCCTGGTTGCTTTGTACCGTACCTGTACTGTAATCGTATAGCATATCGTGCTATGCGTTGTCGAGCGATTGCGAGACGAATCACGGTATATCTACACAAACCCAGCCAATCCCAATTACTGTATCAAATCACTGCACTGCGTAGAGAACGTTCGAAGACGCCAACGCCCGTGTGTGTCAAGTCCCGCCCGGTGAAATTGCTTGTACAAGTACCACTGGCACGCGGTCCCATTTGTCTCTGTTGTCTCCGTTGTCTCTGTCGTCTCTGCTGTCTCTGTCGTCTCTGCTGTCACTGTTGTCACTAAATTTACTGTACTCGTCTCTGTGATCTCTATGATCTTCACTCCCTCCCTAACACTGGCTCTGACCGACACGAGAGACACACAATATCCATCGGGAAGACGACGCGCAGATGCATACACGATAACACCTCTTTGCCGGGAGATGAACGAAGACGGTACCCCACCGTGTACTTCACCGGGACCATCATGCCCACCTCCCGCCTGACCACCGGGACCACCGAGCACTATGGCCAGCTTATCCAGCTTCGCTTCCCCGGCTTCCTCTGTGCTAGTCATCGACGAACACTCCTTGCGTGGCACGACTCGACCCGACCCCTGTCCCGCAACCCCTCAATGCGCGAGCACAAGCATTCAACGCTCACGGCGCTCATGCCGCCCTCCCGGCGTTCGGGTCCTGCGCAGCATCAGCAATCCGCTTTCTCGTTCACTCTGAGACTCCAGCTTCGAGCTCCCAGGTAGGGAGTTGTCGATCCCCGACCTCGGAGTCCCGCCTCGACCCACCTTGTACACCCGTAACGCCTGCAACTCTCCCACGACCCTATCCCTCCTCTCTCCCTCATCCAGCCTCCTCCTGCGCTTCGGCCCAGGCGTCTGCGCGCTCGACACGGGTTCGTCGTGCCTTTCACCCTCTGCCTCGTCCTCAATCGTGCCCATGCACCCCACATCCTCCCCTTCCTTGCCGTCGAACCGGGCCGTCTCGATCCGCAGACCCTCCTCGTTGGCGAGGTGCAGCAGACAGATGAAGCAGAACGAGGTGGATATCTCGGCCATCTTGTCTTGCGGGTACGACGACCGGAGCGAGATGATGATGTTGGAGAAGGTCTTGACTTCGTCGGCGGCCTTGGGAGTGGTGGGCAGAGGGTCGGAAGTGTCCTGAGAAGGTCGTCAGCTTGGGTATGATCTTGACACGGCACGCGGAGAAGCCTCGAAAATGTGGCTTTGAACATTTGACTTGTTTGGTCGAACATCCGTTCAACGTCCTCAGTGACGATGCACCGAGGAGATTTCCCATGGTATCACCCATGCACCTCTTGGCCGCCATCGCCTCGCTCCGCTTCAACTTGTCCGGCCCAGTTCGTCGAATCGCCTCGTCTCACTCACCGTGTCATTCCCGCCGTCCTTGTCCACGCCCCCGGCCTCACCCTCCTTCTCATCCGGCACGAGCCCCCTCAACCCACTCCAAATATCATCCTTCAACCTCTTCACGTCCACCCGCTTCGCCTTCTTTGCGAAATTGACATTCTCGGGTCTCGCGCGCTTGAGCTGCTGGCCCTGGGTACCTTGCCACAGATCATCGTGCTCCTCTTGGTCCGGCGCGGGAGTCTCGTCGAGCGCGTCGTCGACGAACGCGTAGTCCCCGCCGTCGTCGTCTGGGTCGTTGAAGAATTGGGACTCGAACGGCACTGGCATGTCGCCGCCGTCTGGGCGAGAGTCATTAGCGACTGACATAAGAGTATCACAGCACGACGAAGCCTTTGTCGGATATGATCTTGTGAGGGAATTATCAGCCTCCCACTCACCCATCGCGTCTGGATCAGCGAGATCAGCGCGGTCGGCAGCGGCCTGAGCCCAGAAATTCTCGTCGATTTCGCCGTTGACGTTTTCTGCGACCCATCAGCACTTTGCACTTGCTCAGAAGAATCAAAATCTGGACCCACCTGCCATCCTCGGAGACGTGGCGTTCCTCCTCATTCGCAGCTGCATCGCAACGTATCAGCATCACCCCGAAGTGGGTAGTATAAACTGTGCCATAATCGCGCCCACTCACCGCAAACTTCGGCTTGAGGAACAACCTCAGCAGCTGCCTACTGCTAAAGTGCATGTCATCCGGGAGCAGCCACTCATCCTTCCTCTTCTTGCCGGCGTCTCCGCCCGTCGAGGCCTTTTTGGACGACCTGCGGGCGGAGGAGCCCTTGGAGGACGCGGCGAACGAGATGGTGCCTCTGGATGCTGGCGCGAAGAGGGTCTTGGAGCTAGTAGCTTCGGTGGAAGGCGCGGTGAAGTCGATGGTGAAGGGTGCTTTGGCGGATTTGGCGGGTTTGGAACCTCCAGCAGCCGCGACACCAGCTGGGGTGGCAACGTCTATTCAGGTGTCAGCATGTCAGTCCATAGATACGAGCACGGATCACGGGCTTGTCAGTTCATAGATACGAGCACGGATCACGGGCTCTCCTGACGAGTGATGGCAGAAAGCCTTGCGCCGGCCGACTCACCCTTGCGAGACACCTTGCGCAGTTTCCAGTGCTCTGCACCTGCCCAGGCCTTGCCGAGCCCTCGGTCAAAGTAGTCGAACATGCCATCATCATCGTCCCCCGCGAGAGCCATGACGAGCTCCCCTCCCTGCCTGCGGGGATCGAACGGCCCGTGCGTCTCTCCGGGGCCAACCATACCCACCGGTCTCCCCGAAGTTGCCGACGCGCCAAACACATCGCCATCCTCGTCTCCGTCTCCCGCCATACTCGCGCCGTCATCGAACACGCCCGGCATGGATGGGCCCATGTCAAAGTCCTCGTCCCCGAAGAAGTCCTGCACCTCGCCCGGAGCTGCTGGCATGCCGTCGTCGTATTCGCCCCCGACATCGTAAGACGGACGGGGCTCATCGTCCCACGAGTCCTTTAGTCCGAGCAGAGTGGAAAAGTCGGGCGAGGCGTCCGGGTCGGACGAGAAGCGGAAGGACGAAAGCGTGTCAGAGATGTTGAGCCCGCTCGTCCGCTCAACCGAGGGGATGAACTCTGGAGAACGTCCGTCAGCAAACCGCCTCAAGCCGGTTCATGAGATAGCTGTCACTCACGCCTCAATCGGGTCAAGTCAATCAACTCGTCCTCCACCTCGATATCCTCGTTGTCCTGATCCAGTCCGGCGTCGCCGGCATCAAACACGACTCTCCCCTGCCCATCGACACCCAAGTGGTTCATCAGCAGGCCCATCGCGCCGCCTTCATCAAAGTCCGCCGACGTCTTCTTGAAGAGGGGATCGACAGTGGCTTCGAGATCGAACTTCTTGATTTGAAGAGCGGCAAACGACTTGGCGAGAGTGGCTTCGGACCGGTGGGTCTGACACAGACGCTCAGCAAGAGTCACGATCTGCAGAGATGGCGAGAGATGAAATACTCACCTTGCGC
Source organism: Saitozyma sp. JCM 24511 (assembly GCA_001600855.1). Lineage (NCBI taxonomy): Eukaryota > Fungi > Basidiomycota > Tremellomycetes > Tremellales > Trimorphomycetaceae > Saitozyma > Saitozyma sp. JCM 24511. The sequence continues at coordinate 187,898 of BCLC01000008.1, read as the reverse complement.
GTGGCTTTGGGCTCACCGCCTTCCTCATCTTCTCCGGCTTCCCCATCCTCTCCCTCGTCTTCGGGACCACCTGACCGACATCAGAATCGCATCACAAACGTACAAGCGAGAACACGAAACACGACTCGCGCAACTCACCTCCGCCTGCCAGACCGCTCAGAAGCTTGCCTGTCTCGGTCGCGACCGAGTCGACTCGCGAGGTCCAGATCTTGACGCAGCCGTCGAGCGTGCACGAGGCCTTCTGGAAGTTGATACCTGTGTTGTGCATCAGCTCACCGCCGCGCCATTACGTCTCGACTTCCATGTCCCCGCAAATGAAAGTCGAGGTGCGATCCGAGGCCTGATGGCGACGCAAATGGGAGCTCACTCTGATCATCTGGTCCATTGCGCAGTAGGGTAAGATCCGCAAAGTAGTCGATGAGAGCAAAGTTCCATGTGTTTGTCGCCGTGATTTTCTGCGCCTGTATCAGCGGGATCCAAAACTCGAGATCAACTCCTCTCCAAAATCCCCCTACGCACGTTGTCCGTGGCCAACTTCATCCACTCCTCGAAATTGGTGTTCATGACCTCCATGCTGATTGGCGGGGCCGTCGGCGCGACCGCCGACAACCGCTTCGCTCTCCTCTGGTTATGTGCGTCCTTCTGCGCTCCAGCCTGCGCTTGCATCGCCAGCGCCGAGACCGTCCTCTTCCCGTGATTCTCCCCGGCCACTGCCCCTGCTCCTGCGGCCGCCCTCGCCTGTGGGGGAGGAACACCACCGCCCTTCGACAGGTCGGCAAAGTGCGCCGACTTCCTTCGCGAGGCTTTCTCCGCAGCGTCGTCGTTGACCGGCATGTTGGGCACGTTGATCCGGGGCGAAGGCTGGAGGGGGGAGTTGGCCGGCGAGTGCGAGTGCGAGTGCGAGTTGATGGATGGGCGGGAGTGTCGTTTGAGCAAAGAAGGCTTCCGGTGGATTGGGGGCGTGTCCGGGGCTGTCCCGCTGGTTATGGCAGTGGGCATGGTTTATAGGAACATACAGGAGAGCAAGGAGGAGGAGGGGTTAGAGTGAGAGATGAGATTCAAGTGTTTTGGCTGGTTGGCTGTTGTTGTTTGCGACGCGTCGCCACGCACCGGGCCATGATTATGTAATTGTTGACTTTCCACCGGCAACAGTTGATTTGATCCCGTCCGCCGTCGCCCCGGTTCACCGCCTCCACTCGCGACGACCACAACGGAGTGGACGGGTAAGTCTCTCTTCCTTTCTTCATCCCACCGAGCACATCGCCCGTCATACGCCCCGAGAGCCTGCCTGCACCGGCTGGGTTAAGAGCGACGAGATACATCTCGGGAACATGTCTCCCACATCTTTCACTCCCACATCTCGGTGATAATGGTGGTAGACGGTCCAGCGGTTCGGAAGGCCAAAACCAAGTCGGCGCTGCAGCGCTTTGCTGAGCGGATACCGCTGTACAGTGAGTCGGAAGAGCCACGGTTGCGCAGCAACCAGGACCTTGATTTTCGGCATCGGTGGCGTTCTGCTGACCCTCGTAGTCAGCTATGGCATCCTCTCGTCTTCCTGGGTAGGATTCGTGTTCATCCTCTCCATCGGCGATGTGCTTCTCCGACATCACTCAATATGGCGCTTTCTCGAGCAGTGAGCGAAACCTGCCTTTCTTCTTTCTCGCGACTCTGAGAAGCTGCTATGTAAACAGGAGATCTCACATCTCAGAATGATCATCTTCAACGCCCTCATGGGTCTCACCGTGTTATCACTCATCACCGCCTCGTCCCGCTCGCCGGGGCATCCCGACCCACTCCTCGCTCCAGAGGGTCTCGACCACACTCCGAGCTCGCGAAATGACCACCCGTCTCCTTCCCAGGTATCAACCACCAAGTTGTGGGATCATCGCGAAGGGCTAGACCGAGACTTCCCGGTCGATGACGACGATATCCCATTGCGATACCTCCGGAACCCTCAGTGGGTGACTACTCGGATCTCCAAATCCCGGCCATCGCCGCTCCCGCTCCATGTCAATCGATCACGGCCGCAGAAAGAATCTCGGCTCGGACAAGGGCGCAAGAATAGGATGTCCCGCTCCGCGGAGAGCCATGACGGGAACAACGACATCATGCCCTCGATCTCCCCCTTTCCACTTGCGATGAGTCCCTTTGTTCCTAACACGGCGACCGATGCAGGCGAGTCATCCTCCGAGGTTGAATCGGACGCGGCGGCCCTCGAGGGGCGGCGGTTGGTCCGTCGTAAGGCGGGACACGAAGCGGATGACGAAGATGCTCTATCCGAGAGCGACCGCGAGCCCGGACACAACCGCGACTTCAACCACGACCACGACCACAACCGCGACCACGACCACAACCACGATCACGAAGAAAACGATGATGACGAAGATGACGAAGACGAGGACGACACTATCACTGCGACCGCCCCGCTCCTTTCCCGCCCCCCCCGCGGCAAAGGGCTGTCGAAAGGCGCGAGGTCTGGCGTACCCATCCGCCAACGACAGAGCCTCATGGCCAAGTCGAACACGGGCGAGCCGCGGTGGTGTCGGAAGTGCGATGGGTGGAAGCCTGATAGGTGCCATCACTGTCGGTTCTGCAACCGATGCGTCCTGAAGAGTGAGTCGGCGCCAGCTTGCGCTCGAACTCAGCCAGCAGCGTTGCAGGGCGGAGTAAAGAGGCCGCGAGACGGCACTGATGCTCGTAGTGGATCATCATTGTGTTTGGCTGGGCACCTGTGTGGGGTATTACAATCGTGCGTCCACCCAATCCCACTCAACCTGCCGACTCTGATCGCGCATCGCCGGAGTGTCGGGATTCACATCGGTGGATCCACGCTGACGCTCACCAGACAAGCCCTTCTTGCTCTTCATCACCTACGGCACCCTCCTCGCCATCTACACCTGCGTCGAATCGGCTTATCAGACCTATCTCTTCTTTGTGGACTTGCTGGACTACGCCGAGGCGCGATATCCTCCTCAGCAGGACCAAATGCAGGGGAATGGCAATGTCACGATTGATTGCTCCCAAGACGGGGTATGTGAGCCCACAGCGGCGAGGATGCCGGAGCCACTGGTGAATACTCGATCCGAGAGCAAGCGCGGCACCAGGACATGATCAAGAAGCTTGAGCGCCGCCAGACCTATGGCTACTTACATGAAAGGTCGTGAAGGAGATCGCTAATGAGCTTTCACAGGAGGTCGAACTTGCACCGGTGGTGTTCATGCTTCTGGCGATTGTCGCGGGGTTCTTCACCCTCGCCGTGGGCGGTCTTGCCGGGTATCACTGGTATCTAGCGTGGTGAGTCCAACTCCAAGTCCCCGTCAATATCAGTCCAATTACATGTTTCGCAGCGTTGTGCCCCGCCGTGCTCATTCTCGTAGCAAGAACCGGACCACCCTCGAAGACATCACGCACACCTACCCTTCCGCCCTTCTGGGCTCTTCTTCCTCTGCCTCGCCGAAGCAGTCGCGCTCACAAAGCGGGAGCAGCGCGGTCGGCCGGGGATGGAAGCCCGATCACCTTCTTACCCGTCTCGAGCGGAGTCGACTGCGTACCGAAGCGCACTCTATCAACGTGTACGATCTCGGCTGGCGACGGAACCTCGAGGCGGTCCTTCTGGGGGCTAGGGGCTCGGAGGTGGTGGGGTGGAGGCGGTGGGTCCGGGCTGGGTGGCCCGTGGCGGGGGTGGGAGGGGATGGGCATTATGGGGACTATGATCCGGGGAAGTTGGAGAGGTTGAGGGAGTTGACGAGGGAGCTGAGGGTGGGAGAGGGACGGGAGGGAGGAATGGATGATGGATCGGGCGTGACGGTGCCACGGGGACGTGCGGTGGACGATGCAAGTGATGCGGACGAGGACGAGGATGAGGAAGTGGGACAGAACGAGAACGAAGAGGAGGGGTTCGTGACGAGCAATGTGACGCCGTCGCCGCCGTCGTCGTCGCGTGGTGGCGGAGCGGTGCGGGGAGGTAGCGGAGGGGTGGGGTGGTTCGATGCGGCATAGACGGGTCGCGGGCGGGCAGTCGAGTGTGCGATGGTCAAGTACGAGTACTCTGATTGTCTACGAGGCTGTACTGAGTACTGGAGTTGTCTACGCGGCTGTGCTCGAATACATACAGCACCCACATCCTTGTCCAGTATCATCGCACCATTACAGAGCGGATCGGATGGCGTTGATATCTGCCCTTTATACCATGCATCTTTGTGTCTCCCGCCGAAGTTTCAAACGGTATGAAGTCGTAGCGTACTGCATCACTTCCATGGGCACCAAACCGACCTCCCGTCGCCGAAGCTCAGGAAGGATCTCTGTGGACGCGCTTCCGTTCGCAAAAACAATTTCTCTCGTCTGTGGTTCGCTCAGCGTGTCTGTACTCCTGCAGTATGCAGTAGTGCCGGGATCTGACTCTGTAATACCACCATCGGATGGTGTAGTCCGTCGTCAAGAACCGCTCCGGGCGGGACCGAGACGTGCTGTGGGAAGGCGGAGGACGCACACACGTTCTCGTGCACTTCACGCGCTTAGTCGCTTACTTGGGTTCGGACAGTGGGGCTGCACTACATACATTCGCCCTCCGGGGGGCATCGGCAAACCGGCAAATCGACGAACCAACAAGACGACGGCGGCGGCGACGACGAAAGAGGGAAAAGAAGCAAAAGAAGCAAAAGGCCACCGAAGAGGATACGAGCACACACAGGCGGACGCGCCACACTGAAAACAAGTTAAACGTGAAAAGGGACACGGACACGGATACGGACACGGACTGTGTCAAATGATGATTATGTAGAGAGCGCGGACACGGTGCGAGAGAGAAGCTAACCCGCCTTCGGGCCACCCCCCCCCCCCCCCCCCCGGGCACCCCGGGCCTAGCAAATGGCCGAGAGGACAATGGAGCCGACATCCAGGAAACCCGACAACCCGACAACCAGGAAACCCGGACAACCCGACACCCCGACACCCCGACAAATCCTGGATCTCGACACCCCGACTCCCGGACAACCCGACAACCCGACAAATCCTAGGATCGACAGAGGGAATGCCGGTTCAACCCGGCATTCTTTCTGCACTTTTTGACGAATACGATCAGGTACGATCATGTACCGTACGAGTACTTGTACAAGTACTTTCCGTGTACGGGGACAACGTACCACATAGATGTGTTGTACTCGTCGTACGGCACTCGAGATAGTGGGCGTGCGTGCAGGCGTGCGGGCGTGCGGGCGTGCGGGCGTGCCGGCGCGTGCGGGCGCTTCAGGCGGGGCCGAAACGATCGAGTCCAGCGAAGCGAAGTCATCGCTTGACCACCGGCTACTGTACGAGTACAGTACGAGTACAGTAGTACTCGCGCAGTGCCTGTGCCGTGCTTGCGCTTGTGCTTGCCGCCCACCTGACGCGAGCAAGAGTACTGTACTAGTACTAGTACGAGTACATTCCGAGTACTGTCAGTACAATCTATCGATCTACTCGGACTGTTTCTGCCGCTCGACGGGACAGCTGTTACACGACGTACTGTATACTTCTACTGCCTTTGTGCTGCCTACTGTACTCGTACGGCTCTACAGCACTCGTACTGTTCTACTGTACTGGCGTTGTTCTACTGTAGACGTACTCGTACTGTTTTACTTTACTCGACCTGTTCTACTGTATGATACAGCGTGCACACTGCGCTACTGTCCTACAGTACTGTATGTATCACTCTACCCTCCCACTCGCCGCCTCGCTCCCACTCACCTCCTCGCTCCCACTCGCCTCCCCGCTCCCCGCTCCCCGATCACTTCGCTCCCACCGCTCCCACCGCTCCCACCCCGCCCGCTCCCAGCTGCATCCCCCCCAACTCCCCGCTCTCCCACCTCCAGTCCGGAAGGGTATACCACATCCACACCCCCGCCTTGTCTTTCCGGCACACCACGCCCGACGCTCTGGTGCCGCCCGCTGTGGTGCGGCCGGATACGTCCGCCCAGAGTATTGTTCCGGGCTTGAGACTGGGGCGTGGGTGGGTGTCTCCGTGCGATGGAGTTTCCTGTTGAGATTGACGTCGGGGTCGAGACTGAGATTCAGGTTGAGGTTGGGATTGAGCTTGGGGTTGAGCTTGGGGTTGAGCTTGGGGTTGAGCTTGGGGTTGAGCTTGGGGTTGAGCTTGGGGTTGAGCTTGGGGTTGAGCTTGGGGTTGAGCTTGGGTTCGAGGTTCAGGTTGAGGGATCGATCGTGGGATTGGTCGCGTCGTTGGGCGGCCTTGGTCTTGATCTTGTGTCCTCTCCTGGCGTATCATTGCCGGTCCAAAATCCATCCACTCCCCCGCCCAGTCCATCTTCAACCAATTACTCAACGTGCACCTCTCTGCATATTGCGGCCAACCCGCCACGGTCTTCTCCCCACCCGAATACTTATTCGTAATGCAGTTCTTATACGCGAGGGCCTCGCGCATGCGGGCGGGTGTCGCCGCAGTAACAGCCTCGCGGGAGAGGAGGGCGAGGTCGGTGAGTGACAGATCGGCGATGGTGCCGGACGAAGGGAAGATGAGGGAGGCGGAGTGGAGGGCGTTGTGCAGGTATGGGTTGGGGAGGGAGGGGAGACGGTTGCGCAGGTCCATGGGGATGTGCACGGCGAGGGGTACGCGCGGTATAGGGGGTACCGGGGGTTCCGGGGGTTCCGGGGGTACCACGGGATACGAGGTGGATCTGGGATCGGTATGGGAGTTGGACTGTGTGCCGGCGGTGTGGGAGTTGGGCTGGGTGTCGGTGTCGGTGTCGGTGTCGGTGTCGGTGTCGGTTTTGGCCTCGGCATCGAGATCGGTTTTGGCATTAGCATCGGCGATGGGGCTGAGGATGGAATTGTCCATGCGACCGGCACGGGACTCGGCATTCGAGCTAGGCTCGACCTCCGAGGTGGAGTAGATGGTCTGTTCGAGAGCATGTCAGCGGACACAGCGTGGTGCACCTCAATGTGGAGTGGAGCGACAGCGCACAACACAGTTAAGAGAAACGCCTGGATGATGACCCGGCCACCCACCTTGAGCCACCAGGCGAGTAACACGTCTCCCTCGCTGACCCACTGTCCTTGTACTCCGCCCTCAATCGCGCCCTGATTGACCTCCGCACCCTCCTTACCTGCCACGCCCTCGCCCATCCCGCCTGCAGCATCCTGCACGGCCCCCGTGTCTCCTCTCGTCCGCGAGGCGCTTTGCCCCGCGTTATCCCTAGTATCTCTCTGGGCGGTCCCCCGAGCCCGAAGTTCGGCCATACATTCGTGCTTGAGGCGCGAGAGGTAGTCGTTTGGGACGAAGATCCACCGGGTGGTGCGTTTCGAGTCGGCTTGGTGCGGAGTCTGGGTCTGAGTCCGCGTTCCAGTCTGACCTGGAGTTTGACTCTGCGCGAGAGCGTCCAGGTGCGTTAACGCCAGTGGTTGCGCCCCGAGCTGTGGTTGCTGTTGCAACGACGAGGACGAAGGTGGAGGCGTCGAGGGAGTCGTGTTGTCATGCAACCATAGCCCTCTTGGTGGTTCCGGGTCGGATCTCGATACCGCTCTTGCTTCCTCTCCGGCGTTGTCTCCACCCGCGCGCCGGCCCCCACCTCCGCCCTTGCTTTCGCGCTGCGATTGCTGCTTTGCATACCGATCTTCTAGTCTATCCAGTCCCTCCTGGAAGTGCTGCCGAATGGCAGTAGTTGAACCGTTGTGTACTCCTTCCCGCTCGCCACCACGTACCTCGCCGCTCCTATCCGCTCTCAACGTGTCCTCGTCCTCGTCCACGCCCTTCCCACTTCCGCTCCCATAATTCTCCAGGAACAGCGTATCCATCCCCACCGTAGGCGTTTCCTCGCCCTTGATCACCCCCGTCCACGCCGCCAGTATCTCCCGCACCCCACCCGCATCCGCAAAGCAATGAGGCATAGTAACGCTCACGGCCGAAGTGTGGTCCGCGTAGGTATTCACCTGGAGGTGGAGGATCGGTTGTGGCGGGGAGGTAGTACTGTAGGATTCGAAGTGGGCGTGGTGGAGTTCCGGAGGAGGAAGGAAGAGCGGGGCAGTACTGATGTTCTGGACTGAGGGCCGCGGGGTCGGACGGGGAAGGGGGGAGACGGAGGTGGATGGGAGGGGGGAGTGGTGTGCTTGGAAAGTGATGGGCGGGGTTGGGGAGAGGGGTGACCAGGGGAGGTAGGCGTATCGGCCGTCCTGAGAGGTGAGCGCAAGCTGGCACAAACACGGAGAAGCGGGTGCAGGCAGGAATCAGGTCTCCAGCCGAGGCGGTGTAGAACGGTGTAGGACTTTGTGGAACCCTGTAGCCATTGTCGTCGTCGTCGTCGTCGTCGCATGACGTTTCGTTTCCTTGGAATCTGTATCCTCTTGGGGGTGCAAGTCCGACGGCACGACCAGACATCGCGCCCGCTCGGCAGAAAGCCAAAGACGGTATGACAGGGTGAAGCAACCTCGCATCGGCAACCTCGCAAAGCGTCGCAGCGAGCGTCACGATGCTCAATGCCAAAGCAGCTCAAGCCCTCATCAGTCTCCCTCTCCTACCCCACATCACGCACAAACATAGTCGAGTCGAGTCGAGTCAAGTCGGATCGAGACGGATCGAGACTGACCAGATCAACTGGCCCGTCCCACCGCACCGCACCGCACCGCAACCCCCCTCCCATCAGCCCAGTCCAGCACAGCTCAATCCAGGCCAATACCATCTCCCACGCCGCACTCGCCGCACTCGCCGCACTCGCCGCCTCTCCGCACTCACCTCACGCCGCACAATAGTCGATCCAAGCAAGGGCCACCTCCCCACCAGCTCTTCCAGCGCGGATCTGAGCCTCCCCGGATCGGCCTGTCCCGAGAGGAGGAACCCGTAGGTCATCACGGGGATTATGGCGGTGTCGTGTTTCGCGATGAGGTAAGTTTTTGGTGACTGCGACTGCGACTGCGACTGCGACTCCAACTTCGACTCCGACTTCGACTTCGACGCAGGTGACTCGGGCTCGGACTCTGCTGGGGCGTGGGCGGACGACATTACGGGTGCGGGCAGGCGAGGGTCCACTTCGGACGGTCTGGGAGAGTCGAGCTGATCGGGCGGATGGAGCGTGCTTCGATGGTGCTGGTGCACTGTGTGGACGTCTGACGGGTATGGAGGTGTCTCTTCCTGCTGTGCTCGACTCGACAGAGAGTAGGTAGATGGAAGGGCCGATATCGAGCGAAGAGTGGTGTAACCATCTGACCTCGTCGTGAACCGTGAACACAACTCAGGCACCAGAGTGGGGGCAATCCCCCACCTCGCCATTCAATCCCGCCCAGTATCTGGGTGGTCTAGTCGCTGCAGTCGTGTCCCACCTCGTACCGTCGCCGCCAGCTTCATGCATATCATCTAAATCCAAACGCTGCACCGTGCTATGGATCAAGTACAAAGTACCAAGTGCTCCGCACAACGCGCGACGCACCGACGACACGCACAAAGCCCGCCCGAGCCATCCTTATCACTGTATGCCGAACAATATGATTTTGACTTTTGGGGATGATAACGAGACGAGACACATGAGGAGATGGCAGTTGATGCCAGAATGATGGAGACAAGAAAACGAGAAGCGGGGAACGGTTGAGATCATCTACTGTTGAGAAGGGTCATTGCGTTGGTATGCTGTGAGGGTACTCTGGTGGGTGAACTGGTGACAGAGGTATACGTGGGAGAGGGGACGATCACAAAGGGGGAAGGTGAGTCGATCCATCAGCGCTGCGACGACAACGCGCAAGGCGTCATCACGAGCATCAATGGACCGAAACATCAACGGAGCGAAAGGTCAAGGAGGAGATGAGCGAAATGAATACACGACCACCCGTCGAGCCCGGGTACGGCGCGAAGTCCACTCGGCAGTTGATGCCTCGCCGACTCGCGCTTAGTACCTGTAGTGCTCGGGCTTGTAAGGGCCGTTGACGGGGAGGCCGAGGTAGTCGGCCTGCTCGGTGGAGAGCTGGGTGAGCTTGATGCCGAGCTGGGGGCAGTGCGCGCGGGCGACCTCCTCGTCGAGCGACTTGGGGAGCATGCTGTGGCGTGTCAGCGGGGCAAAGTCCACATCATATCCAAATTGTGTGGCCGGAGGTGTTTTCTGTACGTGTGTTCGGAGTGAAGCCGCGTCTTCTACTCACTGCACACCGAGGGGGTACGACTTGGCGTCGGTCCAGAGGGCGATCTGGGCCATGACCTGGTTGGAGAACGAGCAGGACATGACTACGGTGGTGTCAGCGACGATACAAACGAGATACCCGCCCGCGCCGTCGCTCACCGAACGAGGGGTGGCCGGTGCCGCAGCCGAGGTTGACGAGACGGCCCTCGGCGAGGAGGATGATGTGGCGGCCCGAGGCCATGGTGAAGCGGTCGACCTGGGGCTTGATGTTGACGTGCTTGACCGCGTTCTGCTTGAGCCAGGCGACGTCGATCTCGACGTCAAAGTGGCCGATGCTACCGCAGAGTCAGCACGCGGATACTCACCAACAGAGGTTCTGCGTGATGATCTGTGGAGTCGCTCGCCTCGCTGACTCACTTGGACACAATGGCGTCCTCGGGCATGGCCTCGAAGTGCTTGGCGGTGATGATGTCCCTGTTACCGGTGGTGGTGACGAAGACGTTGGCGCGCGGGGCGGCCTCCTCCATCGTGGTGACCTCGTAACCGGCCATGGCGGCCTGGAGGGCGTTGATGGGGTCGATCTCGGTCACGAGGACACGGGCACCGTAAGAGCGGAGCGACTCGGCGCACTGGACACGAAGAAATCAGCAAATGGCTCAACAAACGTTCCAATGCTCCTCGGTCTGAGCGATGCGGCTCGTGCAGACCGGGAAGGAAGGATTGTGTAGCCACTCACGCCCTTGCCGACATCACCGAAGCCAGCGACGACAGCGACCTTGCCGGCAAGCATGACGTCGGTGGCACGCTTGATACCGTCGACGAGGGACTCGCGGCAGCCGTACTAAAGCATCACCGTTAGCACAACGCCAGCGCCCGTGTTGTGTCGTTGCGTCGCCGCACTCACGTAGTTGTCGAACTTGGACTTGGTGACCGAGTCGTTGACGTTGATGGCGGGGACCTTGAGCTTGCCGTCACGGAACATCTTGTAGAGGTGGTGGACACCGGTGGTGGTCTCCTCGGAGACACCCTTGATGTCTGCAAGGGTTAGCGGGGGAGGACGGAGCGGCCCGGGAAGTGGGGGAAAGGATTGCCCCGGTGCTCGATGGGTATGGGAGCAACCAGACCGAGTGTCGATGGACTCCGCATCGAGCACCAGGTCATCACGCCGGGAATGGTAGCAGGAGGCAAGCAGCACGCCGCACGCCGCACGCCGGACTCACCACCGAGGTACTGGGGGTACTTGTCGTGCACGAGCGCCGTGAGGTCACCTCCGTCGTCGAGGATGAGGTTGAGGGGCTTGCCGTCGGGGAAGGCCGCGAGGGTCTGCTCGATGCACCAGAGGTACTCCTCCTCGGTCTCGCCCTTCCAGGCGTAGACGGGGACACCGGTCGCGGCGATGGCGGCGGCGGCGTGGTCCTGGGTGGAGAAGATGTTGCACGAGGACCAGGTGACCTGGGCGCCGAGCGCGGTGAGCGTCTCGATGAGGACGGCGGTCTGGATGGTCCTGTCGCGAGGGGGTCAGCGGGAGCGGGAGCCATGGGAGGACGTAGATCGACACAGTAGGACAAGACGACGGGACGAGAAGAGAGCAAGAGACGTAGAAGGAGAAATAAACGTCACGGGTAGAGTGTGAGATCACGCGTCGCCCCGCCTTCGGAAGCCGCTCCTTTGGCTGACCACCAGAGACCAGCACAGGAGCCTCCCTAAGGTTGCACTGTGCGCAAGACCAGAGCGGCGAGGAGGTTCCGATCCAGCCGACCAGTCCGGTAGTACAAGACTCGCTGCCAGCCGGACACGATGTCCGTCGACACACTCCCTCATTCCCTCACGACCACCTCGCGTACCTCTCCCTAACATTCCCTACCGAACCTCGCAACCTCGCTCCGCTCGGTTCGCTCGGTAGCTCGAGCACTCACATGTGCAGGCACCCCGCGATCCTAGCACCCTTGAGGGGCTGGGTCTTGCCAAACTTCTCGCGGAGGTACATGAGACCGGGCATCTCGTGCTCGGCGAGCTCAATCTCCTTGCGGCCGAAAGCGGCGAGGGAGATGTCGGCGACCTTGTAGGACTGGAGGGTGTGAGCGGGACTCGAGCACTCTGCGCAGGGAAAGTGGGAGATGGAGAAGGGGGGAGGAAAGTCGACGGGGCGGGGATATGGAAGGGGGATCATCTGAGATGATGGGGATCGGGACGTGGAGATGAGTTGAGTGAAGCTCAACGTGGGGGAAGGTGGTTCCGCACTGCCATTGGAGTGGGGATAGGGAGACACAGCGAGCGCGTCGAGACATGCCGAGGCGTCCAGGACTCACCATGATGTTTTGAGTGGGTGTGGTGTGGGGGGTTGATCGAAGAGTAGTGATATCAGAAGAAAGAAGAGAAGAGAGAGAGATCGTTCCATACACGTTGGTGAACCTGGTCGCTGTCGGTTGGAAAAGTCAAACGTCGGCCCATGCCATGCCACGCAGCCACCCCCCGTCCCGGTCCCTGAAACCCGGCCAGGGGCATATCGCCGATAACGCCGGGAGTGTGGCGGGGAGTCCCGGTGGAGGAGGACCGCTGCGGCAAGTGAGGAATCGAATCCATGTCATGTTTGTCCACACATCTCATCAACGCCTTCACACCCCCCACGCAACAGCGCATCGCCCATCATGGACGAGGCGGCGGATCTGGCGCTGCTCGTGAGTCAACAGTAGGGATTAGCGTCACCCCTCGCCAGCTAGCCCTTGCCCGGCCATCGCTGATGCCCCGCCGCAGGACCAACACCTGCTCAAGACCAACCTCCTGAGCCAGCGGATGACCGGTGAGCGGGGCGTCGGCTTCGGCGTCACCATGCACCAGGAGCTCCGAAAGCCCTCGCGAATCCGGCAGAGAGCATTCAAATGGATCCGCTGTGCAGTCTCCTCGCCTGCGTCTCGGAGCTGTTGTCTGATCGCCTCTGGGACATCTTGATCACCCGCTGATCCGGCTGATACACGATACAGGCATCCTAGGCCAGCTGGACACGCGCTTGTCAAGATTGGACAAGACGATTGCACCACTCGGTCTCCAGCCTCTCACGCGCAAGGCGGCGAGTGAGTCGAGCCGCATCCACGAACCCCCAATCCCGCAACCCTGCTTCCTCCCAATCGCAATCTGACCAGCTCTCGAACTTCGATTCGATATTTGACCAACCTCGCTGATCCCGGCAGACATCGACGCGGTTCTCGCCTCCCTCTCCCGGCCCGGCCCTTACCGATCTGTCTCCGCCTCCAACCCCACTTCCTCCTCCACACCCTCCGCCGTCCCCGGAACCAAACCCAATGTGCAGGGCTACTCCCTCGCGCCAACTCTCACACCCATCGCCAGTGTGCCCGGCTCGGGCGCCGCGACTCCCGCGGACGAGACGGCGATACTCACTCGCGGACCGGACATCATGGCGCTCGGAGAGTTCTTCGGGGCCATGGACGCCGTGACGGGCGATCTGGAGAGGATGTGGAAGGGGTTCAAGGAGGGGAGGGGGGGTGCGAGGGAGGCGGGAGTGAGGGATCTGGTGAGTGCGAGGGGCACAGGGATGGTTTTGTTCAAGGAGGGATCCAGTGATGGAAGGAGGCGGATAGCGGGATGGAGCGGAGATGGTCGAGCGGAGCTCGAGAGCGAGTGTGTGGGCAGGGAGGTGGAGCGGGACTGGGAGGGGTCGGCACTAGAGGGATGGGGCAGGGGGAAGAGGGCATTACCGCTGGACCCGGGCCCCGAGACCCTTTACTCGTCTGCATCTCGCTGCGATCAACTCCACTTCACTCCTTCAATTATCTCGTCTCGTCCCTCTCGTCCTTCTCGTCACTCTCGACGCTCACAACTCTTTCACTGCCCACCTCTCTGGCACCTCTCGCACCGTTTCAGTGCACTCGACACATACTGACGCACCTTCCCGCCCCAGTCCGCGCTCGTCGAGGTCGGTTTCAGTGGGATCGCCCAGCTGTTCCTCAAGATCGCGCGGGAGGGTATGGGAAGGACGTACGAGATTGATCATATGCTCTCGAGCGGTGAGTGGGGTGACTCGGTTTATGCGCTATGACAGATCCGCGTCTGTCTCTGTGTTTCGCCTCGATTTTATCCTTCACTTGAAGCTGGGTCTGTCTATCTGGCTCTACTCGATTTCAATCCTTCACTTTGCACTGGTGTGGCCTCCTGATCATTTTTCTCGTCTCTACTCGATTTCAATCCATCACTTTGCCGCTGGCGTGACCTCCTGATCTTGTATCTCGTCTCGAGCTGAAGGACTTGGGATTCATCGTGAGGCCTGAATGTATGCTGACTTGGCTTTCCGTGACATCCTCAATCTAACCCTCACTGTCTCCAACCATCGATGTCTCGTCTGCGACACCGCTCCGGCCTTTCCCAAACGTTCCCTTGCGTTCCCTCGCTCTCTCTGGATCCTGTGTTTCACCAATGCCCTCCCCATTTCCCTACACCAGGCCCGCCGACCCCGCCCAACTACTTCCCCCCACTCCCCACCCTCCTCCCTCTAACCACCTACACCCTCTCCCTCCTGCACCCCGCTTCTCCCCGTCCTGCCTTGCCCAAAACCGAATCCCTCCTCGCACCGCGGTACGCCGAGCTCATCTCGTCATTCGCGGACATGCGGGGCGAGTGGATGCGCAAGAGTCTCGGCGTGTTGTTGGGGAGAGTGGAGGAGGTGGATGAAGGGGGCATATGGGAGATGGGGAGGGGGAGAGAAAAGGCCGGAGGGCTGGTCGCGTTGTGGGAGGGGATGATTGTGTTGACAGAGGTGAGTGGAGTTCGGCGTGGCCTGGGCGGGGGAAAGGGGTCTCCGGTGAGGGGGTTGACAGGCAGACGGGGTCAGGGTGTGTGAGATTGGGTGAGGCTGTGTGCGGGGGTTATGCTCCCTTGCGGGGATCGTATATCACGAACAGAGACGAAGGGAGGGGCGCTCCGGGGATTCTGCGGGATTTGAAGGGCACACGTGGTGCAGAGATAAGGAGCGAAGAGGGAAGGTCGAGGCGAGGTGTTGCGCTGCGGGGTGCGGAACGAGCACAAGAATGGTGGAGTCGGAGAAACGAGGGGGACGTGAAGTAAAAAAACGGATGGGGATCAAGCCACCAAGCCGGAGCGGAGCGTTGAAGGAGGAGAGAGGATTGGGTTTGCAGACAGACAAATCAACGAAGCGCGTGCTTGGCGCTCGGACCGAACCGTGCTGACCTCCTTCAGGCTGAAACCCTACTCATCACCACTCTCTTCCCTTCGCACCCACCGGCTTCTCTACTCCCCCAGAGCCTGTCCTCGCCGCTTTCCCTCCTCTCGACCGCCTTCAACCCCACCATATCCACCATCAAGCGGTCCGTGTCGACGCACGCCTTTCTCGCCATCGAGCTGTATGCTTCCCTCCAGACCATGTCGGCGCGGTGGGAAGCGACATTGACCAAGTGTCTCTCGATGACACGTACTCCCCCGACTGGATCGGAGGTGAGGGACATGCTCACCGCGCTGAGCGGGACGGTCACGACGATCAGGGGGTTGGCGATGCGGAGCTTCCCAGAGTTCCTCGTGGATATACGGACGGCCAGCGGCGGGAATGGGAATGGGACCGGAAACGGCAATGGCAATGGCAACGGGGGCGGGGAAAGAGGACCCAGCGCGGGGATAAGCGATACGACCCACTCGACTCTGACGTACCTCGAAACCCTGCCCGCGTTCGAAGTCACGGTGGAGACGTTGTTGCAGAGCAGCCAGAGTCAGAGGAGCTGGTTGATGGGCGCCAGCGAGGCGCCGAGTCCCGTCAGGAGCGCGGCGGAGGAGGGAGGCGTGGTGAAGCTTTTCGTCGGTGAGTGGGGTGGGAGTTGGTTTGGCCATTGGCTTCCGGTCTGACTTCTTGATCCTTCCCGGGTCGGCCTTGCTCGTTGAGGCAAGGTCTCTTGAGGGCGAGGTACGAGTCGAGGTCAAGTTGAGGTAGAGTCGAGGTCAAGTCGAGGTTGAGTGGGATCGACTCAAGGTCGAGTCGGGGTCGATGAGGAGAACTTGGCGGTCGTTGCTGACCCCCATCACAGCGGATATCTTGGGGACGTTGATCATCTACCTGAAACAAAGAGCCTCGACGATGAAGAGGGTCATAGGGCAGACGTTCTTGTTGAATAATCGTGAGTCGTTGGTCGGGCCGGGTTGAGAGCCGAGCGCGAGGTGCGAGGTGCGAGCTGCGAGTTGCGTGTTACATCATGTGAAAGCACGGGAAGGGGCGGATGGAACGGGTGAGAAGTGACAAACCGCCATACCGCGGTGTGAACCTGCGGCGTGAACCTGCGGTGTGGGGATGGGACGAGCCCATGGCAGGATTATGGAGTAGGATCACCCCCGCGGTGTGAGGGTGTGAGGGTGTGAGCGTTTCGTCGCCGAGCCGCTGACCTCGTAGTATCGCATATACGCAATACCACCGCGGGATTCAACTCGGACATCATTGGTCCGGGCGCCGAGGACATGCTCAACAAGGCGTTCCGTGAGGCGAAGAGGTGAGTGGGGTGTGGCTCGGGTTCCCCGAATCCAAGCCAAGGCCCGAATATCCCAATATACCCGAAGTCGGAGCCACGTCCGAGTCCGAGTTCAAGTCCGAGTCCGAGTTCGATCCTCGGTCTCAAGTCCACAATCCAAACCATCCCTCTCTGGCCGTGCTTCTCAGCCCAAGCTATTCGAGCTGTTCGGGTTCATCAAGCTGATCCGGGTTAGCGCCTACCTCTCCGAATGGACCTCCCTGATCGGGCTCCTTACCCCGCCGACACCTTCCGGCGGCCGATTCTCGGGCGGGGGCGGAGGAGACCGCCAATCATTGAAAGACGGCGCGACGGCGTTCTTCGACAGGCTCGCGGAGCTCGAGGGTGTCGGGAGCGGGTACCCGCTGAGCAGGCAAGATCCCGATCTGAGGGATCGGATAGGGAGGGAGGTGGAGGAGCTGGTGGGGAGGGGGTATGGAGGGTTTTGGGGGAGGGTGCAGGGGAGAGGGGTGGAGAAATGTAAGTGCGGCGGCTCTGGGTGGGGAGAGGGGCCGATGGGCTGGAGGGACAGCTGCGGAGAGGAGCTGCAGGGGCAGAGGGGAGGGGGCAAGGGGCGGGGAAGAACGGATGGGGACGGGCGCCGAGGTTCACGAGGAGGAAGAGTTGGGGCCGAGGCCGTACGGGCAGTGTGGCGAGCCGGGGGAAGACCGGATATTTGCCGCGGCGGGTGAGACCGACCGGGGTTTAGGCAGTCAGTCGGTCGTCGCTCGATGGTCGGTCGTCGCTCGACGCTCGACGGTCGGTGATCGGTCGTCCTGAGCGTTCGTCAAGGACCAGGACGAAGTGGAGTGGAGGCCAACCTCGAACCGCCGTCGTGCTTGTGGTTCAGCCTCGGTGCGACGCCCGCGACGCCCGCTGACGCCGCGTAGATCTCCGAGGGACGCCAGAGGACGTGCAGAGGAGGGTGGGGGCGATCTTCCGGTGATAGGGCCACGAGGCGGAACGGGGCTGGGATCGCGTCGACGTCGACAACGTCGGCAACGGCGTCCAAATCGATCCTCGGGAACTGACTGGATTCACATGGACTCGTGTGGATCTACGCCGTCGACGCCGGTTCGGACCATTCGTATCGATCAATGACATTGCAACCTCCTGTCCTCGAGCTCGATACGATTGCGTATGCTGGACTGCGGGGTAGAAGTCGTTCGCAGCGTGTGTGCGTGACAGGAGGAGTGTATGGACGCTTGCCCCGTACTTGGGTTCAGTAGACAGGTTTCCGGCGGGTCAGTCGCAGTCGCAGGCGCGGGATAAGGCGCACGGCGGAGCGTGGCGGAGCTTCTGTGCACAGTATCGTCCCGGAAGGAAGTAGGGATGACTTCGAGTATATTAGTGATGCAGGGCTTAATGTCTTCATGTCAGTTGACGATCTCGTCGCTGTCAGTGTGCACGGTATCGCGATGCGACACGACTATCGGTGCGGTGGGATGCTGGTCAGTCTTTGAGTGGTGTATCATTGGGTCGGATACGATCGTGGGACGTGGTTGGAAGGCCGTGATACGTGGTTGGTACGCCGTGATACGTGGTTGGTACGTCGCGATGGGTGGTTGGTACTGCACGAGTGATGAATGACCTCCATCGGACCGGAGTTTTATCGTTACACAGTCGGGGTCGCGCGCGGTGCTGACGCCGACGCCGCGGCGACTCGGACGTTCGCACCGAAGCCGCCGACGCCGCGACGACGCGGACGCTTGCACCGAAGCGGCATCGGCCGCTACCGCTGAAGGCGCCGATGAGCGTACGGAGATCGAGGTGGTGGAAATCGTGACATTCAGGCCAACAGTACTCCAGTACAAAGGACGAAAGGCCACGCCAGATCCTGCGAGTCGACGAGAAGCGCGTGCAAGGGCTACTTTCAGTGTCTGTCCTCTTGTGCGCATTCTGGCTGAACTCGGGCGGGGCGCGACAGCTCTTCGAGTCTTCGCAGCACCGCTCGTCTTGCTTGGTCGTCTTGTCCGAGATCTACCGACCGCCGGGGATTTTGTCGGCTTACATCGGCTGATCCCTATCCCTATGCCCACCATCGCGAACCCGCCCGAACGGAACGACAAAGCACGCCTGCGCAGAAGACAGTAGAAACAAACGAATCGAATCGCAGTAAATTCGAACACGATTCGAACTCGTTCCAATCCGTCTGCGCCGATCTGACCTTTTCGGGTCGGATGACCCATTCTTCGACGGTTTATTTCGAATCCGGCGCCCCACCGGGAGTTTTATTTCGAAGCGGCGTGGGGAGCGGGCGAACGAAGTGAGGGGGATGGGTGGGTTCGTCTTCGCGTCGGCAAAGCCGGGGAGAGGATCAGGAGCGGCGAGCGGGTATCCCGCGGAGGAGAATCCCGAGGTGGATGGAGGAGGGGGTATGAGGCAGGGCTGTGAGGCAGTAAGGGAAAGAAGGAAGGGAGGAAGGGAGGAGGGCAGGAGGGAAGGAGGACGCGAGGACGGTACGAAACGAAGTAAGGAAGGCTCGGCTTGGCTTGGCCGCCGACGGGGTCTCGTGTCCTCGTCAAAGAAGACGTGGCTGGGTGCTTGTTTTCGAATGCATCGAGGAGGCTTGACCCCGTCGCATCGCCGCGGCGCAAGATTGTGCTGCTTGTCGCCACGATGGCTTCGGCCGTCCCATCCCCAAGACCCGGCCTCTGAGCTCTGACTCTCTGAGCTTCTTGTCAGGTGATGCAGACATGAGTGTGCGCCCCCATGCAGCAGCGAGTCAGTCAGTGTGGACTGTGGTCTGTCGAGTGGCCGTCGAGTGGCCATCGAGTGGCCGTCTCTCTTCGGTCGGAGCTTGGTCGCTTGGGAAGGAGGCTTTTTCTCAGGGTCACGCTGTCCGGTTATGCTGCTATGCTATTTGGCGCGTAATGGTTTTCGAATCGCGACGGGACAGCGAGGTCGCTTAAGCGCCAGTGGTCCGTAACCGGGCAGCAAAAGCGGCGGCGTCGGTGTGGGGGCAGGCGGGGAACGGGGGACGAGCAGAGGGGAAGAGCAGCGCAGAGCAGCGCAGAGCAGCGCAGAGGGGAAGAGCAGAAGCGATGCATGCGCAACGCAGGCAGGACGGGAGGTACAGCAGCGGTGTCATGCACCCGGATGATCCCAAGTTCCAGTGGGGTGGGGGTGGTGTGTGGTGTTTTCGAATTCCAGCTTGAGCGACTTTTCAGAGCACACGACGACGACGACGGCGGCACACTTCGCGGTTGATATATCATCCGCAAAGTTGACGCGAGTGACATTGACATTGACATTCTTTGTCTACACCGCACCACTACTACCACACCACTACCACCGCCCATCTGCTCATCACCCCGTCCTGATCCCGGACGACACTGCAGTCCCATTGTACTCGTATCCTACACCACACCTTCTCACGCCACCTACTCATTGCCATCGGTCTCAGGTGAGTGCTGTGAGAACGTCTGGACCGGGCGGCGTGGATGGTGTGGACCGTCGCGGTGTCGTCCTTGTCGGCGGCGGCGGGGGCAGCAACGGCAACGGTGACGGTGACGGTGACGGTATGGCTGTGACTGTCGACGGGCGGCCATACACTCGCTGGAGGAGCTGCACAGAAGTACCGGCAATGCCGCGGGTCCACTCTACGCTTCTTTGCCGCTGATCCGCCTGTCCTCCTGTCCTCCTATCCTCCTGTCCGCCTGTCCGCCTGTTTCCGTCTCCGTGCTGCTCTCTCCCCCTGCTTCACTGCGCCGTTGCCCTGTGTCGCCTGCTCGTGACCTGCCGTGAGCTCGTGACCGACGTCGACGGTCCTTTGACGCGCGGGTCGTTCAACTCGACATTTTCTTCCTCCTCCAGCTTTCTCACCGACTCAACTCTATCTCCCCCTCCGCCCCCGTCGTCTCCGCGACGAGGTTTCTCGGTCCTTCTTGCGCCATCCGCATCCCCGTTCTCGTCCAAGTCACTGCTCTCACCCCCACACTTCCCAAAGCCGGCGTGGCGCTGATCCCTTAAAAGGATCATCACCCCTCTGTCGATCACTCAACGCGGATCCCTCTTCTCGTTGTTGACACCAGACCCACCCACACGTTCTTGTCTCTTTACTCTGTACGTCCCTCGTCCCCCGTCCCCGCCCCTTGTCCCGTCGTCTCGTTTCATCTCTGCGCCGCCTCCCAGCCCCAGTTTGCAGCTCCTTGCACCGCGCTCGTGACCGCCTTTCGGGTCCCCCTTCCCCTTGGCGCGCCCGCGTTTGACGCGATGATGTTGGCGACCATGACGGTGATGGTGATGGTGATGGTGACCCCGACCCCGACCCCTTTGGAGCTATCATTACTCTTAATGACCCACTCGACTCGAATTCCCCTCAAACCGTAGCCAATCGTAGCCGCAGCGCTGGCGCTGATATATCCCAGCATCGTCGCACGTCGTCTTGACAACCCCCAGCAGCACCTCTCTTCGTTTGTCCTCAACACTGTTCCGTCGACACCATGTCAACACCAACAGACGCAACGCCCCAACACGTGAGCAGCGGGTCTGACTCTCTCTCTCACTTCTTGCTTCTTGGTCGCCCACTTCTTATCCTCCCACTTCTCCCCCTCACCCACTCACCCACTCACCCACTCCACCCACTCTCTCCTCCTCGCTCGGCTCATCCTCTCCCTGTCTCTCTCTTCGCGTCACCTCCACGCCATACCCAGCTCGCGAACCACCCTCCGCCCCTTGCCCACGGCTCCACGCGCCGATGGAAGATCTGAACATCCTCCCGCTGACCCCGCTGTCCCCGCCAGCCCCCGCTCCCAGCGCAGGTCACCCAGCTCCTCTCTGCGGACGGACTGCATACGCCCAAGTTCAACCGTACCGGCTCGGGTCCTGATGGGGGCACGGCCACCCCCTTCGGCGGTCGGATCAGGAAGGACACAATGTGAATGACGCGGTCGCATCGGTTCACGGACACTGTTCCTGCTTCATGGCATGAGCGCTAATCGTCCGTCGTAGCGGCTACAAGTCGTCACCGTTCCCCCTCAAGGCCGATCAGCAGGCAAAAGTCACTAGCATGCTTTCAGAGACGGGGTTCATGCCCGCCGAGCTGGTCACGGGGGAGGTGGAATGGTTCTACAACATGCTGGGGATCTCGAATGATTTCTTGTGAGTACGCGAGTACGCGACCGAGCGGGTGCGGGGCGCGCAGGAGGGAGGCAAGGAGGGCGGCGAGCGCGGTGGGGGGATGGTTTGGGTGGATGCTCGAGAAGGAGCTGCGACGAAACTCGCTGAGCGATAACCCGCGGTAAATTGTTACGTCACGGCGTGGATGCAGGAGGGCCAAGGACGGCGTGAGCGGTGGTGGAAGGAGGACCCGCTTCGACTCGCTACAACCTCAGACTCGCGCTGATCTCTCTCCCAGCCTCAACGAGCAGCCCGAGGAGATCGCCGACCACGTCCTCGCGCTTTACTCTGCCAAGCTCCTCGCGTACACCAAGCACGACCCGGAGAAGCTCGTGATCGACCTCGAGAAGGTTACGACCGAGGAGGACAGCGATGCCTACAGGAAAGAGGGTGCCGTGTTCATCCACACGAGCAAGGCCGGGGTGACCGTGACGACCGGTCCCGGAGCGACGGTCGAGAAGAGGTGAGCGGTGGCTCGGCTGGACTACGACTCACTGTCCGCCTGACCATCTTCGGTGCTGGGTGCTGAGTGATACAGGATCGACGAGCTGTACCTCGACAACTCGTCCCCTGCCAAGGCCTACCGCCTCGAGACGTACCGTTCTACCGGCGCCATCTCGTCCACGATCCAGCAGCAGCTCCGGTGCTACTTCATCACGCGGTGCTCGTTCCCCACGGGCGAGCCTCAGCCGACCCCTAACGGGTCCGTGGACATCCGATCCGTCTCGGACTCGAGCTTCCTCGAGAAGGCGAGCGAGCACACGCTCGAGATCTACCAGGCGGTCCTGGACGAAGTCCTCAGGCGAGAGGGACCGGTCATTGAGATGTTCGAGGTGGAGGACTCGAGGGAGAGGCGACTGGTCATTGGCTTCAAGTGGGTCTGGACGATCCTACTCTGTTGAAGTCGGCTGACAACCGCAGGATGGGCGAGACCAGGAAGTTCTTCTCCGCCCTCAGTGACCTCTACCATTTCTACGGCCTCTAGTGAGTCCTCCCACCTCGTCGCGATTTGGCAGGGTGTAGCAGGGCCGCCGCTGACTGCGTAGCTCTGCGAGGAAGTACGTCGAGCAGTTCTCCAACGGAGTGTCCATCATCTGTGAGTTGCGCGGATTTCATCCGGGCGATAGACCGGCCTCTAACGGATTTCAGCGATGTACCTCAACCCGTTGCCCAACACCAAGGCGCCTCCGATCGAGCACTCGATCCACCAGATCGTCCGGGAGGCCTCGCTCCTCTACTGCCTGCCTGATAACCCCTTCGTGAGCTCCCATTCGCGTCGGACTTTGCCCTATCGCTGACGGTGAGATAGTTCACAGTCGCAGACAACACCGAGACACCGCACGCAGTGCAGGAGGCTACTTACGCCTACGTCGGATGGATCTTCGCTCAGCACTTCTGCAACCGTCTCGGCTCGGCTTATACCGCGCTCAAGAACGGTGGGTCCCTTGACGTTGGTGTCTCGCCGCGCATCATGCTGACGGTCCGTGCTCAGCGCTCGACCAGAACAACACGAGCCACATGGAGGTTCTCAACAAGATCAAGACCAGGTTCAGGGAGGAGACATTCACTCGCGACAACATCCGCGAGGTGATCCTCAGCCATCCGGAGCTGGTTCGCATGCTCTACATCAACTTTGCAATGACTCACTGTGCGTGGTCTCGCCCCGCCGAGTGTTTCTTGTTTGCTGACAGCGCCACGTAGACCCCGCTGCGGATGAGGCCTCGCATCTCACACCGACGCTGTCGTTCCAAAGGCTTAAGACTGAGCACCCGCTCTCGGACGCCGACCTGTACAACATGATCCGCAAGAAGGCTGCGAACCCGCACGCCTTCCAGATCCTCGAGGCGTTGCTCGTGTTCAACAAGCACGTCGTCAAGTGCAACTTCTACCAGCCTACCAGTGCGTTACCGTTTGATAGTCTTCTCTCGTCGTCGCTCACACCCGCGTTACTTTAGAGGTCGCGCTGTCGTTCCGCCTCGACCCGAGCTTCCTGCCCGAGATCGAGTACCCGAAGAAGCCGTTCGGCATGTTCTTTGTTGTCGGCGCCGACTTCCGCGGCTTCCACGTCCGGTTCAGGGATGTCGCCCGAGGAGGTATCCGAATCATCCGCTCGCGCGGAAAGGAGTGAGTAGAATCGCGTCTCGCTGGGCACGGCACCAGTGCTAATGTCATACAGGAACTACAACATGAACGTGCGAACTCTGTTCGACGAGAACTACGCACTCGCGGCGACTCAGAACCTGAGTGAGTGGCTTGTGTGAGAAGCGACGTCGATGGAGATGCAGTGGCTGACGTGGTGCAGAGAACAAGGACATCCCCGAGGGTGGAGCCAAGGGCACCATCCTGCCCCTTGTCGACGCGAACTACAAGCAGTGCTTCCAGAAATATGTCGATGTGGGTTGGCCTGGCAGCACCATTTCGATGGTAGCCAGAGAGATGCGCGCTGATCTGACGCAGTCTATCATCGACCTGCTCATCCCGGGCAAGACGCCGGGCATCAAGGGTCCCATTGTCGACCTCTCTGGCAGGCAGGACCCGGAGATCCTCTTCTTCGGTCCAGATGAGGTGAGCGCGGCGTCGAGGAACTTGGAACTTTTGTATCAACCCGCTGACGCACCTCGCAGAACTCTGCGGACCTCATGGACTGGGCGGCCGAGCACGCCCGTTGGAGAGGCGCGTCGTGGTGGAAGTCGTTCACGACCGGCAAGTCGGCCGCGCTCCTCGGTGGTATCCCGCACGATACGTGTACGTGGTTTCGTCCATTCTGCCCAACGATTTCCTTTGGCGAGAACAAGTCGCTGACTGAAATAGACGGTATGACCAGTCTGTCCGTTCGTCAGTACATCCTTGGCGTCCTCAAAGCGCATGGGTTGAGCGAGAAGGATGTGACGAAGGTGGGTCTGTGCTGCGTGATGGGCTTGGGGCATCCTGACGAGTCGGGCAGTTCCAAACGGGTGGACCGGACGGAGATCTTGGATCGAGTGAGTGGCGTTTGCTGGCGTGCCATTATGTGCTGGTGAGATGGTGTGACCGCGTACTGATGGGTTCTCTCTAGACGAGATCCTCTTGTCAAAGGACAAGACCATCGCCATCATCGATGGTTCCGGTGTGCTGTACGACCCGGCAGGCCTCGATCGCCCCGAGCTCGTCAGGCTCGCGAGGGCCAGGAAGCCCATCTCCGAGTTTGACAAGGCCAAGCTCGGGCCGGAGGGGTACAAGGTGCTGGTGGACGAGCAGGACGTGACGTTGCCTTGTGAGTGATATGACGGACTGGTGCCGAGACTTGCATTTGCTTCGTCTCGTCAAGACTTGGCATTGGCTTTCTTCCTCTCATCATGACTTGATACTTCTCGCTGGATTGCGGTCCAATCGTCTTCCCCCTGATCCTCTTCCTTGCGGTTCCGTGGCATTGTTATCGCGACTCGTCGCCACTACTTTGCCACATGGCGCTTCACTGCTCGTGCCTTGTGCCCCGCTGACACCGCCCAGCCGGCGAGACCATCCCCAACGGCACCGACTTCCGCAACAACTTCCACTTCCGAGTCAAGGCCGACCTGTTCGTCCCCTGCGGCGGTCGTCCCGAGGCGGTCAACATCACCAACGTGTCCAACCTCGTCGACAGCGAGGGCAAGCCGCACTTCAAGTATGTCGTCGAGGGTGCGAACCTGTTCTTCACGCAGCAGAGCAGGCTGTATCTGGAGAAGAAGGGTGTGGTTCTGTTCAAGGACTCGAGCACGAACAAGGTGGGTGTGGTGTGGGCTGAGGGCGCGAGTGAGGGCTGCCTCGCTAACGACGCCAGGGCGGTGTCACGTCGTCGTCGCTCGAGGTGCTTGCCGGTCTGGGTCTAAGCGATGAAGAGTATCTCGACCTCATGATCTTCAAGAACGGCAAGCCTTCGCCTTTCTGTGAGTGTGATGCCTTCACGGTGTGCGCGGGGTGGCACATGTAGCAACACTCTCGCTGATTCTGTTTAGACCAGAGCTACGTCAAGGACATCCAGCAGAAGATCTGCGAGAACGCCGCGGCGGAGTACAGCTGGTGAGCGAAGGTTCTCAGGGGACATACATCCCAAGAGTGTGGACTGGATGACGGCTGACCGTTGGAAGCATCACCAAGGAGTGGCTCCGCGCCAAGGGCACCAAGACGCGCACGCACATCTCCGACGCGCTCTCGTCGACGCTCAACGACCTCCAGAACGAGCTCGAGGTGTCGGACCTCTACGAGAACGAGAAGAGCAGGAGGGCCGTCTTGTCGCGGGCTATCCCCCGGACGCTCGTCGACAAGGTCGGCTTGGACCAGCTGATGAAGCGGTTGCCCGAGCAGGTGAGTGCGGCGCGGCGCGTCACTTTCACCGGCGCTGTGCTACAGCGGGCGGGTGTTTTTCTGGAGTAGCGGCTGATGGGTGTGTTTTCTTTCCCGCAGTACCAACGTGCGGTCTGGTCAGCTTGGGTGTCGAGCAACTACATCTACGAGTGCTCAATGACGGCCTCGAACGTCGACTTCTTCCACTTCTTCTCCAAGCTTGCTCTGTGAGCCAGGCGAGGGGAGGGGGGAGGCGGGAAGGGGTCACGCCAGTCGGGGGCCGAAGGGCGATGGAGAACTGGTGATGATGAGGTATGCTGGCGTTGGGGAGGAGGAGAGGTTGATTAATGGACAATTGGCAATCGTTTTGATACATCGTGGCTTGGCGAGTGGGCGGAGTGCGACGGAGTGTCGCGGAGTGCATCGCAGCGAAGTGCGAGTGCGAGTGCGAGTGCAGCGGAGCGAAGTGCGAAGTGCGAGTGACCGGGAGTAGCGCGAACCGAAGTGACCTGTACGAACCCACCGATTCATACTTTCTATTTGTGATTCACTTGCGAGGCATAACATGCATGTGGATGTGGCTTGTGCGAGACGGTCCGAGTGGGTCGAATCGAAGTGGGTCGGAGAGAGATGAATTTGGCGGGTGAGGCGAGGGGAGGCGAGGTGGGGCGGGGCGAGGCAGGGCGAGGGGAGACGAGGAACAGTAAGATGCAGTCAGTGGGCACAGACAGGAGCCGGGTCAGATGGTCGAGCTCACACCAGGCCCAAAGGGCTACACGTCGTTGGGAGGCTCGGACAACACGCATCTTATGCTTGATCTGACAGGAGCAGGCGGCTCAGGCGATTTGGACTCGTGACGGTCCGACCTTGCCAACTGCATGCGAGATGTCACTTTGCGCGCTGAGCATGCATTGTGCTTGGAAATACTCGTACTGTATTACTAGAACGACTCGGAAGGGTCGATTCGATTGCTTTGGGGTGTCGGTGGTGATAAATCAATAGACAATATTCTATTCCTACTGATCACGCAACCGACTTGGGCTGCTCGTTCTCTCGCCTGTTTTCTGATTTCCGTTCAATTGTCCTTGTGGAGTACGATATGTTTACGAGTATGAGGGATGAGTGAAGTCCACTCCCCGCCTACTTGGCGGTGACGTGTGCACTCTCGGGCGGTCCAAGGTAACTGTACCCTCTGCTCCTGATACCTCCCAGATCCACGAGTACCCGCTCGAGGACAATACCCGTGGTCATCCCGTAGATCTTGATGGTATGTTTGCCCCCCGATTTGGAGATCTTGACGGGGATACGCACATCGCGGATCTCATTCTTGACGATATCGATCCAGTCCTTCGGCACCGCGCCGATGGCGACGGGCTTGTTCTCCGGCCGATCGCTCGCGAAGCCCAGAGGCTCGGTGGGGACCGGGTTGATGATGGTCGGAGAGGAGGAGTCGAGCTGGAACGCAAAGGCGATGGTCTTGTTGACTCCTAGGAAGTTGAGGGTGGGTCCGATCTGGATGGTTACTTCGGCGTCGACGTCGGCGTCGAGGTTGGCGTCGTCGGACTCGGACTCGATGGGATGGGTCCAGAAGTCGTACTCGATCGAAGGACCTTGACCGACGGTGAAGTTCTGGGTGGTCATGGGGAACATCTCCACGCCCGATCGGGTCCTTCCGTAACCCTTCATCTCCTGGAAGGCGTACTCTCCCTTTGACTGGTTCCGGACGAGGTGACCCGCCTCGATGGCCACGTACCCGTCTCCCTGTACGAAGCCGGTAAAGTCGTTGTCGACGGCGTACTTGCGCACGGGGACTTGGATGGTGACGTTGGACCCGTCCGTCGCGTGGAGGAAGAACTGCCCGGTGACTTGGTCCTTGCCCTCGTTCTCGGGGACGCTATCCCAGTCGATGGATACTCGGAGTCGGACATCGTTCGAGGCATCCTTGGTGATGTGGCCGTGGGAAGGGTGGACCTTGATCCACTTGTCCGACTCGACCTTCCACTTGACCAAGCGTGGTCCGGCGGCGCCGACGTCGATCCACCGGGACTGGACCCCGTAGGGGTCCATCGGGAGGAGGGAGGGCAGCTCGCAGTGTTCGCCTCGGGGACAGTTGAACGCGGTGTTTCCGGGCCAGGAGCCCTGCGAGTTCTCGTGCGTCACTCGGATGTTGCTGATCACGCCGTAGCCCAGTTCGGGGATCGGGATGCCCTCCCGAGCGGGCTGGTTCGGCTTGACGAAAGAGATCGGCGGCATGATGTCCTTGACGGGCTCGAGCCACGAGTTCCAGTTGATGTGCTGTAGAGTGGGTCAGCGGGTCGTCCTGAACTTTCGCGTGTCAAGCGCCAGGCCGCGCGTCGGCGCGGATACCAGTCGACTCCGACTCCGACTCTGACTCCGACTAGGTTGAGAGAGGAATGCTCGTGCTCACAGTCTGATCCCACATGCTACGCACAAGCAGTCAGCAGACGTCCGCAAAACACTCGGCGACAGGCGGATCCACTCACTGGTCCCACTTGCGGTCGAGCAGGGAATGGAACTTCTCTGTGATCTCCTCGTCCTCGAAGAACGCGTCGACGGCCTGCCTGGCGTAGACGTTCGCGGCGTTGCGACCCTGCTGGGCGTAGAGGACGGAGCGTTCCGCCGCGATGTACAGCTTGTTGAGGTTGACCTGACCGAGGACGAGCATGTACACGAGCTCGTAGAACGCGGGTTTTGTGTCCTCGTCGAGGGCCTTGTAGACCTTTCCTGCGCGTTCTGAGAGGTCCTCCCATTCTCCGAGGACACGCTCGGCCTCCTCGTAGTTGGTAAGAGACCAGGTCGTCGAGTTGACGAGCTCGGCCTTGCGCCGAGACGCGTACATCGAATACTTGCTCATGATATCCGCGACTTCCTCGCTGACGTTCTCGCCAAACTCGCGCGACGCCCACTGCGAGAGGAACGTGTCGACAGAGTTGATCGGCCACGCGTCGAGGTCCCATGCGAGCGAGAGGAAGTGCTCCGTGGGGAGCTCGAGCGGCTTGAGCGTGCCGACGTTGACGATCCAGATGGCGGTGGTGTTGAATGCGCGGGCAATGGACATTTGGTCCCAGGCTGGGCACCGTCAGCGGGGCGTCTTATGATTGACTCCTCTTTTGGTCGATTCCGAAGCCCTCGACTCGGTCACAGGAGTGCGATGGTTTGAGCGGAGCAAAAACCCGCGCCGCACTCACTCTTCGCCAGGTTGATCGTGTTGATCCACTTGTACGCGCGGGGCATTCCGACGTCTACAAGAGTCAGCGGCGCGGTAATCAGCCGGGCGGGAACAGCTCACAGTCAACGTGGTAGTAGATACCGGCACCGGCCTTGTGCTCCTTGCCCGGGGGAAGGACGGACATGATGTTGCCCCAGTTGTCGTCGGCGAAGAGGATGGAGACGTCCTCGGGGACCTCGAGCTGGGTCGAATCAGCACTGGCACTGGCACTGGCACTGGCACTGGTACTGGTACTGGTACTGGTACTGGAACTCGCACTCGCACTCGCACAGGCAGGAGTACAAGTACGGATCGATGGATGAGGCACCAGTGAAGCAAGTAGCTTCATTGTGCGAGACACTCACGCCGTTGATAAAGTACTCTGCCACCTCCTTGTACATGCACCACATCTGGGGGATGGTTGACAGGTCGTCGGTGTCGTACACGTCGCGGAGGATGCCCTGCTGGGTGGCGGTGATGTCTGCGGAAGTCAGCACTGTACGCTGGGCTTTATGATGGAGAGATGGATCGACGGTACCACTCACTCTCTACCAGCTTGTTGCTAGCGCCTGTGAGGGGCATATCTCCATCACCCCTCATACCAAGGGTGAAGAGGGTTTCTTTGCCCTTTGCGCGCTCGGCTCCGTAGGTCCACCACTCGGTGAGGAAGTCCTTGTTGGTCCAGTCCCAGGGACCCTGTTGGCCCCTGTCCCACTCGGGCTTGTTCCGGGCCATGGGCTCGTGGTGCGACGTGCCCATCACCACACCCATGGCGTTGGCGAGGACCTGGTTGGGGCCAGGGAGGGGCTGCTCGGGGAAGCCAGGGTAGGTGTCCATGCCGTCGACGTCGAACATGCTGGCGTACACTGAGGTGTCAGCGGGTCGACCAGCGGTGTCGATGGACCGAAGCGGCGCCGACTCACTCGCTGGCCAGAAGTAGTTCGCCTTGAGCCGGAGCATCATCTCGAACCATGGCGCGTACATATCCGTGAGCAGCGCGGGCTCGCCCCACTTGACCTTCCACTTCTGCGCGGCCCAGGACCACAGCGCCGGGTGCTCGTCGTTGATGAACACGCCGCGGTACTTGACCGTGGGCTCGCCGTGGGAGAGCTTCTTGCCGTGGGCGAAGGCGATGGCGGGGCGGGGACGGACGGGGACGTCGGACCAGAAATGGAATGGGGAGACGCCCATCTGCTCGGAGAGGGTGTAGAGGGCGTAGATGGTTCCGCGCTGCGACGGCACGTCAGCGACGGTTTCGTTCATCCCATTCCCACACCCCAGGGCTGGTATGCACACGCAATCGAGGGTTGGGTAAGGTGACACTCCCACGCACGCGATCACTGCCGACAACCACGAGACTGTCCTCCAACCCGTGTCCTGGCTGCTTGACCTCGCGCACGTCGTAGCTCTCCCACTTTCCCTTGAGCCCTTCCGTGTAATCCGTACCGTGCAGACCGCTGATGAGCTTGCTCGAAGCCGAGCCGGCGACTATCGCCGTCTTGACATCGTGGGGGAGCGAGTCGTTGTACAACGACGGGCTGACACCGGTCACGCGGTAGATGTCGTGCGCGAACGTCCTCGCGGCGATGTGGATGGCCTCGTCATCTGCGCTATCGAGGAGCAGGGCGGCGGCGTGGTGCTGATGAGTCGAGGCGATGAGGAAGTCGTCCGTCGAGGACGATGACGAGGATGAGGTCGAGCTCGAGAAGGTGATTTGGGCGGCGCCGTCGGACGAGGTGTCGGTGTCGATCGAGGGGAAGGTGATGACCTTTGGTTCGCCCAGCGCTAGTGCGCCGACGGCGAAGATGGCCGTGGCGATGACACACCTTCGCATGGTGATGTTGTCGGTGTAGAAGGTGCAGTACAGTAGCAAGAGACGAGTAGACAAGTGTACGTTTGAGTACTTTTCAGTAGTTTGACTGTTTGCTGCAACCGGCGGCTTGAAATGACGGAAACCGGCCAAAACCGGCGCCGGCGGACCGGGCTCCGGTCGACCGGACCACGTCGGCTCCGTGGCACTTGGGTGGCACTGGGCACTGGGACTGGGCACTGGCACTTGGTCTGGATTTACAGGGTACTGACTATGGGGTGCATAGCAAAGAGGGTCAAGAACAACTACTTACTGTCGCTACTCGACGTGAAGAACAACTACTGCGCCTACGCGCCTACGTGTACCGCGTGAAGATACAAATGCCGTCCCACAATCGGGACTACTGCTGCTGCTGACCGCCGGGAAGATGTGATAAAAAATGGATAGGAATTGTTTGCCGCGGGTGGGTTGTGTGCGAGGTGACCGGAGCTCGGCGTTGAGAGAGTCCGGTGTTTTTGGGTTCGTTTGTTCGCTGCTCGCTCAGTTGAACGAGTTGGTGCCGGGCTCGGGGCCGAAGTATCCGATATCCGGGATGGGGAGACGGGTACAAGCACTACCCTCGCAACCGAGGTACGACACGTTGTTGCCCCACCAATCGATGGAGACACCTGGGATCTCGAGGGCGAAGAAGATGACGATGGCGCTGACGGCGATGCCCGCCATCCAGGCGGCGGCGAGGACGTAGTTGTACTTGGCCCAGAAAGCGAGGTAGCGCCTCTTGATGTAGATCCAGGAGAACCAGGTGAGGGGGACGACGGGCCAGAAGTAGGCAAAGTTGTATGGCGACCAGAGGAGCGCGCCGGCGCAGAACATGACGGGGTGCATCTGACGGATCCAGGCGCTGCGCGGGAAGAGCTTTTGGAGGCCGAGCATGGCTACCTACCGTCAGCGACAGCAAAATGACTTGGTTTGCAGTGAAAGCAAAGCGACTTGATTTGCGTGCTTGGTGTTGGAACTCACCGAAGGGAAGGAGCAGGCCGACGGGGAAACCGATGAGGAGCGCGTTGTAGCGTCCTTCCGGGCCGAAAAGCCTCTTGGGTGAGAGCGTACCCCAAAAGACGGCGGCGGTGAAGAAGGTTCGGTTTCCGGGGCATGAGAAGCCGAAAGCCGCGTCGGGGGTACAGACGTCCTTGAATCCCATCTGGAAGTTGAAGATGGCGGTGCAGACGACGGACGAGACGAACGTGGCGATCATCTGACATGCAAACGTGTACTTCGGGGGGATCTTGGTGTAATGGGCAAGCTTGAGATCGTTCGAGAAGTAAATGGCCTGGGCGACCGAGATGTAGCCGTACATCTTGAAGTACATCATCTCGACGGCGTTACCGTTCGCGATGGTACCACCGATAGTTTCCGCGAGGACGTTCATGGTGACTTGAATACCGGTGACCGAGGTGATGAGACCGACAGGGATTACGAATATGACCGCCATGATGATACCGAAGATGACGACGGCGGGGCTGGTGTATGTCGGGTAGACGCCGACACCGACCATGCCCAGCACGGCGGCGATTGCGAGGACGAGGAGGTACCACCACTCCGGAACCTCGTTGTAAGACTTCATGAGCTGGAAGTGGACGTCCTCGGCGAGGTCGTCGTCGGATTCGGTCTTGCTGACCCTCTTCTTGACACTGCGGTAGAGTCCCTTGAAGCCGAGGGCAATGTCGTGGCGGTGGTACAGGAACGCGTAGGAGATGGCTGGGACATCAGTAACGTCCCGGTGTGAAGCGGTGGGATCCGATCGACTCACTCGCTGCGTAAATCGCAAAGAACCAGAAGTAGATCACGAGGTTTCCAGATGCCATGTACGCCTCGGAGTAGTTCTGATACAGGTCGTTGTCAAACTT
Organism: Saitozyma sp. JCM 24511; assembly: GCA_001600855.1. Lineage (NCBI taxonomy): Eukaryota > Fungi > Basidiomycota > Tremellomycetes > Tremellales > Trimorphomycetaceae > Saitozyma > Saitozyma sp. JCM 24511. The sequence continues at coordinate 154,917 of BCLC01000008.1, read as the reverse complement.
GCCCTCAGAGTCGAGGATGGCAGTGACGTTGTATGTGTTTCCGGTGTTGTCAAACACGTCGTTACTGTTGATGGGGAGGTACGCCGTGTTCCAGGTGTTGTTCCAGTACCAGCCGATGATCCTGAACATGACATGTCAGTGCCATCCTGCTACAGTCAGCGGGAACTCGGAACTCACATGAAGAACGAGACGACCATGCCCGCGAACATGTTGAGAATGGTGAACGTGGGGATGACGAGTGGCACCCAGCCCTGGGCGGTAAGCATGTTGAAGTCAAACGTGGGCCACGGGTTGACGCCGAGACCGTTCACACCGCCGACGATGTTGTTGAGAGTGACGTTGTCGGGCGCGATCCAGCTGATCCAGTTGAATTGCGACAGGGCCTGGAAGATGAAGCCGGGGAAGAACCAGTAGCTGAGAAGGTCAGCGGCGGGGGCGGCAAAAGTGTCCGCCACGTTCATCCAAATCCGCCACATTGTTACTGTACTGTTACTCACACAAACATGGTCGCGAAAGCGATGAGGAAGAACTTTTCACGGCTCCACGAGTACATGCGGTTGAAGGGGCCGCGAACTGGCTCGTTGGTCTCGGTGTGGAAGGCCTTGTTCAAGGCGACGGTGACGAGCGAGGTGGGCCAGACGCAGAAACTCGGGAAAACGAGGAAACGACGGCATAGACCGGCGAGACCGTAGCCGACAAAGTTGGTGCCGAGGGTGCTGAGGATCTGGAAACCAAAGTTGTAGGCGTAGGGTTGATTGAAGTACATGGGGAGAGCCTGGGTGAGGACGGTGTAGCCGGTGTAAGGGGTGTTGAAGGCGACGGTGGCCATGATAGTGATGAGCATGTGCTCTTTCTTGTTGAATGGGCCAGGGTTGAGGCTGTGCTGCTTGCCGAACAGGTTGAAGCGGGCGTCGGGCAGGATAGCAGCCATGCCTTTACCAGCGGGATCTGGGAACGGATCAGCGTTGCTCCACTTCACCGCTCATCGCTGAACGCTGCGCAAAAGTGCGCGAGTCACTTACAGGCGAGAAGCTGGGCGACGTTGGCAGTGATGTAGACCAAGGGCTGACGGATGGAGAAGAGCTGGTTGACGAACGCTCCGGCGGCGGAGAAGAGGACACCAATGACCCACACTCGGATGGTCAGGACAGGCATGGTGACGTCGTCCCAGTTGTCGACGACGGCTCGGACCTCGGCGTACGGCGAGTTTTCGGTGACAAGCAGCGCCTCGATCTTCATCTCGGTGATGAGATCCTGATGTTTTTCCTGGTTGGCGAGGATCTCCGGATCGTCGAGGAATCGGGTGATCTTCTCGAGTGCGGATGTGGGGAAGTTTTGGTCGTGGGTGTGCAGATCGCGGACTTGGCGCATGATCTGAGGCGGGTCAGTCGGGTCATTCAGACGATTTGCTTGTGCTCGAGTCGCACGATGGGAGGTACTGTACTCACGGCGACGCAGCGATCGATTGACATGGTGTTGAGCCTCTCCTCGGCGGCAGCGAGGTCACCCTCGGTCACGGCGAGGTCTCTAAGAGGGGGTGAGCGTCGTTGACGTGGCTCGTGGCGGGTTCACTGACCCCTTCGCCGCAATCTCGACGGCATCGGTGTAGGCGGCGTTGTCAGGCTGAGTGACGACGACCTGAACGAGACCTCGTCAGTCCGCGGCTCATACACGGGTGGGGACAAAACCACGCACGTCCGCTTCAAGGTCATCCTTCTTCTCGTCGAGGTGGGCGGGCTCCCTGCCAGCCTCAGCTGGCAGAGCCGAGATCTCGTAGTTGCTGCTCATGTTGGTGTCGACTCCCTGCGTTTCGTTGTCGAGCGGTCAGAGTTGAAACGAGCGACGACGAGGAGCGTCCAGCGTCCGTATTTCTCAGTGTCGAGCTACGGGAGGATATCGTCTCCGGGGGGTGATAGAACTCCATCTCATCTTGTACTTGCGCAGATCGGGTGTCTACTCGCCTATTCATCTGGTCGTCTGAGCGATGGCCCAAAAATAGATTGGCGGGCCTGGCCGTTGACAGAGTCTGGGCGATAGGAAGACTGGTACCGCGCGGTCTTTCGGAGCTGGGTATCTCTGGTGGGTGAGGCGGGTGGTCGTGACTGGTTTGGATGGTGGAGAGTCGAGATGAAGGGGGAATGAGGGGTAGGAACGGTGCCATGAAGGAGCCCAGACGCACAATGAAGCCTCGCATCCTCGTACGTGCTACGCAGCTACAGTGCGAGTCGGCGAGATGCTTATCGGCGCCACGGTGCACATTACTTTGCACCCGCATGGGACGCACCGCAAAACCCACACTAGCGACGAGTTTATTGCCCGCCGATCCCAATGTAGGAGCAGGTCGTTCCGGCGGAGGATTCTATTTGGGGGCGGACCGGCGCCACTGCCGTAGGTGCCACTTTCCCTTTGCATGGTACCAAACTTTAATTTCATCGCTCCTCTCCGAGAATACCGCAAACCCGCATGGTGCCGAGTTTCCGGGGGTTCCGGGTGGATCTCATGATCCCCATCTGGATCACACGAGCGGCAGCACCTCACCCGGCGCGAGATTGCATTGACACGGCCCAGGTCCATCCGCGCGAGCAACGGCGTGAAAGTACTCGTAGTGTGCGGAAGACTCAACAGAGATAAGAGCGTTCTTTTTTAGGCAGGGCGAGGAATGTGCACCGCGCGATACATCGACCACTAGCGCGGAACCACGAGCAGGGTTGTTCGGTCGTCGGCTCTGTTGGCTTGCTCGCCAGCACCAGGTTCCTGCGCAGATCCGGGGTGTACGACTCGCGCGCGATCCTGCGCGAGGGCGAACCCCGCTGTCTTGGCTCGGAGACTGGTCGACGATTCCGAGAAATGCTCGCGAACGAGTAAAAGGCAGCGAGATCGCAGAACCCAGAGTCGATCTGACATGAGGCTAATGGCTTTGGACCGGAACTTGGGATCGTGGGCCGGTCGGTACTTGACCAAGCTCGATGCTCTTCGTATTCGATCTGACGAGTATCTGGGTGCCTCGTCGGCGTTTCACGGTGTCCTCGCAGTTGCGACGATGAATGCTATCGTACTCGTACAGTCCGCCCGACGGTGCGGTGTACAAGTTCACGCCTCCACATATTGTAACACCGAGGGCTCGACGTGCCTGGCCTTGCTCCACCGCATGGTCAATCAACAGCCCGCGCATGTACTCGTACTTGTACGAGATTCCGGCGACATGGCGACTCACTTATCAGTCCGAAAGCACCACCGAGTGCCATACTTGGCTCGCTTGGAGATATGAGCGCTGAGCATGAACAAACGACATTCCTGCACTTGGGTCACCATGTGGGTCCTCAGATCCTTGTGTACCGGTATGCGCGCCGGGTATCATGACTACGCTTTCCATTTCTACAGCGGCTTACCTTTCAGCCTACCTCTCGTTCCCTCGCTCCGAGGCTATCTCTGGAATGCACCTGAACTCGCTTGGAACAGTCTTATCTTCACGACAATATGGAACCGGGCCCTGCGTATCGTGCAGAGCGCATACGTGACGAGAGCAGCCGCAAGCCACGCAATATCAAGGTGGAGTGCGGTGGAGTGACCCTGTTCCGTGGTTGTCATTACCTATTCCTGTGACGCTCCGCATGAGGACGGCTTGGAGAGGTGTGGGTCGTATCTCCGACCAATGAGATGTTGAGAGGTAGAGGTCGTACAGGCTATTTCAGTAGGAGTCGGGTGAGTGGCCCTCTGCGGCAGCGGCAGCGGCTGTCAGACCGGCCGGCACGAGATTCATCCCATACGGATGCTACCGCGCGAAGCACCCTCGCCTGAGCGGCAATGCCGCGGAGCAGGTCGCGATACGGTGCCGGGAGTGTCTCTCTCACGGATGACTGGCCGTAGAGCGTTGTGGTCGGCATATGAAGAATCACTGCTCGACGAGAAGTCAGCCCATTGCGAAGAAAGCCTTGTACGGCCGTTCAGTTCAGAAATTCCACGTCATTCTGCAATTGCGGTGGGCGGGTGTGATAAGATCCCCCGGGCCAGAACATCAACAAAAGCGTCGACGTGAGCTTCTGCACGGCAGGCAGTCCAGCCAGCTAGGACGACCTTGTTATCGTCCAATGTACGCTCCGGAACGCAGCAAGGAGGACATGCAGGTTATACAGGTGACGGAACGGCCGATGGAAGCTGGAAGACCGCATCTGTGCCTCAGGACCGGTCAGTCCGTGATCGAAGGCCTGGCCGCGCCTGGCCCGACGACGTCCAATCCATCCTCCGTTGCAGCAGTCTACCGGCCCGCGACAGGCGACTGCTGGACTACATACATCTGCTTCTCCAAACATCCGTGTATACCCACCCTGCCTCGGAGGTTTACCGCATGTCCACGTCGGGATACACCTGGGATGTACCGCCCCTTCAAACTGATACGTCCGCCCGGCCCGCTCGCGGTCGGATAATATACGTAGGCAAATCGCAACGGGCCGATGAACCCGCCTCATACCTGCAAGCGCAGCGCAGCGCAGTGCAGTCCGACGCCCGTGACTCCGTGGTGGCCGTTTGGGATGCGTGCTCCAAGCTGGGGCTCGGCTGGGGCTCATTCGGGCCCGCGGGGCGGGGATGTATGAGCCTGTTCCCCGCGCAACCCCGAGGGCAACGGCTGCCGCTGTATTTCCGCCAACGCGCAAGTGACCATTCGGGTTGGTACTTCTCACCGCTCTGCGCTCCCGCCTGGTGAACCTCGGCGCGGCTGGTAATAGCTGCGAATAGCGAGTTACCGGGACAGAGCCGACGAGCCCCAGGTCGTGGATACACGCCAAGACGGGAGAGCTGGCTATATCCGGGATGGTCATAACGGCTTACCGGGCTTACCGGGCCGCCAGGATATAGATGTTTTTCATTGTCAGCTGACCATGTGGGGCGTCACCCTTGGTGTTGTGCCCCGCTGAGTCGCCCCGGCGAGCAGGAATGCCCCGCTGGTCACGCGTTGGCTATAGCCCGATCCGTTGCCAGCATAAGAAGCAGGTGGGAACACAGTGAGCCCCCCCCGTCCCACGTCCTCGGAAGCCCAGTCTGATTCTTCAAGCCAATTCATTCCCTCCCTTCGCCCGCCCGAGCACCATGCAGGCCGACACCGACAAGGATCTCGAAGTCGCCCACGTCGAGTCGACGGGCGCACACCATGTGGGCGGCAAGTTCGACCCCGGCTTCGTGGCCGACTCTGCCGCGGCGGACTATGTGGATCCCACCTTGGTGATCAGTCCGCAGGAGAACAAGCGTCTCCGCCGCAAGATCTACAAGCAGTGAGTCGCGGCACGTGCACGTCGCCAGGCCCCGTCCGAGTTCTGGCGTCTGTGCTGACGCCGACGCCGCAGCCTTCTGCCGGTGATGTGCGTGGCGTACATCACGCAGTCGCTCGACAAGGGCACCCTCGGATCATCCAGTATCATGGGCTGGCAGGCCGACGTCGGGGCAAAGGGGCAGGACTACGCGCTCACTTCCACGTTCCTCTGGATCGGCATCATCGTGGGAGAGCCCATCGTGAGTGCGAAACGCGAATGGTGGGAGCCAAACTGATGATCAAAACAGGTCAACCAGTTCGTTCGTCGTCTGCCGGTCGCCAAGGTTCTCGGCATCTCGATGGTGATCTGGACAGCAGTAGGTCGTTTTGTCGAGCTTTGGATGAGTGCGCGTTCGCTGACCCATTATCAGCTTCTCCTGGGAATCACTTTCTCGCTCAACGTGGCACCTGTCTTCGCGCTTCGCGCTCTGCTCGGTTTCTTCGAGTCCTCGTTCAGCCCCTGTCTCGTCGCCAGTACGTCCATTCGCTCTTCGTCCCGGTTTACAATCACGGTTGCCTGACAGAGCAGTCACCGTTCAGTGGTTCACCACCGACGAGCAGACGTTGATCACCACCGTGTGGCAGACGATGTTTGCATGCGCCGGTTTCGTCTCCAACCTGCTCGCATACGGTTTCTACCAGCTTCACGGGTCTGAGAACATCCGCACCCGAGGTCTCTACACCTGGCAATGGATGACCCTGTGCATCGCCATCATCTCCGCCATTGCTTCTGGTGGGTAGAGCGGATTCCGACGCATGTCCCAACGCCTGTCCCAATGCCTGTCCGACGCCTGTCCCAATGCGTGTCCCAACGCGTGTACCTGCTCCTCTTTACTATTACCAAAGCTCACTTTACTCAGTCATTGTGCTCGTTTTCCTCCCCGACACACCGGTGCAAGCTCGATGGGCCACGTCCGACGAAAAAGTCAAGTTTGTCGAACGAGTCCGGACCAACGACCAGGGTATCAAGCAGAAGAAATGGCGGAGCGAGCAGGCGTGGGAGTCGATCAAGGACCCTCTCCCCTGGTTGCTCTTCCTCATGATGCTGTTCCAAACCCTCGTCGTCGGCGGGGTCAACACGTTCAACTCGCTCCTCATCAATCAGGCGTTTGGGTTCAGCACGTCGCAGTCGCAGCTGCTCAGTCTGCCGCTCAACGTCTTCCAGGTCATCCTGTACTTTTTCATCGGGTGAGTGGGCGTCACACGTCGTATCACACCCCTCATTCTCAGTTCCACATCGTTGCCGTTATCCTGCCGAACTCCGGCCATGTAGAACTCTCTGACACCTCGGTAGATGGCTCGGAACGAAGACCAAGCAGACCTGCCTCTGCATGATCGGCTACACCATCATCAACATCGTCGGCACGGTCGTGCTCATCGCCGTCGCGCCCTCGGCGTCGACCAAGGGCGGCCTCCTCGTCGCGTTCTACTTCATGCAATGCTTCCAGGCAGTGAGCCCGAGCATGTACGCCATGCTCTCGCGTAACATCGCTGGGCAGACCAAGAAGTCGATCACATACGCTCTGTTCTGTGAGTGGACGTCATCTCCGACACACCAGACTTCTCATCGTTCCACGGCTCCTTGTTCGACTTTCCCCAGTTCCTTGTTTGACTTCCCCTCGAGCTGTGCTAACTTCCTCTCAGTCGTCGGCTGGGCCGGAGGAAACGCCATCGGCCCTCAGTTCTTCGTCGCAAAGTGGGCTCCCCGATACCTCAACAGCCTGTACATCCACCTGGGGATCTACGCGTGCTTCATCATCGACGTGCTCGCCATCCGTTTCCTACTCAGCAGCAGGAACAAGAGGCGCGACAGGGAGCTCGAGCAGGCTGGGGGCGTCAACGTCCACGCGCACGCGTTCGAGGACATGACGGATCTGCAGAACAAGGAGTTTAGGTATTCGTACTGAGAGGGAGGTAGTGGATGCCGGGGTGCTGGGCGTCAGGGGGAGCGATTAGGATCATGATCAGGATGTGTATCGGTTCTGGAGAAGCCCAGGTGTGGGGTGCGAGGCTCGCAATGCAGTGTATCTACGGATCGACTATGGGAGCTGTTTGTGTACTTCTGGAGAAGCACCGGATCATCCAGAACCCGGAATCTGCCCAGGTATATCAAAGATGCATGTCCCTCACGCCATGACTGGAACTTCCCCATGAGCCGTCTGCATCCAGCTCCTCTGCAGCTCCAGGTCGCTCTCGCTGAGATGGGGCGCTTCCTCGGCTGACAATCCGGGCCTCGTCGCGCTTTCCCCCCAGACGATCTGACAATCGACGACATAACTGTCCCAATCCCTGAGCAGCTCCTTGAGCTTTTCTGGGTACCGATCCCCGACGTCCGACGTCTCTCCGGGATCTTTGACGACGTTGAACAGTTCCCATCCGTCGTGATTGTCGTTCTCGCCTTTGCCGCCGTAGAGCTTTGGAAGGTGGACGATCTTCCAGTCTCCCTTTCGCAGGGCGGCGCGAGCGTATAGCTCCCACCCGACGTACTTGTCCCGAGGATACACCGCGTGGACCTCATCGCTTTCCAGAGCTTTGCCCTGCCCGTAGAAGGGCATCCAGGAGTGACCCTTGAACGCGTGGACTTGACCACCGCGGAAGACGACCTTCACCCAGACGGTCAACCTCGGCTTCAACTGGCGTCGTCAAAGGAAAAGACACGCCTACCTTGCCATCGTTACCTTCGGCTTTGGCGGGTGCACTGACACCGGCAAGGTCGAGGAAGGTCGGTGCAAAGTCCATGCAAGTCGTGAACGTCCTGCTCAGCTGACCGGCAGACCAATCGGGGAACACTCCCTTGGGAGGCTTGACGACACAAGGTACGAGGATGCCCCCCTCCGAGGGGAACGCCTTCATCAGTCTGGACGGGGCGGTAGATGCTTGCGCCCAGAGGGGGCCGAGCCTTGTCTTTAGCGGGGCCGAGTCGAATGAGCTCTCACCAGGTATACGAGTTCCATGCTCCGATGTTCTCCAGTGAGTTGTCGTAGAACTTATGGATGGCTTCTTTGATTCGCTCGCCCATCACCGCTACCAAGGTCAGATTGAAAGAGAACCATTCAGCCCGTCGCGGCGGACTTACGGCTGGCCTCGAGCCTGTGGCCAATGGGGTCAGCGAGTGTGGGCATCACGATTCAGCCAGACCGCTCACGCAGCTCCCTCGGCGCCTGCGTGACAACGTCAGTTCTGCAGTGGGAAACGCATGAATCCGCGCACTCACCGTTGTCCGACATGAAGACGATAAACGTGTTGTCGTACTCGCCCGTCTGCTTGAGATACTTCACCACCTCGCCGACGTTTGTGTCGATTTGATCGACCATCGCCGCATAGGTCTCCATCGCGCGGCACGAGAGGGCTTTCTCCTGGTCTGTAAAGTCCTCCCACTCGGGAGTGACTGGGTGGACGACCTCGTGCGGGACCACATCCGGCGACATGATGCCGAGTTCGGTCAGGCGGGCCAGTCGCTTCTGTCGGAGGGCAAATGGACCTTCGTCGTATTTGCCCTTGTACCTGCAACAGTCAGTGTCAAGTGCAATACCCTACGATATCATGGACGCTCGGCTCCGGGTAGAGCGATTGGCAATGTCGCTCACTTGTCAATGACTCGGCGGGGGGCTTGGAGCGGCCAGTGAGGAGCCGTGTAAGTCAGATAGGAGAAGAACGGCTTCTCCTTGTCGGCTTCCGAGCGGTCCTCGAGAAACTGTATCATCCTTTTCGTGTAGTGCTGTGTCGAGTAGAACCCCTCGGGATCATCTGTCTTGTTTGCAGGGCTATGGAAGCGCCATCAACACCTGGCCCCGTTTTCCCGTTTTCCCGTTTGACGACCAACGACCAGCTACGGTCACACAGTTCCACTCACATGTCGACCCGTTTCCCTTCTTCCGCGTGGACCGGCCGTCCGCCGATCGGCATGCCTGCGTAACCCGTCTCAAGGACTGGTTCCCAGCCGAAGTGGTTGCAACACCCGGGAATCATGCTGAATGCCTTTTGGAAACCGCGGGCCCAGGGTCCGGCTTCGGGTCGAGCTCCCAGGTGCCACTGATTCGCTGCTCAGCCTTGTGTCCCTTTTACCGAACAGTACTCGGCGAAAACCGGGGTCAAGTGGAGAGGAACCGCTCACCTTGCCCGAGTTGACCGTGAAGTATCCATTATCAGTGAGAATCTCTGGTATCGTGGCGACATCCTGGTTGAGGAACCCCTCGTAACCGGCTTTACCGGCCCAGCGTTTCCGTCCTGCCTCGTTCGCCTTGTGCTCAATGAGTACGCCGAGCCCTCCGAGGTGAGCGTCGGTGCCGGAGAGGATCATGGCCCGCGTGGGGGAACATGCCGCGGCGGTGTGATGGTTGAGCATCCGGACACCTTCTTTCGCGAGGGCGTCGATGTTCGGCGTGTCGATCTCGGCGCCATAGCATCCGATGTCGCTGAAGCCCTGCAGAAGTTGTCAGACTGAGGATTCTGGCCACGATATTGCACCAAACGCATGGGTCATGCGTACCAGATCATCCGCGAGGATGAACAAGAAGTTTGGTCGTTTGCTCATGATGACGGTGGGGTGATGGAGGACGTGAGTCGGGTAGAGTATGAGCTGCGGGGGTACAAGCGTACTCGTATTGTATCGATACATACATAGGAGCAAGACCGCCTGAACCCCGCTTGTCGGCTTGGACCGAAGGTTTCCGAGCGAGCCGAGCGAGGAAGCCGCAAAACGGATCTCGCTCTTTTGACCATTTGGAATCACCCCGCTGCAGTGCAATTCGCCGTTTGGGCCTCCCGCGGAGGCTCCGAACGAACGTGCGGTGTCCCTCATTCCCAATGACTCCCATTCCCAAACTGGCCTGGGGCCGAAAGCCGATCCCGGCGGGTGCTCTGGATGCAGTGGACTGACGATGACAAGATTCGTGATCGTCGGTTATCCCAGTTGATTCTGATTCCAAAATCGGAGAGAGGCAGCTCCTAGCACGTATTGAGGCTCGCCTGGTGTCGGATACTTAAGTGCCACGACTATGGTATGGGGCTTCGAAGACCCCAACGGACACTTCTCATCCTTTCCGGGATCTGATCAGGCCCAGTTCATCCCGCTCCTCTTACTTGACAGGACCTCACAACAGCTGTAGTGTAACATCATGCCGAACGGTGGCGGACGTAGTGCCCTGTCCACGGACAAGTCGGCCTTCAAGCAGGCCACGCCATTCCTGATCTTCTGCGTCTTTACCATGTCAATCGGAGAGCTCCTCTTTGGCCTGTGAGCGGATTTGGAGATTTGCCTTGTCCTGTCCTGTTGGTGAAATGACATTCAGGAAACGGGAGGGCTGATCCTTGCCATCGTCAGAGATGCCTCTGCTTTTGCACAATTCCAGGTGCTGCCCTCCTGGCTCAAAGTATTTGGCGAGCGCAACGCCAAGGGCGCTTACGCTCTCTCGACGGACCGCAAGTCACTCATGACCTCGGTGGTCAGTGACCTTTGCCTCTCGCAAGCTAGGACTAACTGACGTGGCTTAGCAATGGGTGGGCAAACTCGCCGGCACGATAGTGGTGGAGCCCATGGTTCACCGCATCGGCTACAAGAAGACCATGTACGTGATGTGCGCGATCCAATTCTTGGGTTGCATCCGTGAGTGTACAACACCGTCCTCGCACACCTCGCAACACGCCACCAACCGCTGTGATGGTATGGCCTGTGTCCTGTCTAATGTCGACTCAGTCGAAATGGCCACTAGCAGCTGGATCGTCTTCTCGTGCGGGCGAGTCTTCCAATACCTCTGCATCGGAATTATTGAGAATGCCGGACCAACCTACGCATCCGAGACGTCCCCTGCTGCGCTTCGTGCCGCTTGCGTGTCGTTCCTCTTCATCGTTCAAGGCCTCGGTGGGGTCATCACCAGTGGGATTTTCCAAGGGATCTCCACATCCACCAACCCCAACATCTGGCTCGTACCCGCCGGAGTCCAGCTCATCCCGGGAGTCATCGTGCTTCTTAGCACCCCGTTCATTGTTGGTAAGCCTGACCCACGACAGACAAATTTCCTCTCGAGTCGTCGAGATGCTGACACCAGGAACAGAATCGCCACGGTTGCTCGTCGCCTGGGGCCGCAAGGACGCTGCTGCTGCCGCTCTGAACAAGCTTCGCGTTCGGACTTCCACGTCGGAGCAGGCAAACGCGATCGAGGTCGAGGCGATCGAACAGGCCATCCTCGAGGCGAAGCGCCTGTCCTCTCAAGGGGGCTGGATCGAGTGGGTACTCGGTGCTCTTCACACTCATGATGTCCCAAATGCTGTACCCGTACTGTTCTGATCCGGTCGCAGATTGTTCCGAGGCACCAACCTCCGCCGGACGATGATTGCCATTTGGATCTTCATCTTCCAGCAATGGACGGGCCAGCAGTTCGTCACATCCTACGGACCCACGTTCTACACGTCGGTGGGCCGCGGGAGCCAGGCATTCATCTACACCCTCATCGGCGGCATCCTCCATCTCGTCCTCGGCCTGCCTTTTGCTTGGGCATACGACAAGGTTGGGCGAAGACCCTTGCTCATCGGCGGAACTGTCATCGCCACGGTGTTTCTCGTCATCATCGGTATCTTGGGGCCCAAGACCAACCCCTCGACCGCCGAGCTCAACACCGTGGTGGCAAGTCTGATGTTGTTCCGCTTCTTTGAGAGCTTCTCCCTCTCGCAAGCGTGCTGGATCATTGGCCCGGAAATCGGCTCTAGTATCCTACGCAAGAAGAGTAAGTCGAATGTAACCCGTGTCACTCAACAGCGTCAGAAAGCACGGCTGATCCCCGGTAGCCATGGCAATCGCTACCTTCGTCGACGTGATTGCCGCCTTTGGCGTCACATATTCCAGCCCTTACATGCTCGCGGCGCTTGGATCACGAGTCGCTTTCGTCTTCACCGGAATCAGCGTCTTTGCGCTCATCTTTTCCATTTTCTTCGTTCCCGAGACCAAGGTGAGTCGGGCGTGAATCAGGCTGCAAGGCATAATGTCTGTAGTAGTAACCACGCTGACACGACGCCAGGGTCGATCCCTCGAGGAGCTGGACGAGATGTTCGAAGCCAAGCTCTGGGCATGGCAGTTCAGTAGATACGAGACCAAAGGCGTCGGCCACGCCATCGCCGAGCTGGAGGCGGACAAAGCCGGGAAGGAAAACCTCGTCCTGGACGTGCTCGGCGTGCATGACGACAAGGTGGGTGGGCTCTGTCGTGTACGAATTATCATGGCTGATGCTGGTAGAACGTGCCCGAACACGTCGAGGACAGCAAAGTGTAGATTCACTCGGGACTTACACTTTGATTGAGGGCGCACCGGGAACGAGCGGTGGGGAAGCACAGTATCGTCGACTTTGATCGACTGCAAGCCGTGCGTGAAAGTGAAGTTGAGAAGAATTCATGTAGTTTACTCGAGATCGAACTCTTTCTTCGAGTATGTCTTTGTTCAGTAATGTATTTACCGCCGGGTGTCACTGCTGTATGTACTGTAAAACCCTTCGGGAATGCAGAGGCAGGAACTGCGGTTTTCATCTATTGTACCGTGCGGTGGCCCTTCAGCAAGGACGGGAGCTGCAGTGTACGATAACTCGCTTCAAACGATTGCATGAGCGTCGTCGCGACAAAGCAATGGTCTGCATGCTGAAATCTATATTCGCCCGTAATCAATACACCTCCAATAGCGTACCACCTACCACCTCTCCTCGTACTGAAGGAGTATCTATGGTTGACAGTGGTGGTTTCTTTCTACGGACAATTTTGTGCCCCGGAGCAGCCTTCAGAGGTGAGTGCCTTGTATCATCGTATGCATAGAGCTCCGCTCGTAGGGGCGTGTCACTTCACAGCTTGACCTTACACGACCGTCCAACAGTGCAGAACAAGGGTCATCTACGGCTCAAGCTAGCTTCTCCTCCACGAAATCAAGGATAGGTTGGATGTACTGCTCCCAACCGGGCACCTGGGGCGACTGTGTATCTATGTCAGCGAGACAAGGCGAGGTCCGTCATCGTCCCACTCACGTCGTACTTGCGATCCCAGGCATGCTGCTGCCCTTCCTCCTCCACAATCTTGACCTCCACCCCCAGACCTCGGAGCGTTTCCGCCACCCGACGACTCTCTTCCACGGGGACCATGGTGTCCCCCGTTCCATGGAGGATCACCGTGGGAGGAAAGTCCTTGGTTAGATGATCGATGGGATTCCACTTTCGGACGTAGGTTTCCCACTCTTCTCGCGATGCGTACTCGTCCTCGCGGAAGAGAACGTTGAAAAGACGTTTCCGAGAACGGATGTAATACCGTAGATCGAGATGGAAGAGCACCTTGTCATCGAATTTGACAACGTCGGTGTCCCATCCTTTCCTGAGGTCCTCTTCTGACGTAGTGGTGTAATTCGGGCCGTAGAACATGGCTTGAGAGGGATCGCGGTCTTTCGTGCCCTGCTCCAGCTCCGCGTCCGTCCAGCGACCAGAGGTGGGGACGATGTCGGTAGGGACGGCGGGGGTCGAGTCGTAGTAGAACGGGTTGAAGAAGTCCGGGAGACCAAAGACATCGCCTACGGCTTTTGGACGTGGCTGGAGCAGACGACCCAGTGTGAGGACAAGTGTACCTCCAGCGCTCTGGCCCGCGATGGCATAGTTGTCGATATCGAGGTCCGGGACGTACTCGTGCAGGTGCTGACGGAGCCACGCGAAGGCGTCGGTGCAATCCTCGACCATATCCTCGAAACGAACATGGGGGGCGAGACGGTACGATATACTGGCGATGTGCATACCTTTCAGACCACCGAAGCCACGGAGGTACCAAGGGAACGGGTACCAGTGCTGGCCGGTCATGAAGGCGCCTCCGTGGACATACAGGAGCCACGGCGTGTTGGGCTTCGGATTGGGGCTCGGGAAGATGCGTAGGGGGAGCTCGACGCCATGCTTGCTGGCGAATATGTGGTCGGTGTGAGGTGGGAGGGGGGCTGTGATGATGTGCGACATGGCGAGCGGGGATTGAGGAGAGTGGGGGCAACAAGGATCTCGCCGCTTATACTTGTAGAGATATGCGATCCAGAAGAGGGGAGCGCGAGCGGGCCGTTCGCAGCTGGGTACTTTGGTCGCTCCTCGCGGCTCCCGGTGACTGGCGTCAGCGAGTCCGCTTAGAACCGCGGCCGAGCAACTGGGCACAGCAACGATTGTTCAGTGATATCACTACGGCATGAACCAAACGATCTTCACTCTGAGTTGCAATTGCGATTCTCGGAATGCGGACCGCGGTCCGGCGTTCCGTATCATCAGGTGACTGACCCAGTAGTGTTGGACTGCAAATCCCCACATGTGCTGAGTGCCCGCGCCACATTAATCCCCACTTTACGCGTCCACCCCTCTGACCCGGGTCCCAGCGTTGCACCGCGTCTCATTGTCCTGGGTCTCGCAGATGCATCGATCCGTTCTCCTCCGCGGCCGAAGCCCGGGAACCCCGGACCGATTCCGCGGGGCACTTTCCATACGGCGCCAAGACTGAACCTTGCTCCACGGCGTCCCACAAATCGACCTACATAAGTCCGAAGCCACCTCTTTTCCACTTGACCAGCAACCACCCCATCCCACTCGACACTCTGGCAAGATGTCCCACGCGCAGCCACAGTCAGACATAGGGGATATACTCCCCGTGAACCCCGCCAATGTGCTCGATGTGGACGTGGAGAACAAGCTTGAGAGCGAGCATCTCGAGACCGCCACGAAAGCGGTCGATATCGACTACGTCCCCGACGCGAACCCCGATCAGCTGCATCACGGCTGGCGGAGGATCCTGCGCAAGAACCCGAGTCTCGAGTTCATGCAGCAAGTGGCCGTGATGAATGATACGGTGCTCGATCCCAAGACGGTCAAGAGAGTGGGTACATTTTGGGCCTGGCGTGGACCTGCACAGGAGCTAATCGTGCGTAGATCGAGCGGAAGCTCTACCTCCTCATCGTACCGGCGCTACTTGTCGATTTCATGTTCTACTACGTTGACAAAGTACGCGCGGTCTTTCGATAACTTTGAGCGTTCATTGTGTGCCCCACCGGCTGAGCGAGTTCAGACGACGCTGTCGTACGCCGCGTTATTCAACATCTCCGCCGACCTCAAGATGAGTGGCACCGACTACTCCAACCTCGGTTCGATCTTCAACATGTGAGCGGCGCGGGTCTGGTGGTCCCCACGCTTGAGCTAATCAGAGGACAAGTGGTCTGATAGTGTGGGCAATCCCAGGAAATCTTCTACTGGCCAAGTTCCCGCTTGCGAAATACCTCGCCGTCAACGTGAGTCCGGCCAACTCGAATCCTACATGGTGCTGTCACAGGTAGTGTGCGGTTGCAATAACTGATACTTCTTGCTTTAGATATTCTTGTGGGGTGTCTTTCTCATGGCTCAAGCCGCATCCAAGACCTACGCTGCGATGCTGGCTCTTCGTTTTGTGTCGGGAATGTTCGAGGCGGTCGCGGATCCGTGCTTCGGTAAGTCCTCGGTCGCGCAATCGACACGGTTCACTGGTCTTGGGCTTGGCTTTTTGCTGACGTGGCCGTAGTGGCCATCACTTCGATGTGGTTCACGCGGGTGCAGCAGCCTCTCGTCATCGGCTACTGGTACTCTGCCAATGGCTTTGGTATCTCCATCGGCGGGCTGCTAGGATATGGTATCGGTCAATTGAAAGGCTCCCTCGCGTCGTGGCGGTACGAGTTCCTGATCATCGGAGCGCTCTGCGCTGGATGGGCGATCTTTATGGGGATCGTGATCCCCGATGCACCGCACGACACCAAGTGGTTCACCCGCAAGGAGGCGGTCATGATCATCAGCCGCAAGAGGGACGATCATCACATTGTCGATAAGCGGCAGTTGAAGTGGAACCAGGTGATCGAGCTGGTCAAGGATCCAAAGACGTATCTGTTTTTCTTGTACGGCGTGAGCGCCAACCTCCCCGGGAGCGGTACTGCGAACTGTAAGTGCGCTTCGGGGGATCTCGTCTCGAAAAAGACGGACATTGTGCGGCAGTTGACGATGTACAGTTGGCACCCTCATCATCAAAGGGTTCGGGTTCAACACGCTCAACACGACCCTGCTTCAGGTCCCGTATGGCATCTGGATTGCCATCGTCATGTGAGCGTGGCAACACGCTGGACGAGTCCGCGCACTAATGTGGCAAAGTTTCGCGGCCATCTACTGCAATCACAAGTTCCACCACTTCAACATCCGGACGTACCTCATGGCCTTTGTCACGCTCTGGTACGTCCTCCCGCGGGCCGCCTCCGCCTTCGCAATCGCAATCTCCCGCCTGACAATTTTCACTCACGCTTGAGCAGGACGATCATCGGCTTCGCGCTCATCTGCTGGACAACGGGCACAGCGCCTAGGCTGATTGGATACTACCTCACTGGGTCGTCCAACGCGGTCTCTGTCCTCGCACTCTCGCTCTTGAGCGGCAATGTCGGTGGCGGTACCAAGAAGATCCTGTCCACAGCGATAATCTTTGCCGGCTCTGGTGTCGGGGCCATCATTGGGCCCTACGCCTTCTTGGCAAGAGGTGAGTGGTCATGATGCTTTTCATACTTCCACATACTTGACTGCCGTGCACCACTGACCCCATTCAAGAAGCCCCCGTCTACCGAACCGGGATCATCGTCTGCATGGCCTCCAGGTGCTTCGAGCTCTGCGTCATCCTCTGTCTTCGTCTGTGTTTCGTCATTCCCAACAAACGCCGGGACCGCCTGTTCGCCGAGGGTGATGCGGAATACGATCCCATGGTACAGCTGTATGACGATGTCTCGGACTGGGAGAACAAGCATTTCCGGTATGTGGCGTGAGGCGAGGTGACGGTGATGCGCGACAAGGGATAATCGGCGGCGAAGGGGACGTACTGTAGCGTTCGTCGGTTTTACCCATTGTTTTGTATGTGCCCGAAGAGACCAACGGGGATGCATCTTTGGACCTTCGATATGGAGGATGCACTGCTCACGTACATTGTCATCTTAAGCTGAACGGGATGTTCAAGCCAAGCCTTGATGATGACAGTGCACGATCACTCGCTTCTGAGCGTTGCGCAGGCAATCCATTGGTCTGCATGTAGGGTTCTCTTGAATCGCCGGTACCCAATATGCACATGTAGCCACCTCTACCGTGGTTCCACCGATCAGACACGACTCCCTCTTCCCTTACATATTGTGCGCCTGCGCCTTGGCCGCAATGTTCGCCCCGGGGATATACATCGCCCTGAGCTTCTCCGCCGGTAGCCTTATGGGATGTGCCGGCGTGTCCCCAATCTCCTCCATCTTATCCTCGAGCAGCCTCACCATCTTCTCCCGGACACCCGCAATGTCCTGCCCGGTCGAGTTCCAGAGGTTGAACAGCTCCATCGGATCCTGCTCGCAGTCGAACAGTTCCCACTCTTGTTCCTCCCCGCCCGGGTTGGCGCCGGGAAGGCCGTAGCCTTCGTTGTACCAGAATATGAGCTTGTAGCGCTTACTCCGGATTCCATAGTGGGCCTGAATAGCAAGCGATGTCAGCAATCCGTCGGTGTTTCATACAGACACAGTACCCACGTAAGCATTGTGGATGTCGTCCGCGTGCATCCAGTAACGGTGGTAGGCCACCTGATCTGGGTTGGGATTCGGCGTCCCCTTGAGTGACGAGAGGAACGAGTCTCCCTGCATGTAGGTCGGGATCTTGAGACCCGCGTAGTCGAGCCAGGTCGGCGCAAAGTCCACGTTGGAGACGATGTCGTTGTTGATGGTCCCGGGATTGATGATGCCGGGGGCACGGATCATGAGTGGCATCTGGAAGGATTCTTCGTAGATGAAACGTTTGTCGAACCACCCGTGCTCGCTGAGCTCGTGAGTCAAGTTCTGCGATCGTGCTGGGAACTAGGAGAGACCGCTCACCCCAAGAAGAAACCCTGGTCGGACGTGTAGAGAACCATGGTGTTCTCGGCGAGGCCTTGCTCGTCGAGGTAGTCCAGCAGCCGTCCCACGTTGTCGTCAATGGATCTGCAAGTCAATCAGTCACCACCCCTTGGAGGCTTCTCACACTCGCTCACTGGATCGTGCGGAGGTATCGTTGCATGTAGCGCTGGTACTTGAAGTTGGCGAGCTCCTCTTGTGTTTTGAATGTGAACTTCTCCCCCGTGTCCTTGTCGATCAGGGGTCTCATCGTGGTGACGTCCTTTGGCATCGGTACCTTCCTGTCGGTGATGAACGAGTACTTTTCCGCCATGAGCTCTCCAACCTCGTCGCTTCCTCCGTCGGGCTGGGCGAGTCCCAGGTCAAAGTAGGTCATGTCCATCGAGACCTTCATTTTCGCTGCGGAGGCTGCTTTCGCCCGGTTCTTGTAATCGTCCGTGAACGTGTCGGGGAGCTTGACCTCGTCTTTGTACAGGTCACGGTGCTTTGGGTGGCACTCCCATGACCTGTGCGGGGCCTTGTGATGGCATTGGATGAAGAATGGCCTGTCCTTGTCGCGATTGGCGATGAAATCGATCGTCTTGTCGGTGATCAAGTCGGTGGCGTAGCCCTTCTCCCGATGGGAGCCTTTGGAAGTGATGAACTCTGGATCAAAGTATTGTCCTTGACCCGGAACGATCTCCCAGTAGTCGAACCCCGTCGGCTCGTGCGGTTTGCCCTCGCCCAGATGCCACTTGCCAATCATGGCGGTCTGGTAATCACCATGAGCCTTGAGCTGCTTGGCGACATTGGGAAGCGTCTTGTCGATCTTGGAGATGAGGGTGTGGACGCAGTTGACGTGGTTGTGCGTCCCGGTGAGGATCGTGGCGCGAGAGGGGGTGCAGATCGAGTTGGTCACGTAGCAGTGATTGAAGAGCATGCCTTCTTTGGCGATACGATCGAGGTTGGGCGTGTGGTTGATCCCCGCGCCGTAGCAGCTGATGGACTTTGCCGCGTGATCGTCGCTGGAGCACGAGGTCAGGTGGGTTCGCACTCACAATTCCACGGGGCGCGAGGTCGCAGGCGCGAAGAGAGACGGGGCACACTCACGACATGATGAAGAGGATGTTGGGGCGGGACGGCGACATGGTGAAGCGAAGTGCAGATGGTTGGGATGGGACAAGCCGAGAGGAAAGCAGAGGTGGGCGGGGTCCGGGGTCCTGAGTGCTACGTCCACAGTCTCGGGTGATGGTTGTTGAGGGGTTGGGTTGTGATCAACTTCAAGTTCGGTTCGAAGACAAGGCGGGTCAAGGTGGTGAGAGGACGCTCTGAAATGGGACGCCCGAAGCAGCGGTGTTCAATCGCTGCGGACTCGGAATAACAGCATCCCGGTCATAGCCGATGAGCTGGATGTATATGGAACAAAGCGATCTGGAATCGCAGAGGTTTTTCCGATGCGACCACTGCGGTGAGGGTGCAGAGCAGGTGCGGCGGGCGCACGACGTGAGGAATGACAACAACGCGTGATGCATGGCCGCAGTGACCACTGTATCGCGGGTCGACCTCGGATGTGTCGTTTGGTCCGGGAAAACAAGTTCGAGATATCTCGACGTCCTCGACGAATAGCGGAGAAATGAATTCGTCGTGTGTTGCTCGAGATCGGGAATGAAGGGGCCCAGTCGTTGGGCGTGCACCGTACTGTAGAGTACGTGTCACCTACGACTATTCGTGCTGTGGGATGCAGTAGTCGTACAGTACCGGCGACCGCATCCCGCTCTGGGCCCACGGGTGCTCCGGACGGGTACGAGACCTAGGCGTTGCGCCGCTCTCGCTGAAGTAGCCGAAGAGGTGTAACTTGTACAGTATTGCCAATCCATAAGCTGGATTGGCCCGCCGATCTGGACACGAGGGCTGTGGAGGCATTGGAGCGACACTGGAGCCCATTCCAGATGTGCGGAGAATCTGTCTCCCTATCCAGCACTTGTATATAAATATATGACCCCGCGAATCACTTGACCTGGCTCCTGAACCGGTACGGAGCGAGGCAACGGTATAAGAGAGGGCCTACTCTCCCACATCGACTCACCCCGCAACCGCATATTCTCGATCTCGGAACCTGTTTCCCCGGATCCTCTGACTCCCCCGAGTCCCCAGCCCTATACTGGCTATTATATCCCCCTCATCGGTTAGCTCTGCTCGATGCCTTCCGTCTCCGCCGTCGAGGCCGACGATAAACGCGTCGACCTACAGGTCGAGAACGCTTATGAAGGCGAACATGTCGCCGCCAAGGCGATCGACGCTCAACGGGCCGCGTCGCGGGAACATTCCTTGAGCCCCCTCGCGGCTTTCAAGGCTTACAAGAAAGCTATCTGCTGGTCCGTCCTCGTGTCGATGGTATGTACGAAAGTTGCCGCGCTGCGCTGCTCCTCCCGCGCGCGTGTCATGCAACTTCATCGGCTGAGGAATCTACGCACAGGTCATCGTGATGGAGAGTTACGACACGATCCTGGTCGTGTCGTTCTTCGCCTACCCAACGTTCCAGCAACAGTTCGGCGACAAGCTGGCCAATGGCAGTTACTCGGTTCCGCCGCAGTGGCAGTCGGCAATGTGTAAGTGGACCTGACACCAAGAGCTGTCCGAACGGGGCCGATCTGACCGTCCGCAGCGCTCGGAGCATCGGTCGGCATCATCATTGGTATCTTCGTACGTCCTCTGTGTCCAGCAGGGTCCGACGAAGGCAGAGATATTCCCGGCAACGGCTGACATACGCCCAGTTGAACGGTCAAATCATCGACCGCTTCGGCAGTGAGCTCTCCCTCTCCAGTCCGATCTGACCCTGCGTCCGGGTTGATCGTTGCTCACCCCAACGTAGCCAAGCGTATCCTGTTGGCATCGCTGTTCGTACTCACCGGGTTCATCGGCATCGTCTTCGCGGCGACGAGCAGGGGAATGTTCCTGGCCGTGAGTTAGGGGTCCGATAGGCTCCAATTGTCAAATAGCTGCTCGTAGGTATCATGACTGGAAGGCTGACCGTGGGTTCAGGGTCAGATACTGTGCGGAATTCCCTGGGGAACGATGAATGTCATTGCGCGTGAGTCCGAGGCGAGGTAGAGCGATGCAGAGCACGAAGAGCCGCGACTGACCGGGTGTGCTGTACTCTAGCTGCCTACGCCATCGAGACGGCTCCGCTGGCTCTCAGGCACTACGGACCAAGGTGAGTGTCGGACCCCGAGCCATCGTTTCCGGTCATCACCCGTTTCCCTGGCTCACTCGACAGCTTTGTCAATCTTTGCTGGGTCATCGGCCACATCATTGGTGCCGGCGTGCTCACCGGTCTCGTGGGGGACAAGACCGTTTGGGGATGGAAGATCCCGCTCGCACTCCAGGTGAGTGCATTGGTCGTTCACCTTTCACGCCGTCCCCTCCCCCTCGAGTCTCGCTCATGATGATGCGACAGTGGGTTTTCCCCGTCCCCCTCTTCGCGGCGATTCTCTTCGCTCCCGAATCACCCTGGTGGCTCGTCCGCCGCGGCCGGCACGAAGAGGCTCTCAAGTCGGTCAAGCGCCTCGCCGACAACACCGTCGACCACGACGAGGTCGTCGCGCTCATCGACCACACGGTCAAACTCGAACGGGAGATGAACTTTGGGTCGTCATATCTCGACTGCTTCAAGGGAGTGGATCTGCGTCGTACAGAGATCGCGGTGGTCTGCTGGTGTGCCCAGACTTTCGTTGGGTTCTCGATCCAGTGAGTGTTTCGCAAAACTCTGCCAGGAATGCGGCCGTCTGCTAAAGCGATAACAGGGGTTACCAAACCTACTTCTTCACCCAAGCGTACGTGTATGGTCTCGACGACTGCAAAGATTTTTGCTCACTTGACCAGTGGAATGGCCTCGAGCGACTCGTTCAAGTTGACCCTGGGCACCTACTCGATCGCGTTTGTTGGCACCGCTCTCGCCATGCCCCTGCAGCAGCGTTTCGACCGCAAAACGATCTGGATGGCGGGGATCTGTTGCATGTTACCCGTGATGCTGGCCGTGGGCATCATGGCCTGCATGACCCAGACCAAGGCGCTCCAATGGGCGCAGGGCTGCATACTGCTCGTGTGGTGAGTCCTCCATCTTGACCAAGATTCGGTGTGCAGTTGTGTCAGCTTGTGCCTGATGCTCTCACTCAGGTTCTTCTGCTACGGGTGGTCAGTCGGCCCTCTGCCCTATGTGATCTGTTCCGAGATCGGCTCCGCGCAACTCAGGCAGAAGACAATCGCCATCGCCCGAGGGTCATACTACATCACTCAGATCGTCAACACCGTGGCCGCGCCGTACATCCTCAACCCCACCGCCGCGAACCTCAAGGGCAAAGCGGGCTTCATCCCCACAGGCCTCATGGTGCTGCTTCTCGCCTGGTCATTCTTCCGGCTCCCAGAGACGAAGGGCCGGAACTTCGAGGAGCTGGATATCATGTTTGGTACGTGCACCCACCGCTAAAATTGGGTGGATTGCGGTTGGGGGAACGGCGCAAGAGCTGACAACGTTGCAGCCAAGAAGGTGCCCGCGAGAAAGTTCAAGAGCTATGTGATCCAGGCCGAGGAGGAATTCGGCGTCGAAGCCAAAGTGTCGGCCCAGTAGTGCGGGTTGGGAGAGTAAGGGTGAGCTGGGACAGCTGGTGAGAGTCGCGGGACACGCAGACGATGACAAGGAGCTGGAAGGGCGAGATTGGCAATAATGTACAGTTTGTACTGGTACCTTACGGGTGCGGTGGGTTGAGTAGGGTTGTTATCCTCGCTACGGATCAGTCGACTGCACTCAGGGTATTGCCGTGGGTCGCTGCTCCCGTGTGAACTATGTACCGTCATGCTCTGGCGGTTTCCCACCTACTGTGTACACTGCGCCACTGGCCCACCAAAAGATAAGATATTGGACCGACGGGATCAAATCTCCTCAGGCACCGTGGGAAGGTGATGAACCGCCGCGATTGTCCGGCTGCGAGCTGCACTCACACCACAGTACGAGTCCATTCCTCTCTCCCTCTTTCTTCCTTCCTCTTCCTCTCTTGATCCTTCCTTCTCCATCTGATTCTCCCTGACCAGATCGCCTCTCAACCGTATCGCCCACAGCCTGCTCAAACCCGCTTCACCCGCTTCCTTCTTCCCACCTCCACCTCCACCTCCCGTCCCCTTCCACCCCGTCTTCCATCCTCGCCTCGGGCCGCGCGCGACAGTGCACACGCCCCGCTCACACCACCCTTCCCACCTCTCTCCCCCTCCGAGCCCTCCTCGCGGCCCACCTCCTCCATACATGTCGACGACCCCGGAGTCCCCCGGCAACCGCCGCAAGTTTGTCTCTCCGTCTGACATCCTCGATCGACGCATCACCAGCCCTCCTCCTCCGAACAGTCCTGTCAGGCCGGGTATGCATTCCCAGCTCCCCCTTGTGCCCCCGGCGATGTCGCATTCCACACCCATCCCCTTCCGCCACAACAACATCGTCGGGCGTTACCTCGGGGCCTTCTTCGGGGCTATCCTCAACCCCCTCTTCCGCGCGATCTACAGGATCCTCCAGGTCGTCTACGGCGTCATCGGTGTCCACCTTCCGAACTCCAACGCCACCTGCCCAGTGTTGGCTTACGACATCGACGCCAGCCATCCGGACAGCAGGCCCATCTACTTCCGCGGCGGACCGGCCATCCTTCTCCTCCGCGACGCTTTGTTGGTCATCTTCCACTCGTGGATCGCGCCGCTCATCCCCTTCCCCCCCGCCAAATTCAACACCGACATCACCTGGAGCGGGGCCATCTGGCAGGTCGTCCTCCTCATCGGTTCCCTGACCATGACGTTCTCGGTCCTCTTCGTGCCCGGCATCATGATCTTCACCGTCCCCGCTAGCTACCTCATCATCGTCCTCATCCGCTGGGTCCAGGGTGGCTCGATCATCCACTCCAAGCCGACTCCCAACCCCGACGGTCGACCTCACCCTCGCTTCGATGCCGAGTCCTGGATGTTGTATGTCCCAGTTGCTCTCGTCGTGGGTCGTGGCCTTGCTGACCACTCGCACCAGCGTCAACGGCATGTGCACCTCCAAGTCCGGCCTCCAGCTCATCATCAACTACCTCCACGCCCACTTCGGTCGTCCCGTCACGGGGATCTACAACTGCACCTACGGCTTCTGGTTCGACCTCGTCGAGTGCATCATCCAGCGGGACTTTTCCATCCCGACCGATGACATCCGGCTTGGCTATTCGGTGAGTCGAGCGGTGCCAAAGTAGAGACGCCTCAAGCTGACCTTGAGTACAGGAGTTGTACAAGAGAGTGTCGAACGGCGCAATCCGCCGGGTCGTCCTCATGGGCCACTCGCAGGGTGGGATCATCATCTCGACTTGGGTGGTAAGTGAAATGTGGCCAACGATTGCATTTCACAAATCTACGGTCGCTGACATCGCCCAGGACCAGCTCCTGACCGACTTTGCCGACGACCTGGACAAGCTCAAGAGGGTCGAGATCTACACTTTCGCCTCTGCAGCCAACCACTTCTCGGGCGGGCCATTTGGGCGCATCGAGCACTTTGTCAACACCCTGGATTTTGTTTCACGCATCGGCAAGTCCACGATCTGCGAGATTTTTGCGCGCGAACGCAGACTGGCTGATCGACCTAGGCGCTATACATTTCGCCCTCGCCCCGAAATACGACGGTATCCCGCCGCGTCCGCACGGGCCGATCCCCGTGGTCAAGGGCCGCTTCGCCGGGCGCATCTTCAAGCGCGTCGGAGCCTCGGGTCATCTCCTTCTCTCCCACTAGTGAGTGCACCGAGGCCCACCCGGCGATCGGGACCGATGTCATTATCGGCTGACGGTTCAGCTTGGCTCCCGGCTCGTCCATCCTCGACAACCCCGTCGTGAGGGCCAACAGCAAGCTGAAGGATTACGAGCACGGTCGAGGTGCGGCCTGAGAGGCGAGGAGAGGGGCTCTGGACAGTGATTGGTCGATTCCGCCCTCTATATGCGTCTCCCCATACTATATATGCGTCTCCCCACACTATTGAGCATCGACGAGTTGTATGCCCCGCCGCTCCTATAGACGAGCGCGCCCTATGCCACCCATTGCATGTTGCGTGCGTTTGCAGCCTTGAGACGCCGCCCGCGACGCGTATGGCGCCTCGTTCGGGGTTTGACTGGTTCGCAGCGAGTCCACATCCGGCGGACGGATATAGCGTGACGGGCCGGCAGGGCCCGGCGGGTCTCATGACACTTAGCTCCCAAAGCAGGGGATTGACCATTCCCCGTCTCCCCGGTGCTCCTTTGTGCTTCAGCGCTCCTTTGTGGGTAGCTTTGTAATGCCGAGGAGGGCGGGCTGCACACTCTGACCGGACCCGAAATGCCGGGGGCGGCTCATCCATAAATGCGCGATGTAGCGACGCGGGGTGAAGAGCCGGCTGCCATCAACAATCGTCTTGGGGTGACACCTTACCTTGCCCGTCGACACAATGGTCCAGGAGCAAACGATCCAGTGCGAGGCCATCCACCCGACCTTTGGGGCCGAGGTGCGGGGCGTGGACTTCTCCAAGCCGATACCGGAGGGTGTGATGGAGCAGATCCGCGGTGCGCTGGGTCGATACGGCATGATCGTGTTCCGCAACACGGGGATGACGGACGACGAGTTTGTGTCGTGGGGAGGCCGGTTTGGGGAGATTGCAGAGCAGCCTCCGAGCCGGAGGTTCGAGACGAAGAACCTTGGCGATCCGAGCAACTTGTACTTGGACGGGAGTATCGTCAAGCCGGGAGAGCTGAGGTGGTTTCTCGCAAAGGAGACGGGGCTGTTCCACGTGGATACGAGCTACGACGCGAGGCGAGTTCGACTCACGGGGCTTATCGCTCGACAGCTCCCTCCGGCTGGGACAGGCGGTGCTACGGAATTTGGAGACACGCGTACGGCATACGAGGATCTCGACGAGGAGACCAAGACACTGCTGGAGGGGAAGGTCGGGGTGCACAGTCACTTCCACTCTCGGCGTGTGGCTTTGCCTACCTTTCCGACGTTTGCGGCGCTCGACCCGTGGGACTACCCGATGAGCAAGCACGACGTGGTGATCACGCATCGCGGGTCGGGGCGGAAGAACCTGTACATCGCGAGCCACCTGCATCACATTGACGGGATGGACGCGGAGGAGTCCTCCGTGCTGATTCTCCGGCTGAGGAAGATGGTCGAGCAGGACAAGTACGTCGCGAAGGTGTACTACAAGCAGCCCGGAGATGTGGTTGTGTGGGATAACACCGCGGTGGTGCACCGCGCGGGAGCGGGCGAGGGGGACGGTTGGGCAGGGAAACACGTCAGGGATATCAGGAAGTGGATGGTGTTTGACAACACGCCAGAGGAGTGGGGGCACAACGACAAGGGGACGAAGAAGCACCTGGCGGGGCCGATCATACAGGCGAAGCATGACGAGCTGTACGGGGCCTCGGGCAAGGTCTGGGACTTTGACGAGGATTAGGACGCGGGCGTGGGGCCGGGAGGAGCGAAGTAGAAAACCTGGACCGAGTGTGTATAGCAAAGGGGTGTGGTGGATACCCGCAATGCATGGCTCTGTGTCTGATTGCATGACCACATTGTCCCCTGTCTCCCGCTTTCTGTCCAAAGCGGTGTGTCAACAACAAAGACCACGATTCATCGTAGCTTCGGCTCGGCTGCGGGAGCGATCTCATTGGCCCCAGCACAATCTCTTATCTCCAGGACACCCCACCTCGAGGTCTTCACCATTACCCATGACCGCCAGAATGCGATCCCATATTCCATCTCATGATACAATCTCAGCCCGCGACACACATCCAACATGAACTCGTCCTCGTTCAGCGCAAAGATCCATGACACGCTTGGCCCCGCCGACTCGCCCGTCCGACTCCTGCTAATCAACCCCAACAGCACCCTCCACTTCACCCAGGAGACTGTGTCGTACCTCTCCTCTCGACTCCCCTCGGGCGTCCGCATCGACTTTTACACGCCCCCATCGGACGCTCCGGCGAGTATCGACGGGACGTTTGACGGCGTGCTCTCCGCCGCTGTGATCCTCAAGGATCTGGGTCTGGACTCGAGGCGCACCGCCGACAACAACGACGCCGCCGATAATGCGAGCTACGTGTCGAGGACTTACTCCGCCGTCATCGTGTCGTGCTTCTCGGCGCACCCTCTCGTGCCGGCGTTGCAAGAGCGATTACCGTTCAACCCGAGGAAACCACCTGTGATAGGTATCCTAGAAGCGGCGGTACACTACGGACTCCTCCTCGGCCCGACTTTTGGTATTGCAACGACAGGAAGGCGTGAGTGAGCGCGACAACGAAGCGCAACTCGATACGGCCATGGCCTGTACTCAGGCTGTGGCCTTTTGCATGTCTAACCGTGTCCCTCAACCCTTCCTCCGTTCTCGTGGGAGTCGCGTCGCGCCGCGTCGTTCGGAACGGATGTGCTGTGCCCGCCGAACCCGAACCCGCTGACGCCGCTACACAGAATGGGAACCACTCTTCGACGAAGCCATCCGGTCACTCGGTATCAGCCCGAGCCGATACACCGGCACAAGGGGCACCGGGTTCAACGCGATCAGTCTGCATGGGGAGGGGCCCGCGTCGGCTCTGCTGGAGGCGAGCGTCGATCTGGTGGAGAAGGGCGCGAGGGTGATCGTTCTGGGGTGCGCGGTGAGTGGGGCGTACAGTGGCGCAAGCTCGACGCCCACATCCTCACTCGAACCTTGCGGGCCGTATCTCCCCTCGTCTTCCAATACAACCGCCTCATCCTTCTCCACGTCCCTCCCAGACTGTCGGACAATCACACTCAAAGCCTGGACCACCATCCGCTCTCCATCTTGCAACTCCCTCATTCCTCCCCGCGCGGTCGCCATCCTCCACCGCGCCCTACCCAGCTCGCTACGTCTGGAACACTCAACACCGCGATGACTCGCGACGATCCGCGCTGACCCATCCGTGTGCAGGGCATGGCGCCGATGCGCGCGTCGATCGAGGGCTCACTGAGAGAAAGAACAGGCAGGGGTGTACCCGTAATAGACGGTGTCCAGGCGGCTGTGGACTTGGGCATCGCGTTTGCTCGAATGGGTCTCTCGGCGCCAGAGGCGTGATGGATGCGTGCATACGCGTTGGTTATTTGGGGAGCTCTGCTGCGCGTCGGGGTTGTCTCCTCGAATGTGCGCTTATGCATATGGTGAACCTCACACAGTACGACATCTGGGTCGCACATAAACACTTTTGCCCACTCGGCCGAGCGGATCGGCTGTGACGGCGCCGATCGCTCCCCTCCGTATTTGCCGGGTCCACTCCAATCCCATCTCCCTCTTTCATTTCTTTCCCACTCTACACCTCGCCCTCACACCTTCCACCCGAATTACACCCCGCCATGGCATCCCGCAACCCGCCCTTCCGCGCAGAACACCTCGGCTCGCTCCTCCGCCCCGCGGAGCTGCTCAAGACCCGCGCCGCCTTCGAGGCGGGCAAGGCCTCGGCGGCGGATCTCAAGGCCGAGGAGGACAAGGCGGTGAGGGAGATTGTCAAGGCGCAGGTGGAGCTGGGGTACAGGGCGGTCTCTGATGGGGAGTACCGGTGAGTCGCAAGTCCATCAGACGGCGGATAGTATCTGCGGCGGCGGAGGGAGGCGGAGGCGGTCCGCAGACCACACATAGTCAAACCGGCGAGCATGGTCTGTCACCTTTCAACCGTCTTTCGTCGTCAAATGTCGACCGTCTTGCCAGATTGGCCTGCGCTCGCTGCCGGTGTGCATGCACATCGTGCTGGGATATCGCCTACGTATCCTCGCCGCCCCCGAGATCCGGTCTCCCGTTGCCATTCAGTGTCGCCCGCTGACGTCTCGTAGCCGGGGCGTCTTCTGGGGCACCTTCTTCCAGACTCTCGAGGGGATGACCGAGGTCCAGAACCCTCCTCTCGACATCTTCCGGAAATACGTGCCCGACGTAGCTGGGTTCCTCGAGAAAGGCGGACCAGGCCAATCGTGTCTCTGCACAGGCAAGATCCGTCACACGGGCAAGAGCTCCCTCGTGGACGAGTGGCTGTACACCAACAGCCTCCTGCCCGCGGATCGCCGCGGGGAGGCGAAACTCACAATGATCTCGCCGGTGTGGTACCACCTCCGGTACTCTGAGGGAAAGGCGTATCCAGCCGACGTGTACGGGAGCGAGGAGGAGTATTTTGCGGACATCGCAAAGGCGTACAGCACAGAGTTGGGGATTCTGTACAACGCGGGAGTGAGGAACGTGCAGATCGACGACCCGCTCTTTGCGTGTGAGTGGGCGAGTCTGGCCATGGTGACGTGGTCGTGGTCATGGTCATGGTCATAGTCATGGTCATGGTCATAGTCATGGTCATGAGCGGTGCTATGACCGTTGGCTACGGGCGATGACTGCAGATGATGGGATCCGTGGCCCCTCGACGCCGCTGACAGCGCAGACTTCTGCTCGGAAATGATGATCGAGGGGTGGAACCAGGACCCGACCAACAGCAGGACGCTCGACTCGCTCCTCGATCTCTACATCAAGTGCTACAACGACTCGATCGCCGCGCACAAGGACAAGATGCACTTTGGTCTGCACATCTGCCGGGGTGAGCGAGGCGGCGCGGTACTGCCGCTTGATCGTCATCTCTCCCTTCGGTATCGATGTCGTGTCGGCGTCAAGTTCGGTGTCGTGTCGGTGTCGTTGGTGCCCGCGTCGACATCGCTTCCTTCGCTCCCGCCGTGATCACACTGCTCTGCTCATCTGCTAGTCTGACGCTGACGCTTATGTCCCAGGCAACTTCCGAGGCTCCCGTCACTTCTCCGAAGGGGGCTACGACCGCATCGCCATCAAGCTCTTCCAGCAACTGCACGTCTCGACCTACTACCTCGAATACGACACCCCTCGCGCGGGCGGGTTCGCGCCGCTCCAGCACGTGCCGAGGGACAAGAACGTCATTCTGGGGGTGATCACGTCCAAGTTCCCCACCATGGAGGATAAGGAGGAGATGAGGAAGAGGGTGTACGAGGCCGCGGAGGTCATGGCGAGTGGAGCCGGGCAGAGTCGGGAGCAGGCGTTGGAGAGGATCGGGGTGAGCCCGCAGTGCGGGTTCGCGTCGCACGAGGAGTGAGTGCACGGTTCGAGCGGGTCGTGCCACGGGGGCGAGGAACGGGGATCCGCGAGACGGGAAAGAGGATGGGAGAGAGGATGGGAGAGAGGATGGGAGAGAGGGGCGGTTCAAGTCGAGCCGAGTCGAGTCGACGTCTTGCGGGAGAGACGCCGGCAACAGGCCCCGGAGTGGAGCGCACTGACGAGTCGCTGCAGGGGCAACGCCATCAAGTGGCCCGACATGATCAACAAGCTCAAGCTGGTCCGGGAGATCGCGGATGAGATATGGCCGGGACAGCCGTAAGCGTGGAGCGAGTGGACCTGGGGTGGCCGGACAGAGGGATGCGGCGGGATGAGCCTCCGGGCTGGCGGGGAAGTCGTGCGTCGTGCGCGCGATAGAGGGGTCCGATCGGCGGTGCATAAACCTGTCCGGGAAAGCTGTCTACCAATGACGATCGATCTCTGCGTGGAGGAAGAAATACGAGTACGGCGAGTACGAGTCAGTCGATGGAGGTTGAGCTAGTGATCATACGCAGAGCGAAAAAGAATGCAGGGTATGAAGGTCGAAGCGGGGTTCTCGCTGTGACAGGGTGACATTGTGCTTTGGTGAGGTGACCGCGTTTCGTGAAACGATATCGCCCTGGACTACACGTGTACCGCAACTTCCTTAGCCGCGCGCAAAGCGGCGCCGCCGAGTTCCGGAACACGCGTACTGTAACTGTACGAAAGCACATCGCTCCTGTCAAGAGCAACGGTTACGTGGAGAGCAAAGACGTCTGCCGATGATGCGCCCCCTTCGTTGAGAAAGCCCGAGCCGGAGAAACAGCCAGTACCAATATTGTCATCTAGTCACCTGGTCGCATCGCCACATTATCATTGCGAGGCTATGCATGATTAACCCCATTCCTGGGTCTACGACGATCTTGGTGTCTAGTATCTTGGTATATAGTCATATCATGCAGGATCAAACGGAACGCCCCGCCATCGTTGGCGATTTCAGACCTGCTACCGCTTCGCCGTCCGAGCGATGCCGCTGCCGTCGACGTTAACGTCGCCTGCCTCGTTCTCGTACTCCGACTTGGGCTCCAACTCGGATGCAGGCTGCTGCTGTTGCCGCCACTCTCGCTTCTCGCCGTCCCCCTTCGTGGCGGCCTCGCTCGCGTCCGCGCCGTCGGGCGTTTCCTCGATCGGCTTGACCTCGCCCGCAGTCGCCGTTGACTCTTCGGCCTGCTCCTTGCCCTTGTTCTTCGGCACGCGGGCGAGCCAGTAGAAGAACACCGCGGCAAAGATGTTGAAGACGACGTAGACCCACAAGAGGCCGAAGTTGCGCCATCTGCGCGGGGTCAGTGCACGTTCGAGAGCGCTGCCACACGCGGCGGATTCTGGAGATGATGGGAGAAGGAAGATCGGACCGGACCGGACAACCGGACCACTGGACGAGTGGACCAGTGGAGGGATGGAGGGATGGAGGGAAGGAGGGAAGGAGGGAAGGAGCAAGAGACGGAAGGAGGAAGAGAGGGCGTCGGAGGAAGCGGGAACGATGAGAGACGAAAGCGGCAGGGGATCGGTGAGAGGGGAACGCCAAAATGTAGTCCAGGCAAGGTGCAAGATGCGACGCGCCGCGTCCACTCACACTTCCGAATAGTAGATCCCAAACTGGGCCAGGAACGTATTCGTCTCGTTGACACTGCAGAAGGTGCACGAGTCCGTCGCGCTCGGGTCGAGGAGGTACCCGCCCGCCTGGGAGATCCAGGCGGAGAGGTACTGCTCGCACGTCTGGCCCGAGGGGGGTGTCATGTGGAGATACTCGTTTGCCGCGCAGACAATGTTGGTGTTGGCGAGCCCGGCCCCGAGGATGCCGCCGGTGAAGTAGGTGAAAGGGGAGACGCGGTTCATGAACTTCCAGAATCCGGGGAGGGAGCCGTAGGGCACGAGAACGCTGCGGGGTGAGCGGGGCGATCGGAGCGAGCGGGGCAAGAGGGCGAACTGGGCGAGCGGAGTTCAATGAGGCTTTGCAAGAGCAAGGAGCGAGGCGGGGACGGCAGGGAGCTGGAGCAAGGGGATCATGAAGCATTCGGGCATCGGGGAGTTCGGAAAGGAAAGACAAAGACTTTTCAAGAGCAAGGCGCAAGACCAGGACAGCACCCGGCCAGGGCACGCCGGGGAAAGAGATCTCCACGAGGCGATGGGACAAGCCAAAGGCGGAAGGAGCGGAAAGTATGGATGCCCGACGAGAAAGGATAGTGCCAGTGCGCGCCGCGCCGCGCCGACTCACCCGCAAAACACCAGCGTGAGCGAAAACATCAAGTTGGCGAGGTTCCCCGCCGTCTCCGCGCTCTCCATTCCGGCCACCACGGCGATCGCAAACGTCGACGAGAAGAGGAGGAACATCTCGAAGAAGAGGAAAACCTGGGCGCCGCGGAGGTGGACGGCGTTGGTCGGGATGGCGTTCTTGTACAGGCCGATGGGGTAGTACCACGTGAAGAAGAAGACGACGCCCATGAGGACTGTGCGGGGTCAGCGGGACGGTGGTATGGCACTCGACACCTGATACTGGGCACCTAATGTGAAATGCAGGTAGGGATGAGCGATGAGCGATGAGCCACGAGGGATGTGGGATGAGGGGTGAGAGGTGAGAGATAAAGAGCAAGAGCAAATGCCCCGCGCCGTGCCCCGCGCAGACTCACTGCCCCACGGAATCTCGACGATGATGTTCGACAGAATAAACACCTTCCACGAGTACGTCTTGGACGGCCGTTCGCGGACCTCGTACAGGCTCCGCTGGATGACAAAGTTGGGCATGACCTGCTGCACGAGCTGGGAGAAGATCGAGTAGGCCTAGGTGCGGTTCAGCGCGGACACGGTGACGCGGTCCGGCAAGGTGGACACGGTTGCAGTGAGGTAGACACGGTCTCGGCGAGGTGGACACGATTGCAGGGAGGTGGCCATTGGGTCAGGGTGTTCTCCCAAGGGAGACTCCGACTCACGGTGAAGACGGCGAAGAGCTGGTTTTGGAGGCCTTGTTGGGATGTGCCGGCGTTGTAGAATGTGAAGCCGATGAACAGGCCCTGGCGCGGTTGTCAGCGAATGCACCGCAGTCTGATGCGGTATGCGATGCCAGACGCTGATCACTCACGCAGACCAAAACAAGGGCAAACTTTGCCCAGATGTACGACGGCGTCCTCCAGATCTGCTCAAACACCCGCTGTAGCACCGTGACGAGCTGGACTGTGAACGGCGCCGCGAACTCTGCGTACGCGGCCTTTTCGATTTTGGCGTCGCGCTTGTCGTGGTCTCCCTGGTTGACTTTCGCTTTGTCCGCCGCGACCTCCTGCGGTCTCTCGCGCTTGATGCGCTCGAGTTCTTGGCGGACTTGGACTCGTTCGGGACTGTTCAGCCAGGCCTGGTGCCAGTCCACATCGGTGTGACTACCCGGAGCGGCGCCGATGGCCGACAACATCCACTCAGCCGGGTTGTCCCCGGTCTTACAAGGCGGCGCGCCGTTTCGGGTGAAATAGTCGATGAGGATGTGAGATTTCTCTCCGACTTCGCCGTAATACACCGTCTTTCCGCCCTTGGCGAGGAAGAGGAGTCGGTCGAACTGCTCGAACAGCATCGCGGAGGGCTGGTGGATCGTGCAGAGGATGGCCTGGCCGTGTTCGGTCAGCTTGCGGAGGAGCTGGAGGATGTTCCAGGACGTCTGGGAATCGAGACCGGAGGTGGGTTCGTCGAGGAAGAGGAGCAGCGCGGGTTTCGCAACGAGCTCGACACCGATGGTGAGGCGCTTTCGTTGTTCGACGTTGAGGCCTTCGCCGGGAACACCAACGACGGCGTCCGCGTACGTCTCCATCTCGAGCAGCTTGAGCACCTCCTCGACGTACTCGAGCTTCTCCTGGCGCGGGATGTGGCGCGGCTGGCGGAGAATGGCGCTGAAGCGCAAAGCCTCGCGCACGGTGGACGTGGCGAGGTGGAGATCTTGTTGCTGAACATAACCGGTTTTGCGCTGGAAAGAAACGTCGCGCTGTTTCCCGTCCACGAGCATCTCGCCGGTCACCACGCCCATGGTGACTCGGGTGGCCAGGACGTCGAGCAGGGTGGTTTTGCCGGCACCGGACACGCCCTGTTTCATCAGCAAACACATACCGCACCGGAGCACCAAAGGAACCCAGCCAGGACGCGACGCGCGACCCACCATGAGCGCAGTCAGAGTCCCCGGCTTGACCCAGCCGTCGACGTGATCGAGGATCCGCCTCGGCTCGCCCTTGATCTTGATATCGTACACCACGTCCTTCCACGAGAAGACGGCCGTCTGGCGCTGGATGATGCCCGCGTCGGCGCGTTCCGCCCCGGTGATCTCGCGAGCGAGCTTGGTCTTGGTGTCGTTCTTGGTGGTCTGGGACTCGGCGTCGTCGCTGCCCTTGTCGAGGAGAGCCTTGGGGATGTGACCCCGAGGGAAGACGAGGATCTCGCCCTTGGACCGTTTGGCGGTGATGAATTCTGTTTGCGTCAGCGGGTCTCACCGGATTGAGGAGGTGAGGTCCAAAGTTGCAATCAAAGTAGACGCGATTGAACTAAATGCGTCGAATCGTGCTCACCCGTCGCGACGAGGTACACCGCCATGAGGCCGAACATGAAGGCGATGAGGATACCGAGGTTGCGCCACTTGTGGGAGTGGTAGTACTGGTATGCCGAGTTGATGTACGCGTCGCCGTTGACGTACGACGATCCTGCGACGGACCCTACGCTGGAGCAGATGCGCTCGGTGCCCGTCGCCGAGGCGTAGGACGGGCCGGAAGGGATGAAGATGGAGCACGAGAACTCGCGGTCGTGGAACTCGTTGATCATGAGCGACTCGAACGCGTAGGCGATGGGGTTGAGGTAGTTGATCCAGCGTGACCAGCCGTGCATGTAGTTCACGGGGATGGCGAAGCCCGTGTAGATGATCAGCGCGAGGATGAGGACAGCCGCCGGCGCGAGCGCCTGGGTCAAGGTGCGCGAGAGCGAGGCGATGGACCGGAAAAAGTTGGACATGGTCAGCGTGGCGAAAAAGCTGATCAGGACGAAGAAGAAGAATGGGCCTGGATACGACTTCAGCGCAGTCACAGGACGTAAACCCGGAGAACCCGCTCACCTGGCTCGCGCCGCAGGTTGGTCATAAAGTACAGGATCAGGTTGAACGTGATCGTGTTGAGGACCTTGTACGGCATGTCGGTGAGCATGGACGCGAAGGCCTCGGCGGAGGGATGGTAGCTGCGGACGTGAGCGGTGTACTGGGACAAGGCTTGAGCGTCGAGTGGATGAGCTGGCCTCACAAGGCGTATTGCGCGTGCTTCTCGACGATGCCTCGCTGGGCGTACAGGGTGAGGATCTCAAGAGCGGAGCCGAACGCATTGAGCAGGATGGCGAAGAAGATGAGACCGCCCCGCGAGTAGAAGCTGTTCGTGTTGGGTTCTGCCCGCGGGTCAGCCGAGGCCTCCGCCAAGCCGCTCGGCCGGGTGCTGTTTCTCGACATGGCTCGTGACACTCACGCAGGTTGTAGAAGATACTCGAGATGATGAGAGCCATGACGATGTTACCGAATAATTGGGAGATGGTCAGACTCGGGTCCGCCCTGAGACGCCAGAAACCGCGTTTCAGACAGAGGCTGATCTGGCCGGTGTAGGAGAGGGTGTACGGAGATTTGGCAGACCTGGCACGACGTGAGCGGGGGTCGCAACGGACTTTGGAAAACGCGATTGATCCACGTACACATGCTTGGATTGCTGGGCACGCCTGGACGCGAGGAACTGGTCGTATCGCTCGCCGTGGACGGGGTGGCGGTCGTTGAACGCGGCGA
Organism: Saitozyma sp. JCM 24511; assembly: GCA_001600855.1. Lineage (NCBI taxonomy): Eukaryota > Fungi > Basidiomycota > Tremellomycetes > Tremellales > Trimorphomycetaceae > Saitozyma > Saitozyma sp. JCM 24511. The sequence continues at coordinate 118,792 of BCLC01000008.1, read as the reverse complement.
TGTCTTCGAGGAGCTTGGCGTATTCGGGACTCTTGCGCCACGCCGCGGCGAACTCCTGGGGCGAGGTGGGGACCCTGCCCTCGAAGCCTTCACGCGGGGTTCGCTCGTTGGGGGAGGTAAGGGAGGTGAGGAAGTCGGGAGTGGTCTGTTGCTCGGGACAGGCGAAACCCATGTTGGTGAAGAACGCTTTGGCTTCGGTGGTCTTGCCAAAGAAGATCTGCTCGCCCTCGTACAGCACCGAGACCTTGTCGAAGAGGTCGTAAGCGGATTGGGGGGCTTGGTAGATCGCGACAACAGACGTGGTGCCGACGAATTCGGCGCCGAGACGTAGGTTCTTGCAAAATTCGATGGCGTTTGCAGAATCCAGACCGCGGGTACTGTTGTCCCAGCATTGGAGGGGGGCACCGGAGAGAGCGGCCTCGGCGATGGTCACTCGCTTTCGCTCTCCGCCGGAGACACCGCGGATAAAGTCGTTGCCGACGACGGTGTTGATGGTGTGGGAGATACCGAAAATGGCCATGATGACGTCCCGCATGTGCTGGGCAAAGTCCTTCATGCTGAGGCCTCCGGGAGGGTTGCGAGGGGCTCGAGCCTCGGCAGCGAAGCTGCAACGCAGACGCGGACGTCAGCGAAGTAAAGACTCATTGTCGTCAATGCACCGCGGTGGGCCAGATTCGTGCCGCAGCACTCACGCCAAGGTGTCCCCCACCGTGAGCTTGGGGAAGTGCACGTCGACCTCGGCGGTGTAGATGGCCTCGCCTCGGAACTGGCCGAGCATCTGCTTGGGGGTGATACCTGCGGCGTCAGCATGACGAGCAATGCGCCGCGGAACAACGCAACACCTATTCACCTCGATAGTTCATTTGTGACGCCTCATCCATGTAAATACCGTTCATCTCCCCGGCGATGGTCTTGAGCATGGTGGTACAACCACTGCGCGGGTCAGCGGGTTGATCTTTGACAATAGACAGAGCTTCTTGGTATCTGCTCACCTTCCGGGAGGGCCCAACACCACGAGCATCTCCCCCGACTCGAGCACGCCGTCCATCCCCTTGAGGATCTGCACCTTGCGCTTCCGGTTGGTCACGATGTCGCGTAGCGAGCTGAGGGCGTAGAGCGGGATGTTGCCCACGGTCTTCTGGTAGTCTGACGGGAGGGGGGGTGTCAGGCGACCCTCACGCGACCAGGGAGGGGGAGGTGCGATGTGTGTTGAACGATGGAGTCGATCGACTCACCTGCATCCGAGCCGTACCCGTGCACTCTGAGATCCTTGAAAGCGACACCAGATACTCTCCCCATGTTCGACAACTGACTCATGGACCTCGTCCACCTCCTCGCATCAAAGTTGGGTCCGTTCGGGTCGAGCGGCCCGTCGGCCTCATAGTTGAAGATATCCTCGGCGCCGCGGGTTGAGATGCGGGTGAGCTGCCTGGCGAGCTGACGGGTCTCTTCCATCCGGGTTTCGATGGGGGTGGCGACGACGTCGTCGTCCTCGTTGGGAGGGTATGGGGCGCGGGAGGTGGACCTGGTCAGACCGGGCCCAGAGCCGTCCACGGTGGCCTGTCGATCATAGCTCTGGGTGAAGTTGCCCACGAGGGACATGGCGGGCGAAACAACACCGTACGGTCAGTAGGTGGTTTCTGCGAACTCGAATCCGACGAGGGGAGATGCGATGATGCATCCTCGAAGATGTCTCTGCCTCTGGTATATAAGAGGTGCATGCATGAAACCGGCATGGCATGGTACGAGCGAGAGCCATAGCCAAAGCCTTTCCTTTCCTGTCCCAACCCATCCCCGTCTAGCGGCGGCCGGTCCCAACCACTTTGTCCGAGCCAAACAAAAGTCTAACAAACTTTCCTCTTTAGGCAACTGTCTTTCCACGTTTCTTACCACTCTCCTCCTCGTCAGCATCCCCGTCTCCGTCCCGCCCTCTCTGTCTCATCCCACTTTGCTCCCGTCGCCGTGCCAAGCTAGCGTCCCATCGTCATCACGGCTGCCGTCCAACGCCGCGCCATGGGGCCCGGCGGCATCGGCCAGGCATGCAACAGTTTCGAGTTCCGTTTCAACCCACCCCGAGGACCCTCCCGGCTGCCGACACACGGCGATGTGGTGTCTGGCGCCGACAGTGGCGCCGTCGGTTGGCGACGAGTGCCCCGTCGTTGCGTTATGCTGACCGGCGGGCTCGCGTCGGGACTATAATCCAATGGTGCATGATGACAACGTTGACAAGTGGGTGTGCAAGTGTGGCCGAGGCGAAGAGGCTTCGCGAAGGACAAAAGGACGATCCGCCCGGGCGGACGTCATCGGCCCGCCCCTTTCCCCACTCCCACCCGATGCAGAGACTTGGAGTGAGCATCCCGATGGCGGACTGTCACCCAGACACCTTGTTCGAAGGAGAAGGAGCGGACTTGTTCTGCACTTACCATCGCGCCTCTCGCCAAGCGATCGTCTCGACATCAGGCACGCCCTCGGCGCCCGGCAAAACCGGAGACGAATCCAAACGCGGAGATGGCAAACGTCGACTTGGCCTGCACAAGTCAGAATCAAAACTGGGTGCATGTATGAATCACAGGTAGACGAGTTGACTACGTGCATTGCCCGAGACATACACCTGTGATGGGCGTGTGTAAGGAGGTCGCGAGGCATACAGAGCGCTGGAGCATGGCGCACGAGCCCGCTTACCCGCGCAAAGGCTGGACTCTTCCGCCCAAATTTCGCGGTACCGGCAGTCCTTTGTATACTCGAGTCCCGATGCGCCAACAGTGTTCAGCCCGAGTGCGTCAAGCATCAGCTGGACCGAGTCCTCCATCTCAGCTCAGCCTTCCCAACCCCATCCCCCCTCGCTTGAAGCCGGCTGCTGCTGCCACGTTGCGTGCGCACCGGCTATTTTTTTCTTTTTGGTGTCTGATCACGTCGGTCCTTTATCCTCTGTCATCGTCGTTTACCTTTCCTTTCATGTCGTTGGCGAGACTCCGCAAGCTCGAGTCTGCCATGAGAAAGAAGATAAACCCTACTGCACGTTGATATGGGACCTGTGCTTCCCCCCTCCCCCTCGCGTCCGCGGCATGACTGTGCACATGATCAGCGATGAGCCTCACCCCTGACACTCCCAACCTGCCGTCCGCGCGAGCCCGGCTCGCCATCGCGCCGCCGCCATCCGGTACTGGACCGACTCCGACTCACCGGTCCGCCCGGCGTCAGTCCACCGACTCTGCGTCTGTCCACTCGCTCCCGTCCTCGGTGCAGAGACGGATCGAGCGGATCCTCCACCTCGTCTCGGCCGTTCGGAAGATCGACAACGACGCGATCGACCTGCGCAAAGAGCGGAGGAGCGCCATCCGCGCTCGCGAGAGGGCCAAACGCGAGGAAGGTCCCCTCGCGGATGCAAAGGCCTGTACGGCGTGTCGCAAGGCCAAGACGAAATGCTTCAACGTGGACGGAGCGCCCTGCACGCGGTGCCAGACGGGTGGGAAGTCCTGCGTCTACCCCGACCTGCGCGCGAGAGGGAGGCGTGCGGACCGGACGTGAGTCACGCGGGCTTGAGCCGGTGGGACGAGGTTGAGAGGGATAAGCGGCCTGTCGCTGATACGACGTAGCATTCAAGAGCTTCTCAACCAGATCGACGACGAGCTCACCAGCGTCCTTCTCACCGACCCCGTCCCGAAACCCACCTCGTCCAAACCCAACTCCGCCACCAGAGCCGAGGCGGACGACCAGGCCGCTCATTCGGCCCTACACAATCCGCTCGGCGTCCTTGCCACTGCGGCGGAACATTCCGGGGAAATAGGTCGGGTCCACAGCTCGTCCGGTTTGTACTTGAACAGTGGGTCCTTGTCTCTCCCCGTAACCGGATTGTGACCCTGGTTGTTGTCGGCTGATGCGCATACCCGCCAGACATCTGGTCAGGCAAGGCCGAAACCGACTTTTCCCAAGACCCGATCCTCCAAGGTCTTCTCACCGAGGAGGACCTGAACCGCCTCGTCGCCTTGTGAGTACGCTCAAGAGCCGGTGACGCCCGCTAGCGCGGGGTTTTGTTGGCAGCACTGAGGCGCACCAGGTACTTCATCAAGCTTCGACCGCTCTTCCTCCACCTCGACCCGAATGTGCACACACCCAACTTTCTCCGCGTCAACTCTCCCTTCCTCACCACCGCGATCGCCGCCGTCGCAGCAAGCTACGACCCTGAGTCTGGCCTCCTTGCGCCGCGTCTCGAGGAGCATGCGCACCACCTCGCGAGCCGCGCGTTCGCCCAGGGCGAGAAGAGCGTGGAGGTGGTTCAGGCGTTTCTCGTCATGGTCCACTGGGCCTCGTGTCCGAGCGACGACTGGCTCGGCGACAGGAGCTGGATGTACCAAGGGCAGGCGATGAGGCTGGCGTGCGAGATCCGGCTTGACCTTCCTCCCGATCGGGAGCTGCTAAACACGTATCGACACACGCGCGCTCTCACCGAGGACGAGATGCGCCGGCTGGGATCTTGCAGGCAGAGGACGTATCTGCTGGTCTGCATGTCAGAGATCGCGTGAGTCCTACGAGTCAGGGTGTGGGGATCGGCTGAATGTTGTCAAGCCTCGCAACGAACAGCGGTCGAGCCGATACGACCTCTGGCCATCGAATCATCCGACGTGAGCGCGTCGAGTCCGGGCCCAGTGCGGCGACGACCGAACAACAGGATCTGTGGCTGATGCTGACACATACCTCCAGCTCCGGACTTGTCGTTTGTCGTGCCGATCGACGAGACCGACGAGACCTTTATAGCCAGCGTTCGGCTGAATCACATCTTTGGGAAGGCCCTGCACCACTGGCACGGCATGGATCGGGACACTGCCGAAACAGGCGGGCGTGAACGATTCGTCCGGTCATGGCGGGTAGAATTGGATGATTGGAAGAAGGAGTGGGTGGGCAAGAGTGAGTGTGGTCGACCAAGCGATGCGACGGGCCGTTGTGTTGCGGATTGGCTAACGAAACGTTCCCAGCACGCCTGGTCGACGTGACAGCTGCCAACTTCCACGTCATGCTGATCCTGCTCTCGCTGCGGATCCCTTCGTCTCGCGAAAGCACCCAAGGTCTGCTCCGCCAGATATGCGAGCTCGCCATCCAGATGCTCGTGACTATTCTCAGGTGGCGGGACGAAGTGCCCTTTGACGCTCCTGGCGGTTTGGCCTACGCGCACAACTTTCTCATCGTGCACATCGCGTGGGTCCGGTCGCAGTCGATCTAACAAAAGCAACATTGACGTACTGACCCCCGCAGGTATGGCGCTGTACTCGTCCACAAACTCTCCCGCCTCCTTGACAAGCCCAAGACCGCCGAGGTCGATGAACGGGTGATGGACATGGCCACGCTGCTCGACCACATCGCCGCGGCCCGACCACATGCGTGAGTGGCGTGCAACGCGCGCGTTGTGTGGTATGCTGATACTCTCGTGTCCCAGCAAATCGTTCGCCGGGTACTATGCGAAGCAGCTCCGTTCCCTCGTTCAGCCCAGCCGACACCATCCAAATCTCCAACCACCACAGGTCGTCGCCTCGACGTTCGACCCGCAGATGCTCAGCAACGACGCATTCGACTTCAGTTTCCTGCCGAACAACTACGAGTTCTCACTCGATGCGTCTATCAGCGATCCGATCCTCTCGTTCCTCGCCGCGCCGAACATCGCCGACAGCCCCTGGCAATGAGGGTGGACGAGAAGACGTCTCGCCGCATCTGCACTCGGGTATCGACGCCGTAGGAGAGCGCTGAGTGGGGTATCGGCACCGATACCGTACGATAGTGTACGTACTGTGACATGTTGATGCCTTCCTGTTCAGATCAACGTGTACATTTCGCACAATTATGTATCTAGTCTAAAGTGATCTTGCCCCCAGTGATCTTGCCCCCAGTGATCGTGCCCCTACCCCGTCTTCAACACCCCCTATGTACCCCCTCTCTCTCTCTCTCCATGTCCACAATCCGATCCGAGTCTCGCTCAGGCGCGACGCTCAACCTCCTCCTTTGCTTCCTTGAGCTCTCCGCTGGGCGAGTCTGCCCGCTCTTGGCGATACGCAGCATCCAGCGCCGCCTCGCGCGTCTCGTCGGACTCATAGACCACCGCGGCCTCCTCGGTGGTGAGTCCTCGGGTCTCCCGGACGAAGAACCAGAAGAGCACAAAGTAGACGATGAGCACGCCGACGTAGACGGCGTAGTACTTCCACCCGATGGCCTGAGGCACTGGTCAGCTACGCGTTTCGGATGGCATCGACACTCAAAACTGTCGACGTCGACGGATCTAATCGACTCACCGCGAGAGCAACAGGATTAGCAAACTGGTTGAAGCTCTGAGCGCAATTCTGCGAGAGAAGGAGTAGGGAGGCGGCCTTTGCGCGGAGCGAGAGCGGGGTGATCTCGGGCACGTAGAGCATGGGGATCGGGGTCATGGCGATGGCGTAAAAGGCGTTGAAGAGGAAGATGAAGGGCACCATCGCGACTCCGGTCGAGGTGTGCTTGGTAGCTGCGTATCCGCCCGAAAGCCCCAGCATGATGACAAAGCAAGCAAGCATGCCGCCGATTGACACGAGGAACAGCGTCCTCCTTCCGGCGCGCTCCACGAGCGAAGCGCCGAGGATTGCACACCACCAAGACCAGATTGAGAGACCGCCGTTGATCCCGGTCTGCTGGGTCGACGAGGTGATCCCCACGGTTTTGAGGACCGGGATGAGGAAGTAGCTGATGATCCCGTTTCCGGCCCATTGGGTGACGGTGCCCAGGAGGATGATGACGAGGAAACGGCGGCGGTTACCCGGCGTCTTGAAGAACGAGAGCCAGGAGGATTGGTCGCCCACTTTCTCCATCTCCACGGCGGCTCTGATCTCGCGCATCTCAAACTGCACGAGCTCGTCTTCCATGTCACCGTTGGCGCTGAACGCGGTCAGTAGGGGCTCACTACGGGATCGCACATGCCGCAGTTACACAGTAGCGGGAAGGATCGGCTCACTGGTAGTCCGCGAGGATCTTGTGGGCTTCTGCCTCACGACCATTCTTGACGAGCCAACGGGGCGATTGGGGCACGAACCACGTCCCAAGGCAGAGAATGACCGGTCCAAAGCCTTGGATCAGGTTCGGGACCCGCCAAGACCAGGAGGACGTGCCGGGGTAGTACACCATGGCAAAGGTCAGCCAGGCGGCGAAGATGGATCCGATCTAGCGGGGGCGGCGTCAGCGCCGAGACTCGTACGAGCACAATCGTATGAGTCCGAGGAGAGAAGGATGGAGTGCCTGAGGAGAAGGATGCGATCCGATACCCACAAAGTACGTCACGTTGAGGAAACTACCCGCCCAATGACGGATGCGAGGGTGGGCCAGCTCGGGCACCAAGGCGCAAGCACTGATCTCTACGGCAGTGTTAGCTAGCCAGTCGAGCTGGCTTGGGAAGGGGAGAACGAGATGGAGAGGGAGATGGAAGAATTCGGCCCGTGGACGGTGACGCACGAGCAGCAGCCGTTCCAACACCAAGAAGGACGCGTGAACCCATTAGCTGCCCCACGTTCTGGGCGAACCCGCCCAGGAGCGCACCGGCAAGCATGAACACCGCTCCGAGGTAGAGCGTGAGTTTGCGACCGTACTTGTCGACCAGGTAGGCGATCACGAAGGTCATGGGTATCTTTGGGAGGTAGTATGTCGCCGCGATGAGGCCGAGGCGGGTCCCGGTGGGTGCGTCCTAGCGGGCATGAGCATAAGCTGCAACAGGAGCTAACACCGGGCAGAAGAAATAATAGCGCGCGCATGGTGGACTTACGAAATCCCTGACCCACTCTGGGAGAGCTTGCAGACCGTTGAGCAGAGAACCATCGTAGCCCAGAGAATACACCGCCGAGTAGAGGATGAAGATGTGGATGAACCCTACGTGCCGATCTCAGTGAGCGTCTTCGCTCTCTGAACGCGAAGAAAGCGTGGGCCCCACCCCGCCCCGACTCGACTCACCTTTGCGCATCCCACCATCCTTCCACCAGCTCGGGGCGGTGTTGTTGTTGAACTGAGCATAGTGCTGTCCGTGCGACATGGCGTGTGTGTCGGGGTGTGCAAGCGAAAGGAGTAGTCTTACACTCTTGCAATGGGTGAGGTGATTTGGGGCCGTGGATGGAGCACCGAGACTTGTTTCTGGGGGTTGTCCGGGACTCGGGGGCATCGAGGGATTTCGTTCTGGCCCCCTTCCTCTTTATACCTCGCTAGTCTTCTCGGTGTAGTGAGCAACCGGTGTCTTTTGCGAGTTCCCGCCCCTTGCCGCCGGAGCATAAGTCTCAACCGCCGTTTACTCGATGTCCGAAGGACTGCTCTGTCCAGCGGGGCAAGCAAAGCACCGACCCGAGCATCCACAGGGAGACCAGAGACCTACCGCTGGGCGAGGCTGGGTTGTAGTGCGGTATGAACCGACCTCCATGGACCCCAACCAAGCTGAGGGGACTACGGGAGGGCTCCAAGCCCCATCCTCATCCCCGAATGACCATCCGAATAACGGAGGTCCGACGGCGGAGGACGTCGGCGGCGGCATGGCAAGTTGGCTTCGCGTGGGCGAGTTTGCGAGACCCTGGGCTGCCGCCGGGATGTGCGGCTGGTGAAGGATTGACGGCTGGCGGGATCCGTGTCGCACCCAGGGTTGGGTTGAGCGGCTCTTCCCTGCTCCCCTACTCCCCTGCTCCCCTGCTTCCCTGCTTCCCTGCTTTGGATACAGACGCGGTCCGGACACCGGAGAAACAACGCGAGCAAGCTCAAAGTCGAACAGGTCTAGGCATCGTTACGAAGACTTTCTTCCCGGTGGACCGGACCGGTCTCTCGGACAGTTGATACACCCATTTCACCGCGGAAAGATGCTGCTCACACTCTCCGAGGTCATTTGCGCCTCTCGCCGCTCCTTTTCTTTTGACCAGGTCGCAGAATCCCCCGGCGGGATGGACAAAGGCCCTTTCCCTTTCATGCGAACGACTTGCTTCTCACAGCGTCGCTACGGTCACACGCCTCGCTTCCTGTCCCAAAGGTGCGGTGCCGGCCCGATCATTGCTTCTGTTCTTCGAAGATCTCAACGGACGGGAAGCGAAACACTCCGTGTTCTCGACGACCGGTGACGAGGTATGACCGGTGGACTCGTGTGTGATAATACGCCGGCGCCCCATCACTCCAGCTTGATATCCGTTTACATCTTCACCCTCACTACTGATCTTCACCCTCACTACTGTAGGTGTTCACTCAGCTACCCGTTCCAACCTTGCAGAGGCGGATTCCACGAAGATCTCGGTTTTGCACCCGCAGTATCCTTCTTTGCAAAGATTCCAAGTCACGGTATGACCGGCGTGCTCTCATCCATCGCCAAGGCCGTCAAGCCCAACGGCACTGCGTCCCACGCCAATGACAGGCCTTCACCCACGGGCTCCAATCCCGCGTCCACGCCAGTGGAGCAGGTCAAGCGGGCCGTGAATGGTCACGCTGCGCACTCTGAGCGGGACAGGCTCCTCGCCCAGCTTTCGAGCGAGGAGAAGATTGCCCTGCTCAGCGGGGACGACATGTGGCATACTGTCGCTGTGCCGAGGCTGGACATCCCTCGCGTTCGAGTGAGTCGACCGGCCCGGCGCGTCTCGTGGGACGCGGACTCTGGACCAGACCATTCGCCTTGTGCTTGAGTCGCACTGACCCCCCGCAGTGCAGTGACGGGCCCAACGGTGTCCGCGGCACAGCGTGGACCAACGGCGCCCCGGCATCGTGCTTCCCCTGCGCCACGGCCCTCGGCGCGTCATTCGACGTGGAGCTCGCACATCGTGTTGGCGTGGCTCTTGGGGAGGAGTGCAGGGCGAGGGGCGTGCACTGCCTGTTGGGCCCGACGACCAACATCCAGAGGCACCCCTGCGGCGGCCGAGGCTTCGAAAGCTACAGCGAGGGTGGGTGGGATTTGACGCCGCAGACTCTGATGTCGAGGTGGTGTGGGTGGCGCGGGACGTGCTGACACGAACAGACCCCCTCCTGTCCGGACACCTCGCCAAGGCGTGGGTCGAGGGTGTCCAGTCATGCAAAGTCATGGCCACGCCCAAGCACTTTCTCGCCAACGAGCAAGAACACATGCGCCGGAGCAACAACAGCGTGATCGACGAGCGGACCATGCACGAGATCTACCTCGAGCCGTTCCGGCACCAGATGAAGGCGGATCCAAAGGTATTTGTGAGTCGGGGTGTGTGCATTCGGCTCGGGTACCGGTTCCAGTTCGATCCAAGTGCACGTGTACATGCGTGCTCTGTGAAAAACGCTGAGGATGTGCCGCAGATGTCGAGCTACAACCGAGTCAACGGGGTGCACGCCGCCGAGCACCCTCACCTGCTCCGAAAGATCCTCCGCGGAGACTGGGGGTTCAAGGGATTGATCATGTCCGACTGGTCCGGCACCTACTCTTCCAGCGAGGCCGTCAAGGCCGGGTTGGACCTCGAGATGCCCGGTCCGGCATTCATGCGCGGTGTCTGCGTCGAGAGGGACATTGTCTCGGGGAAACTCACCCCGGGGGACGTGGACGACTGTGTGGGCAGAGTGCTCGACTATGTCCAGAACGCCAAAGAGTCCGGAATCGCCTTTGAGACAGACGAGAAGAGTCTTGACACGCCCGAAGTCCGCGCGCTCCTCCGCGAGGCGGCAGACGCCGGTGTGGTGCTCCTCAAGAACTCGGCGGGTGTCCTTCCTCTCGTGTCGAAGCAGGGCATGAAGATCGCTGTGATTGGACCCAACGCAAAGTCCCCAGCCTACTCTGGCGGCGGGAGCGCGAACCTCGCCCCGACGTATACGGTGACTCCCTATGACGCTGTACTCAAGGTCGCCAACGAGGTCGGAGCCACTGTCGAGTGTCTCAAAGCCGCCGATACCGAGAGATGGCTTCCGCTCCTGACGCCGTACATCACTCTTCCCGGAAAGAAGGTCGGCGCGGAGCCAGGAGTCATGTCCCACTTCTACGACAAGAAGTGAGTGAATTTTCCTCCTTCACGCGTCGATCGTATTCCTCATATGAGTAGCCCCTGGAATGGCGAGTCGGTCGAACCGCTGTTCTCCAAGTTCAACAACAGCGCCTTCAACTTTTACATCGACGGCGTCCCAAAGACTGTGCCCGTACGCGGCTATGTCTCTGTGAGTGGCCCGGTGGGACACAGCGTGCGGGTACCGTTGACTTGCTGACGCATTGCAGCTCAAGACGCAGTTCGTCCCTGATGAGACCGGCACGGTGCGCGCATCGCTTCCTAGGCCATTTGTTTACCCGTGCTGACGTCGTCCAGTGGGAGCTCGGACTGGGCGTGTCGGGCCAGGCAGACCTCTACATTGACGGGAAGAAACTCATCGACAACTCGACGGACCAGCAGCTCAGTGTCCTCTTCGTGTGTATTTCCTCTTTGTCAATGCGGTTGACCACTCGTTGACACGAGCAGTTCAACATGGGTGCCGAGGAGAAGACCGCCGAGATCGAGGTCGAGGCTGGTAAGGCGTACGAGCTCGAGGTTCGGTTCTCCAACTTCAAGCAACTCCACTCGACGTCTCCCTACGTAAGTGTGTCTCCACGGTGCGATGCGAACCGCCGGCTGATGACTCAGACCGGACGTCGGGGCGGTATCCGCATCGGAGGTCGACCGAAACGCGACCCTGTGGCGGAGATCGAGAAGGCCGTCAAGCTGGCCCGGGAGTCGGATGGTGGGTCCGAGACATGGGTCGTATTCGGCTGTGGGGTCGTAGCTGATGCGGCTCGTTGTAGTCACCGTGCTCACTATTGGTACCAACTCGGAATGGGAGTCGGAGGGATACGACCGAAGCGACATCAAGCTCCCGCGGAACACGGACGACCTGGTCCGCGCCGTCCTCGCTGTGAACCCAAACACCATCATTGTCAACCAGTCGGGCATGCCGGTCGAGCTCCCCTGGATCTCCGAGGCGACGACTCTGGTGCAAGCGTTCTTTGGGGGCAACGAGTGCGGCACGGCCATTGCGGACGTGATCTTTGGGCGGATCAACCCGTCGGGAAAGCTTCCCGTGACCTGGCCGGTCCGACTTGAGGATTTCCCCAGCCACGAAGGGTTTGGCGACAACAAGACGACGGTGTACGCCGAGGGCCTCGGCGTGGGGTACAGGCACTTTGATCGTCCGGGCAAGGTCAGGAGCGCTTTCCCATTCGGATACGGTCTGAGCTACACAACGTTTGCGTACAGGTGAGCGATGCGGGGACGCGACGATGCGTCGATACGTCGACAGAGGGAAAGAAGAGAGGCGTGCGCTGACGCCCAGTCAAGAGACCTCGAGGTGGTGAACGCCGGCTTCGGCGCCGAGGTCAGCTTCACAGTGACCAACACCGGCGGGGTGGCCGGTGCGGATGCCGCCCAGGTATACGTGCACGAGGTGGCTCCCCGTGTAGACCGACCGGAGATCGAGCTTGGCGGGTTCACAAAGGTGTTCCTTGGTCCCGGGGAGTCGAAGCGGGTCCTCGTGGCGCTTGACGTGAGTGATGCGCGCGCACAGTTGAATCGAATTCATTTCCCCGACCATTCATCCTGTCCGCGACCATTCATCCTGCCAGCATTACGCCGCCGGGCCGCGCTGACGTTCGCAGCACAAGGCCTTCTCGTACTACTCGGTACAGGAGCACGCGTGGGTGAGCGAGTCCGGCGCGTATGAGATCCGCATCGGCACCTCGTCGACCAACATCGTCCTCGCCAAGCCGGTCGAGAAGCGGGGGTCGTTCAAGTGGATCGGGCTGGAGGAGCCGGTTCCGTGTGAGCTGTACCACTGACGATGGTATGGGCGGAAGCACGCAGTGTCTCGCAGTAATGAGTGCGCATTGTAAGATATTACAGCAGTTGCTATGGCCGGAGTTGATGCATTCCTGCTTGAACGAGAAGCATTGCCCTTCGCCACGACTCATTCACCCGTGGCACTGCGTCGTGTGCAGTAAAAAAAGCCACCTCGTCTTTCGAAAGTTGCGGGGCTTCGGCCGCTTCCCCTCTCCCCGCCACGTCGAATCCTGCAAGCTTCGAGCCCGATCGTATCGGCGAGACACAACGTCCGGCCCGATGGCGGTTTGGCACCTGCTTCTTCGCCAATGTCCCCGGGCCGCGTCACGCTCGCGCAACTGCTCTGAATTCATCGGCCTTCACCGAGACGTGTACGGGTCATGTGAGCCTCCTGGGATACCTCAGAACAAATTGACTCTGGGTCTCACGCCGGGTCCTCGTCCACAGCTTGCTCATCGAATCGACGGCCCGAAATCTTCTCGGAAACACGGTCCGTGGCTTCCGAGGCGCAAAACCCCGAGAACACATCCAATATCCAACGCCGACGCACCTGTCATTGCGAACCCGGCTTACTCAGAATAACTCGATCGAGAGAATTCTGCGCAGTGCCAAGACAGCAAATGCCGGTTAGCCCCACCGTGCCGGCCGGCCCGCCGAGAAGTCTTGGCGCCGAACAAGTCTTGTGACGACTCTGAGTATAACTGACAATGGCGAGTTGTCCCACTCGCCACATGGCTGGACCGTCCTTCCGACAATCTAGTTGCCTACACCGACGAACACGGGGGGTCCAGGTGGTTCAAATAGCTAGACATCGCCGAGATGCTCGGAGCACAGCGTAGTTGGGACTCGATTGAGCGGGCCGCCTAGCCGCGGAGTTGGAAGAGGTGGTGTATATCAAGGACATCCTGGGACCCCAAAGTGCCCCTAAGCAGCCTGCAGCACCCCCAAGCCGCCCCGCGCCAGATCCTCATCGATCAGCCACCTAAGTCTCCCGAAGGTCCTGGGTCATGTCCAGCATCTCACCCGCTCCCGCACCCGCTCGTGCCGAGGAGATCGAAAAGGTCTTGGACCCACGCCACCTCGAGGTCGCACAGGATGTGACCGCGGACAAGTACAGCAGCGCCGAGGATGACTCTGCGGATATCCTCCGCCACGCTGGGTACATCGAGTTTGATATCCAGGAAGACCGCAAGGTGCTTCGCAAGATCGACTTTTGGGTTCTCAGTGGGTTCCATCCTGACATGCTATGTAGAGGTGTACTCGTACATGTACGTACGTGAATTGACGCGTGCCGCGTGTAGCTCCCATGATGATCACGTACACGCTCGTCCACCTCGACAAGAACGCGCTCAGCTACGGCGCCGTCTTCGACCTGCAAACCGCGACCCATCTCGTCGGAAGCCAGTACAGCTGGCTCAGTTCGATCATCTACCTCGCCCAGCTCGTGGTCCAGCCGATCTCGTCGTTCGCATTGGTCAAACTCCCGCTGGCCAAATGGGTCACCATCAACGTTTTCTGCTGTGAGCGCACCGTTCTTTACGCGGCATGACCGAGAGGATACAGTACATGTTTTGAGACTGATCCGAGCCAGGGGGCGTCTGCTGTGCTTGCATGGCCGCGTGCACGAACTGGGCCGGACTCATGGTCACCCGAGGGTTGCTCGGTGCTTTCGAGGCGACCGTCTCGCCTACTTTCATTGCGGTGACTCAGCTCTGGTGGCGTCGTCGCGAGCAGACCTACCGCAACACCTTCTGGCTCATGTCGAGTGCCATCGCCGGTCTGGTGGGTCACGCGAACAGTCTGCGCTGTTGCGGCTTTCTGATTGTTACTGACCGTGGATACGTGACAGTTCGGACCGTTGCTCGCATTTGGTGTCGGTCACATCAACGACAAGATCGAGCCTTACCAATCCATCTTCATTTTCCTCGGGTGCATCACCGTCGTCCTCGCTCCGTTCCTCATGTGGATGATGCCCGACGACATCAGGTCGGCCCGATTCCTCAACGAGCGCGAAAAGGCCATTGCGGTGGAACGTCTCCGTTCGAACAACACCGGCACAAAGACGTCCAAATGGAAGTGGGACCAGGTCAGGGAGGCGTTCGTCGACCCGAAGACCTGGATGTGGGGTCTCATGCTCATGCTCCTCGCCATCCCGTCTTCCGGCATCGGCGCCTTCGGAGGGCTGGTCACAAAGGGCTTTGGATTCACATCTTTTCAGACCATCTTGTTCCAGATCCCAGTCAGCTTCATGCAGGGAGGGGTGCTCCTCACCGGGTCGTGGGTCATGAACAAGTTCAGGCTGAGGTTCCCCGTCGTTGCGTGAGTGGTTTGATGAGCGGCAGACGTTGTTCCAGCCCGCTGATGCTCGTAGATTTGTGACTCTCATGCCCATCGCCGGTGCCATCGCTCTCATTTACGTCCCCCGCGGGAACCCGAGGATCCTCCTTGGCCCGTACTACATCGTGCAGCTCTACTCGCCTATCCGTGCGTGTTTTCGTGCACTGCCTCGCATCCTCACCTCTGTTGGGAACACATCCGTTCCCCGATCCAACCCCCCGACCTCCCAGGCTATGAAGCATCCGCTGACGTCCCTAAGAGCCCCTTCTTTACGCCTGGGCCAACTCCAATGCCGCTGGGACCACCAAGCAGCGAGTCGTCGGGGGCATCATGTTCATCTGCCAGTGCGCGGGCAACGTCGCCGGACCGCAGGTCTGTAAGTCACCTTGTAACTTTACAGAGCTCTCGCGACCGGGATCCATTTCCCAGTTCCATTTATTCTGCAGGCGGAGTGTGATACTGACGAATCACCAGACCTCGCGAAGGAAGCTCCGATCTACCACACGGGGCTATACGTGGACGTCGGGTGCTGGTGCGCCGTGTTCGTCCTCGTACTCCTGATGGGCGGGTACCTCAAGTATCTCAACCTCCGCCAGGAGAGGCGACGCGAGGCCATGGGTAGAATCGGCAGGATGGTCGATACATCGATCATGACCCTTGAAGAGGCGGCGGTGAGTGAGGACTCGCTCATTCGCTCAAATGGAGGTCGTTGCGGTTTCTGATGAGCGCAGGAGCACAATCAGCGTATGGCGCAGGATGGCGAAGCTTTGAACCGGCACGCATTCGATGACAAAACGGATTTCGAGAACCCGGACTTCATATATGTGCTGTAGTGAAGGGTTATCGCTTTTGGCGGGAGATATTCTGCCGTGTGGTTGAAGAATTTGAGGCGCAGATGCCATTCATGATGTTGGCAGCGGGGAGTTCGGAGGGGTCGCCGGTGCAAACAGAGTAGACCCGACGACCATGAAGTACCACTGTATGTTCATAAGGAGCAATTATCTTCCTACCGAAACAGTGCTACTGTACCACCGCGTCACGCGTCATTGTGGGGGCGGAGAGTGTTGAGGGCTGACCCTGCTTTGAACCATTCGATCTGGCGCTCGGTCATCGTATGCGATAAGTCCACAACCCGAGGCTCGTCCCCGATATTTCGTATTTCGAGGCGAACTCGCGAGCCCGGTGCGAGTGATCTAAGATTGGAGAGCCGTAGCTATGTAGACATATTTGTCAGCTACAACGCGAATCACTGAGAGGCCTTTACTCAGAATGAAGCTCACCTTGGCTCCTGGATGGATGAGGTCGTAGTCCTCGGAATTCTGAAAGAAGAGCGGTAGCAGGCCCTGCTTCTTCAAGTTCTGCGACGGGTAAGGGTGAGACCACCTTCACGATTCGAAAGAGACGGACTCACCGTCTCGTGGATCCGAGCCATGGATTTGGCAATCACGGCGAAACCGCCCATGTATCGAGGCGACATGGCGGCCGCTTCGCGAGACGACCCCTCGCCATAATTGTCTCCTGCCACCACCGCCCATTTCCTGCCCGAGTCCCGGTACGCTCTGAAGGGAATTGTTAAGCTCGGTCGGGAAGCTGACGCGCCTGGACGGGGTACTCACGCTGCGACCGAAGGGACAGATGCGATCTCTCCGCTGAGGTTATTCCTCACAGCATTGGCCTCACCCTAAATCTGTCAACTCGGTTTCGAAACGAAACAGGCGATCTTCACTGACGTTTTCGTCGTTGATGGCTCCAATCAGTAGATTCTCTGCACAACACTCAGCGTCGTGGATGGAGACCGCACTCACGGGATATATTCTGCAGATGCCCGCGGTACTTGTACCATGGCCCTGCGGCTGAGATGTGATCCGTAGCTAAAGTACCGGATCAGCCGGGCGCCTTGCTTGGGGTGACTGATTTTCGCGACATACTGCACTTGCCCCGGACCTTGATAAGTAACTCCAGATCCTGCTCGTCCTCGCCATTCCAAGCGTCAAACGGTTCGATGAGCTGTATCCGACTGGAAGACGGGTCCACAGCTAGATCCACCGAGCTGCCGTCCTCTGGAGGAGGAGCGTAGAGCTCAAGGGTCCGCTCGTAGCCCCGCTGTGGTAAGGAGGGACCCTGGGGAGGGGTAAAGCGGAAATTCGAGCCGTCTGGGAGGGGAAGACTGTCGGTGAGAGGGTTGAAGGTGAGATCACCGGCAAAGGCCATCGCGGTGACGAGCTGATCTGCTGTGAGCCACACATGGTCATGTGGGAGTCGGGACTCACTTCTGGACTGGCCACAAAGGAGTGTGTGGCTGGATTGCCGTCTTGTCGTCCTGAGAAGTTGCGGTTGAAAGACGACAGGACTGTGCGACTGGTCAGCAAACCCTTCGTCTCTGTGATGAGAGTTGCCAACGCTCACTGCTGTTCTTTTCGCCCTTGCCCATCTCGGGGCGTTCCCACTGTCCCACGCAAGCTCCACACGCGTTTGCAAGCACCTTCCCCCCGGCGTTCTGCAGCTCATCCAGCACCCCATCCCGCGCCACGGTGGCTCGGATCTCTTCCGATCCGGGACCGATGAGGAACTGCGACTTGGGAGTGAGACCCGCATCCGTTGCCTGCTTCGCAAGAGAAGCCGCTCGCGCAAGGTCCTCGTATGAGGAGTTGGTACATGATCCGATGAGGGCGGCACTGATCTTGGTTGGCCAGTTAGAGTGTTCCACCGCTTGGGCCATGCGCGATACGGAATGAGAAAGGTCTGGTGTGAAGGGACCGTTTATTTGGGGTTCGAGCTCGGAGAGGTTCTGGATGGATCAGATGGAGATCGAGCGATCGTGACACGGAACGTACGATATCTATGACATGGTCATACTCTGCTCCCTCGTCCGCCTTCAGGTCGGCCTTATACCCCGCTCCCATTCGGGCGATGGTCGAACGACCGGTCATATCAAGGTAGTCGGCCATACCGTCATTGAGAGGGAAAATGGAACATGTCGCTCCGACCTCGGCACCCATATTGCCCACCGTGCCCATCCCGGTCGCTGAGAGTGTTGTCGCTCCCGGACCGAAGTATTCGATGATGGACCCCGTCCCTCCTCTGACAGTGAGAATCGACGCGAGCTTCAGGATGATGTCCTTGGTGGTAGACCAAGGACCAAGTTGACCACTGAGCTTGACGCCAATGATGTGAGGGTGCTTGACTTCGTACGGAAGGCCAGCCATCACGTCCACGGCCTCCATGCCGCCAACGCCTATTCCCAGCATTCCCAAACCAGCAGCGTTGGGCGTGTGAGAGTCGGAGCCGACCATCAAGCCACCCGGATAGGCGTATTGCTCGAAGATTATCTGGTGCAGGATCCCAGCGCCTGGCTTCCAGAAGCCGATCCCGTACTGCCGTCAGCGTGATCTGAAGCTGGACAGCTCACCTTGGCGCAGCAAGACTCTAAAAAGTCGTAGACCTCCTTATTCTCATCGATGGCTCGCGAGATGTCTCGCTCCGCTCCGTCTCTCGCGGTGATGAGGTGATCGGTGTGCACAGAGGTGGGAACCCGCACTCGACTTTGACCAGTCGTCATGAACTGGAGAAGGGCCATCTGCGCGTTCGCGTCTACAGTAGGCCATGAGCGCCGGACCACTATACAGGGCGGACGACTTGCCATGTAATGCTACGCGCTGCGATTGTTAGCGAACGAGCCTGTGAATGCTGCTGGAGATTAAGTATTGGGACCCACCTTGGGCCTGAGTCTCAGTTGCGATGATCCGCGGACGAGCTCTTGCTCAGTCGGGTCGTCCAAGTGGCCATACATTATCTTCTCCGCTAGGGTCAAAGGTTTCCGAAGCCTAGAGCTCCCGTGAGCCACCCCTCCGCTTTGCTTGGGCGGCCTCGGACCTTACCTTCTTCGCACCCGCGCGATCTGCTGAGAGACACTCTCGTAGTCGATGAAGCTGTTTGGCTCAATTGGGCTTGCCTGGAGGCGGGCATGGGTAGCAAAGCCCTTTGCGTGTCGAGCGACGCGTCTCAGCATGATTGCCGAACGCTCGGCGAGGATAGAGGAACAGCAACTGCTCAAAGATGGTCATGTCGTTTTTGACTACATCCTGACCGTTCCAGACTGCTGGGGTCCCCAGACTATCCGGTACTCGCGATAGCTGTGAGCTTGCAACGGTAGGAAGCAAGCCCGGCAAATGCGAAGTTGGGCGGTGGAAAGGTAGGTTGACAAACACCCGGATGGTGAAAGCCCGTTAAAGCCCGTTAAATCCTGGCGGTGCGCCGAGGATCTCCGCTGGGTCGTTGGCAACGTCTTGAGCGCCGGCATCGGTCATGCTGGTCCGTCAGGTATGCACGCAGATTCGGATCAGCTCTGCAGTCGTAGTTGAGATCATTGATTTCGTTAAATGTGGGCAAAGAGAGGGGAACGTGCTAGCATGTAACTCGGCGGTACAACTCGGGATGTCTCGTCAGCACTCGCCCTCGCTCCCTTTGATTGCAGGGGCCGCGGCCGGCATGGCAGAGTCTTTCATCACATTCGTGCGTCCGATCATTAGGGAGTAGTGTTGAGCTGACAGATCCAGCCCACAGAATATGTGAAGACAATTAGCCAGCTCAGCTCGCGTACAGGGTCCGCGGCTGGGCCACTCGACGTGATCCGAAGTACCATGCGCGAGCGTGGTCTGAAAGGCTTCTACCGTGGGTGTGGCCCCGTTGTCACTGGGAACGCCCTCAAGGCTGGGACCCGCTTCTTCACGTACGAGTCGATTCGTGATCTTCTTCGCGGACCGGATGGGAAGCTTGGCACGGCTGGTACCCTGCTTGCCGGCGTGGGGGCAGGTTGCGTGGAGAGTATCGTGGGGGTGACGCCTTCAGAGGCGATCAAGTGGGTGGGAACGACTGGCAACGCTGATGACAGGACGCGACTGATTGAAACGCAAAGAGCGGGTGTGGCTACCTCTGGCGGTTCACTGGCGGTCATCGGAACGATGATCCGCACCGAGTCGATAACGAGTTTGTACAGAGGCCTGGTCCCGACTGTGAGTCAAGTTGGGGGTTGATCAAGCCAGGGACTGACGTTCGAAGATGATGAAACAGAGCGCCAACTCGGCAGTCCGATTCACGTCGTACCAGTCCTTGAAGGACTTAGCACTGAAGGGTAACAATGGCGGTGCCCTCTCCAACCTGTCGATCATGGCCATCGGAGCGGCCGCGGGTGTCATCACCGTGTATTCGACCATGCCCTTCGAGTAAGTCTTGCTTCGGGGAATGCCCAGCCGCTGAGACCGTCAGTGTCGTGAAGACTCGGATGCAGCAGTCAAGTGTTCGATACGCGTCTTCCCTCGACTGCTTTGTCCGCTCGTTGCGAGACGAGGGTGCGCTGGTGTTCTGGAGAGGCGCATCTCCCCGGGTCGCTCGACTGGTCGTCTCGGGAACAGTCACTTTCGTTATATACGAGAATGTTCTCAAGCTTCTACAGGAGGTGTCCTAACAATGTACTTCCTTGTCCTAGGGTAAAGCGTTCGTTGGCTTGGGCCTTTCGCAGACACGTACCCGCACATGCATGAGATACCCTATGAACCGCGCCGAGTCCTGAACACCTCCTCGGCGGTCTTCCCGCTTACGAGATCCTCCATACAAAGCCGATCCCTCTCCACCAGTCCTGGAAGTAGTCGCGCCACCTCTTCCTCCAAGCTCTGTGGTATACACGCAAGGCCATTCTCGTCCCCAACGATGAGGTCCCCCGGGTTGATCCATACATCCGGCTGGTCTGGCGAGCGGAGCGGAACCGGCACGTTGACCTCGGACGAGTAGCACACCTCTTGACCGGCGGTGATACCCAAGTCGCGCGAGAAGACGGGATATCCCTGTTCCCTGTGCTCTGCGAGATCGCGGACGCGACCATCAACGACTGTCCCGACTGCTCCGAGTGTCCGGGCGCGCATGGTCATCAGGCCGCCGTAGATGGCATTGGGGATGCCCGCAGGTGCGGACATGAAGAGGATAGAACCGGGAGTAACGGTGTCGATCTGACTGGTCAGCTGGGCCGACTCGGTCGAGAAAGAAGTACTCACGTAGTGTCCCTTGAAGTTCTTTCGCTGTTGGGCGATGCTGTTTCGGCGAAAGAGCACGGTGTGAGCTCGCCCGATGATTTTGGTGGAAGCATCAGCGGGAGAACGCAGCCTCAAGCCGGACAGGAAACCCCCAGCGGGGTGCTTCAACTTGAGCAGCGCGTCGGCAACCTGCCGGTCAGCAACACCTTGGAAGCATGGCTCACATCGCAGGCTCCATATGGGGCTAGGCGAGTTATGATATTCTGCATTGCGTGCAGTGAGGATGAAGAGGTGCTCTGAAGAGCTGCCGGCAGGTACAATATCAAGTTTGTACGGCAACTGGCGGAATTGGCGGAAGGAAGGGGTACTGTACGAGTACAGTATACACCCACTTGCCCCGACAAACCCGTAAGGAACCTTTCGGCTCATCTCCACCTCCAACAATCCCTTGGAGCATGGTAGGTCTGAATACAAAGACCCGAGTCACTTCTCAATCCTGGATGATGCTCAAGACATCGTGACACTGGACACCATGCCCTCACTCGCTTCTACTGCCCCTCCGCGCACCATCGACCGGCCATGCCCGCCAGGGAGCTGGGACGTTCACCACCACATCTTTGACCTCGATGGGCGGTTTCCCTTGTCCCCCACACGGCACTTCACCCCTTCGCCGGCAACACTAGCCCAGTTTGAGGCTTTCCAGCATCGCTTGGGGATCGAGCACGCGTGCATTGCGCATGGTCTGTCGTTCGGGACTGACCCGAGCTCGTTGGTGTTCTACCTAGACTACTTTCAGGGGTCCGCCAGGGCTTTCGCCTGTGTGGATATCACCTCGGTGACGGACAAGGAGATCATTGAGCTGAGGGACAAGGTGAGAAAGCCAGGTCATGAGCTCACGGCGTTGACTTCCCGCCCCGCTGACGTGCTAGGGAATCCCAGGTATCCGGATCGACTACCACTTGCACAAAGCTCAGCACAACGTGGAGGAGCAGATCCGCTGCCTGCGACAGTATGCTGCTCGCGCCGCTCCCTTCGGCTGGACTCTCCAAACCTACCACCCCCACCCAGAGTACTATGAGAGTCTATCTCCGGTCATCCGCGAGCTGCCTGTCCCAGTCGTCGTCGATCATTTCGGTGGGCTGAAGACTGCCTCCCTACTACGCTACCAGGGTCTCGAAGCCGACACCTTCGACGCGGCCAGCCAGCCCGGACTCGCTGCTCTATGCTCTCTACTCCGGGATGGCAAGCTCTGGATCAAATTGTCTGCCCCGTATCGCTGTTCAGAGGATCCCACGTTCGAAGACATGAGACCGTTGGTGAGAGCTCTGGTGGACGCCAATCCGGACAGAGTGTTGTACGGCTCCGATTGGCCTCACACCCAGCCATTCCATCGCAGACCCAAGGACCTCAAGGGGAGCGACGTGGAGACGTACTTGCCCTTCGACGATGTGGCCTGGGTTAACAAGCTCAAGACGTGGTTGAGCCAAGACGAGTGGGGCAAGTTGATGATCTCGAATCCTCGGGCTTTCACGGGTTACGACAGGGACAATTGAGAGGGGCTGTCTCCGAGTTCTCTCTTGTACGGTATGAGACCGTCAGATATGTATGCATGCTTTGGTTGTTCTGCCTGGACCTGCTGCATGCATACTCATACTCGTACTTGTATGCTTCTGGAGTGACCGACGGAAACAAACTGGGCCCCGGATCCGCCCCACCCAATGTTCGTTTCGGTCAGTGAGTGGTGAGCGACCTAGATCGCTTCTGATCACTGTTCTTATCGACTCGCAATCATCATGGCACCTCGCGGTAAAGGTGCACTCTCGGCAGCTGGCGGAAGCTCCAACGGAGCGCTCGGCGAAGGGGATGAGGATCGGGGAACGAAGCGAAAGAGGGCGGCGTATAGTTGCACCGAATGCTCCAAGGGTAAAGCGAGAGTGAGTCGTTCTCTCCCATTCCTCTTACATGGATCTCGAACTGAAGTACAATGCGACTCAGTGCGACCGGCAACAGCCGTGTGGGCGATGCTTGTCCCGTCGAATACCCCATCTGTGTCACTACCTCCTCAGCGGGTACGTCCAGACGGAACAGGCAAGTGAACTGATCCCAGTTACGAGGACCCGGTCGAGGTCGCGAGGGATGTGCGGGAGAGGTTGATCAGGATCGAGGGCCTTCTCCTGGATGGAGTCCGCACACGGAGGGAAGGTCCTCAGGTGAACGAGGCCTCGGCGGGGTTGAATCCCTCCCCTCCTCCATCAAAGGCGGGGCAGCCATCGTCCGACTCCCAGCGGGGAGGCTTCGTCACTCGTGGAAGGTACTATGGACCGTCTGCAATGTCACATGTCGGTGACGGGTCTGCTCTGGACATCATGAGAGCGCTCAACGTGAGTGTCTCATCGAACTCCCCGCTGAGCTGCAGGTCCCCGATCCGGAGACTCCCGAGATGAGCCAGAATCTTGGGGACCGTCGACCTCCAAGAGCCCTCGTCGACATCCTGCACGAGCTCCCCGCGCGCAACATGTGTGACACACTGGTTCAGCTGTATTTTGATAACATCAAGTGAGTCGTCTTCGGGTACATGCTCTGATACTGGTTCAGCCTTACCCGGTACCCGATCCGACAAAACATCTTCACCGACACCTACGAGGCCCTGTGGTCCGCCATGGGCTCTTTCTCCCTTGATTCCTGGCTCATCCATCGGCTGCCTCTTCTCTTCGTGGTCTTGGCCATCTCCGCTCTTTCCGCTCCAGCCGACGTCCTTCGGATCGACACGTCCTTGTCCAAGGCACAGGTGGCGGAGCAGCGCCTTGCGAAAGCGAACGAGCTGTTCAACGCCTCGAGGCGTGCTGCGGCATACTCCGATGGGATCATCCAGGGCAGGGGGGATCTTATGCTGGTGGTCTCGGATCTCCTCACCGTGAGATATCTGATCCTGGTACGACGTGCTCCAGACGCTCTGCCGAGCCTTGGCAGCGCGGTCTACCGGGCCCAGGGGCTTGGGCTGCATCGCAACCCGGCCGTCGTCGGTCAGGGAATCACCGAGGACGAGGTGCAGGATCGGAGGTTGATCTGGAGGTGCGCGCTCACGGGTAGTGGACCGGATTCTGACCTCTCTTAGCTACGTCTATCACATGGACAGATACTGCGCCCTCCTGCTGGGAAGACCGCTTGGTATCTCCGACAAATTCTGCGACGTGGAGCCGCCTTCAAACCTCGACGACAGCGGGGTAGAGCAGCCCCTCACGCGGGTCACACTCAACTCGTTCCTCGTCTTCCGGCACTCGCTCTCCATGATCATGAGCCGGGTAGGCGATGAAGCCTTCGCCCTCAAGGAACCGGCATACACCACCATCTCCGACATCGACGCCGATCTCCGAGCGTGGGCAGCAAGTCTGCCCGCGGGTCTTCGCCTCAGAAAGTACGGCCAGGTCGACGAGGATGTCGCGGCACATCCGGCATTGGCGACTCATCGGTATCTGCTTTCGACCGAGTACAATTTCGTCCAGATCAGCATGCATCGGCCGTATCTGGCGCGGGTTGACCCGGAAGGAAAATACAAGTCAAGTCGGGAGGCTTGCCTCCAGGCGGCAATGGACGACCTCTGGGCGAGGACCACCTTCCCACTTCCTGGGTTGGAGAACCTCAGTACCGGGTCTTACCGAGTGACAAACTCGCTCGTCATTCTAGGGTATGTGCGAGTGCCGACAACGCTAAATTGGCAGGATATCCATGCTACTGGATCCGCCGCCCGAGACACTCCAGGCGATACAACAGTGTCTTTCCAGCTTCATCGCCTCGCGACGCGGAAACAACAACCTTCTCGATGCCATAAAGATCAAGGAGGTCGCCATGGTTGAGTTGCTCCAGATGAAAGCCGACCAGAGTCTCATCAAGGCACAGAGCCGAGCGACGTCGCCGCATCCTATGGTTCAGCCGGGCGACACGCTGTCTGGCGGTAATGCGGTTTTCCCCCTTGGGACATGGGAGCCAGATACGACGGCGTTGGACCCGGGTCTGCAGAGCCTTTTCGATCAGTTTTGGGGTCCCGACGCATTGGGAGACATGGGCAATGCGGGCGATTTCGGCTCCACGGGAGGGAATGGGGTTTGGGATAGCCTCAATGCGCTGCTCGGGATTGGCGGGTCGGGCGTGGAGGACGGCGCACCGCCGGCTGCGATGTGACCATCACCAGCCTTCTGTAGCAAGCATGCATCGTACAGGAAGGCGTCACTCTTGGGAATGCATCCTGCGCAATGACTCGGTGGTATCTGCGTCAGCGCGCATCCACAGCGAGTACGTCGTTCATCGGGCTTAGCGGGTCTTGGCGGGTGAAAGCTGGTCGCACTTCGAGAAAATGTGATACGACCCGGGATACCCGGTCCTCGCACCCACGGGGATCTTGCGGGGTATTCGTTCCCTTCTTAGCATTTGCGCCTTCTTAAGAAGCCTTGGGGAAGGGGAGGTGCCATGCCAACGCCGCGGCCTCACGGAACGACAACGCTTTGTCGTGCCCCTCGCCAACCTCCGTACAAATCAACATGGCCGGCGGAACACTCGGCAGCCTGATCAACAAGCAGGCCTTGGCCAACACGCCCAAAGAGGTGCTCAACCGCTATGTCTTCTTCATCGCGTTCATCATATCCTTCTCGGGAGGACTTCACGGAGCCAACACGAGCAACATCTCGGGCATCCTCGCGGTAAGTGAAGGGCACCACATGCGCACTGCCGTTGTCGGTGATGGTCCTCAACATCGCGTGAACAGAATCTCGCTGACCTACCACTAGATGAAGGACTTTGCGACGACGTTCGGCCTTTCCACCATGAGTGCCGATGCTAAAAGCAACATATCGGGCTGGGTCACCAGTGTCATCGTCCTTGGCGGGCTTGTCGGCGCTCTCACTTCGGCGCCCTTCAACGACGCCCTCGGTCGACGCTGGACTCTGATGCTCAATGCGATCATCTAGTACGTGCACAATCTCAGTTCCTAGTTTGGCTCGTGCTGAAAATCTGCAGTACTGTGGGCACCATAGTCCAGCTTGTTGCGAGCGGGAACATCAATCAGGTCATCGGAGGTCGGGCGATGCAGGGCTTCGCGTCCGGCGCCGGGACCGTCACCGGCACGCTGTTCCTGGCTGAAATCGCGCCGAAGGCGATCCGAGGTGTCCTCGGCGCGCTGTTCTCGACCAACATCATGCTCGGTGTCATGTTGGGCTACTGGATGAACTACATCGCCGTCTTGCACATCAGTGCTACGTCTCACTGGCAGTGGAGGTTCCCTATCCTCTTCCAGATGGTGCGTGGCGCAGCGACGAGGCACTGTACTCGTTCGGGGGGATGTCACTGACGGGTTGAGCAGTACCCCGGCCTTATTCTCATCGCTTTCATCCCTTTCATGATCGAATCACCTCGCTGGCTAGTCCTGCGTGGAAAGCAGGATCAGGCGCTCAAGGCACTGTGCCGTGTTCGGCGCCTGCCCGAGGATCACCCATTCGTCGTGGAGGAATACAACGACATTGTCAACTCTGTGATATCCGAGAAAGAGATTGCCCACTCGACCTCGTGGCTAGGTCTCTTCCAAGAGCTCAGGGCGGACCGCACTCTCCTCCGGAGGTTTGTGCTGGTGATGGTTGTGCAACTCGGGTTCAACTTCTCCGGCGGCAATTCGATCACCTACTACCAGACCTCGATCCTCTCCACCATCGGCGTGACGACCACCGACGGCGCCTATCTCTTCTCGGGCGTCTACGGGCTCATGAAGGTTCTAGCTGTGCTGGTGTACGCTTTCCTGCTTTCGGAGAGATTCGGTCGGCGCAACATGCTCCTCATCGGCTCCAGCGTCAACATCATCTGCGTCACGTGGATCGCCATCTACCTCGGCGTCCTCGCCGGGAAGAACCAGGCCGCTGGATGGGTCGCGGTCGCGGCCGTGTGCTTGTTCGCAATCGGTTACGGCGTGGGATGGGCCCCCGTCGCCTTTGGACTCAACGGCGAGGTCTTCCCCAACAGGATGAGAGCAAAGATCATGTCTCTCACCATCGGTATGCAATACCTTGCAAACTTCTGTCTAACAAGATTCTTCCCCAACATGGTGAGTGGAGGCGTGGACGACCTCTCCGACGCCGAGACTCTGACTCTGACTCCCTTCTCAGGTCGCAAACATCGGGTCCTACGGCCCGTTCGTGATCTTTGCGGTCATGTCCGGTGCCATTCTCATCTACGTGTTCTTTGCGCTTCCCGGTGAGTCCCCGCTCGGAGCAACACAGGCTCAATTTTCTTTCTGTCCAATTATGCCGCTATCAAACATCCACTTACGCTGCTGCAGAGACCAAGGGCGTGGCAATCGAGCACATGGACTCTCTTTTCGGCCGACACTGGTTCCTCAATGGTGTTCGCAAGCCGCAGCTTCCCGCCGCGCACGACGACGCGGCTGCCCTCCCAGCAGACACGGACGAGATGGAGGACCCTAAGCGGGAATTCGAACATGTAGACAAGTCTCTCGCGTGAAGAAAGGGTTGTAACCAGCTTACGGTGTCAGAGTTAGAAATGGAAACGGAGTTGGGCGTGCCACGATCCGGCGTACTCGTGCTGTAGCTTGCCAAGCGCGGGAGAGCCGTAGCTCCGTCACTTTGACCCCGATGTTATCGGATGCATTCAAAGCAGTATCCTACATGGTCTTCCATCGTCTCACACGCGAAGATCATTGCTGCTCCCAACTTGCACCATTCTCACCGTTCTGCTTCGCCTTACACATAGTATCGGAACCCGGGCGTCCGGTCATGCAGGTTAACCCCCTCCTCCCGGACTTCTTCGCCGCCTTTCTCACCGACCGGCACGCTCTGCCGCGGCGGCGGAGTCATCGCCTCGTCCCTGTCCCGCTGCTTATTGGCGAGTCTGTAGTGGATCGTCAATCCCAAGGCGGTGAGGGCGGCGACGACGTTGAAAGCGAGATTGAGACCGAAGCCTCGGTGGTATGCCGGACCCTCGTTTGACGGGAAGATGAACGAGGCGGTGACTGCGACGTCGTCAGCGGGATACAGTCCTTCCAATGGTCAACGGTCGTTGTAAGTAAATTCTCATCGTCGCCGCTGCCTGTTGTACTCTACTGCACTGCAATGTGCAGTACTCGTACTATGCCCCACGAAGTACTCGCAATAACCGCTTCCACTCACTCGAACAGATCTGTCCCATGCCATTCATCACACCCAGCCTGATCGCCGCGGCGGTGTGACTGCCCGCAGTGTTCCCCGCCCAGGAGAGCATGAGCGGGATGCAGCTGAACGCTCCGGTGACGATGAGGAAAGTGGCAAAGTACCTGACCGCGTTGTCGTGTGTGACTGCCAGGAGGATGGCGAATCCCACGGCCGAGAGCAGCATGGAGACGATGACGAAGACGCCCCGCTGCCGCGTTCGGTCCGAGGACCACGAGATGAACAGGGTCATGACTGTCGCGCAGGCGTAGGGCGGGACAGTGAACAGCTGGGCGCGGGCGGCGGTGTATCCGAACGACTGGATGATGGTGGGGAGGAACCCCGAGATGGACGCCAGGGAGAGGTTCAACCCGGCATACACCACGCCGTTGAGGTAGGTCGTAGGGTTGAGGAGCACCGGTCGGAAAGCCGAACGGTCAAAGTGGTGCGAGTTGGAGACGCCTTCGTCCTGCAGACGGCGGATGACCAACTCGCGCTCTTGCTCGTTCACCGCTGCACAAAGACGTCAGCCCGCGTGCGATTGTCACTCGGTGGACCAAGACGCCACGTCCCTGCTGCCCCGTACTCACCTCGAGACTTCTGTGGGGTCGAAGGCAGACAGAGCATGATCACTCCGGCCAGGGCCACCGAGGGAAGGCCTTCGATCAGGAACAGGATCCGCCAAGTGGCCATCGGCGACTGAATGAACGATATCCCGTAGGCGATGAGGCCGCCGAACCTGCTCCGGCGTCAGAGACAGAGACAGAGACAGAGGAGGAGACAGAGACAGAGACAAGCCAGCCAGTCAAGTACTGTATGGAGCAATGCCGAGACTGTATACCCTAACGCATGGCAAAGTGGAGAAACGACCACTACTCACGCCCCAGAAAGCGAGCCTCCGCCGATGTACCACGAGATCCTCACCGCGATCTCGTCGCGGCGGTACCACAGTCCATAGTAGAGCGGCACAGCGGCGCCGAATGCCGACTCGCCAATACCGATGAACAGCCGACAGACGACGACGCCGGCAAAGTTGTTGCAGCCCGCTTGGGCTGTGGACGCGACGCCCCACGTCAGAGCGCCGAGGGCGAGGGCTTTGTCGGGGCTGATGATGGTTCCGAGGACGTTGCCGGGGACGTTGCATACCTGGAACGAGGTGTCATGGAGAGCAGCGAGACCAGCAACGAGGCGAAGACTCGACCAAAATCGTGGCAGCTCGAGGGACATGTCTTTGCGACCTACCGTGTAGGAGATGTAGAACGCTGCCAAAACAATGGCATACTTCGTATCGGCATTGCTGCCAAAGATGGCGAGGAGGCCTTGAAGCTTGGCATTACCAGCGTTGCCTCGATCCAGGCTGGATGGTGGATCGGCATGTCAGCGTCCCAGACCGGGGCAGTTATCGTGCGATCGTGCGAGTGAGTACTTACAACGCGGCGAGGTAGAGCGCAGCTGTGAGCGGGATGATGAGAAGCTACAGTTGGTACAAAGACGGTATCAGTTCTCGTCCTCGCCACAATTTCGCGCGGAAGCACCCAGACCCACGTCGAGCTTCCACAGCAATTTTCTCTCAGTCGCCTTGTTATCGTTGGATTCGTTGTTGTGGGGCTGCGCCGGATCGACGTGCTCGACTTGCTCTTCCTGTAACTTCTCCTCGGGCGAGAGAACCATCGACGACATGGCTACGACGTCGCGGCTCTGCAGTGCTGTGATATCGCTGGGGAGAGGGGGCGAGGGGGCGAGGCCGTGAAGGAGTGAAGGAGTGAAGGAGTGAAGGAGTGAAGGAGTGAAGGAGTGAAGGTGTGAAGGAGTGAAGGGGTGCTCGTGGAGTGACCACAGAGCCCCATGGGGGTTCTTATATGTCCGATCAGCACGAGTGCGGGACGAGTACCAGCTCTCTCACAGCATGCATTGTAGGTAGAGCACGGGGTAACGGGGGTGGAAGTGGAGGTGCACGGGGTGGAGTGCACGGGTGCACGGAGTTGGGATGGTATTCAGTGCCATACAGTATCCACGCCAATGCCGGTTGGGCGCACTACCACCGGCCCCGGGTTGCCCGGTGTTCGCTGGGATTTGGCATCGGACGACGTCGTGAGGGGAACAGCACCTACAGTTCGGGTAAGTTGCATGCTGCGAGGAACTGCGGATAGCTAGGTGTGGATCTCGTGACCGCTTCAGCCACAATGTGGATCAGCGGAATCCCCACGGAGTTGGTACGGAGTTGGTCCTCGGGATTTGCCCGTTCCTGTGCTGCTCATCTACCTCGCTCGACCCCGTACCAACCCCGTCCGAATGGTCCGTGGCTCCGGGATGTGAGAGGGATCGTCAAAGTCCCTAGAGACGGATTATGGCGGGTGAAGCGTGATGTCTCATCGGCCGAAGCTTTGGTTGTGGATCTTTGGGTCTTCTCATGGTGAAGCCGGTTCATCGCTACATATAGAGGGCAACGTTCCGTGCTCAACTCTCATCTGATCCACACTCACGCACACCCAAGTCCCTTCTTCATCACCCCAGCACTGGCCTATACGCTTGTTCTTCACACTTGTTCAAGATGGTCTCATCGCTGATCAACGGCAACATATCCTCCGACGGTACCAGCGGCACCATCGGTACCAACGGGACCAACGGGCACTCCGCCGCCTCCGAGTACGTCAAGCCCTCTACCAAGCTCCGGCAGCTCCTCGCTCAGCCGGGTTGCGTCCCCGCTCCGGGGGTTTATGACGGTATCTCCGCGCGCCTCGCTCTGGAGGCGGGCTTCCCGTGCCTCGTAAGTGGGCTCATCTCTCTCGTCGAAATGTATCTCTGTGCGGCCAAAGTGCCGGTCATGGTATGCCGAGCGGCGGATTGCTGATGCATCCGCCGCAGTACCAGTCCGGAGCCGCTACGACTGCCTCTCGCCTCGGTCTGCCTGACCTCGGGTTCGCGGGGCTGACCGACTTTGTCACCAACGGATCGATGATCGCTTCGATCGACCCTACGGTGCCTCTGATTGCCGATGCGGACACGGGCTTCGGCGGGGCAAACGTGAGTACGAGTACGAGTACGAGCACGGATACAGTATTGCGACGCCGGGCTGGTCCTGAGGACCCCTCTTGTCTAGGCCATCGCACAGACGATCAAGCGTTACGACCGCGCGGGCATCGCTGGACTCCACATCGAGGACCAGATCCAGACCAAGCGATGCGGTCATCTGGCCGGCAAAGTGCTGGTTCCTATGGAGACGTTTGAGACCCGGATCCGGGCCGCTGCGGCCGCGCGCAAAGAGGTGCCGGGAGGGAGCGACATCGTGATCATTGCGAGGACGGATGCGCTCCAGTCTTTCGGTCTCGAAGAGAGCATCAAACGAGTGGGTCGGTCACGGGTGCACTAGCGCACAGAGATACGGGTTCAGTCTGGGTTTGGTCATTGCTGAAACGCCGTTTCCAGCTCATCGCGGCCCGAGACCAAGGAGCCGATGTGGGATTCCTCGAAGGTATTGATTCCCGTGAAGACATCGAACACACCGTCAAGTCCATTGCCCCGATGCCGGTGAGTCCTGTGTCGGGCGTCGCACGCACTTTGCAAGGGATCGGATCGGATCAGAGCCCCGCAGTGCTAAAGCTTCGCGCCGTAGCTGCTCATCAACCTCATTCCGAACGGGACGACCCCGCACTACTCCCTAGAAGAAGTCGCGGGGATGGGCGTCAAACTCGCCATCTACCCGTTCGTGACGTGCATCCCGGCGTTGCACGCCATGCGCGACTCGCTCGCCCTCCTCAGGAAGACGGGCAGGGACGACACGCAGTCGAGAGGGATGCAGCCGAGGCAGTTCTTCGACGTCATGGGCCTGCAGCATGAGATGGCGGTGGACAGGGCGGTGGGAGGGGATGCGTTCGTCGTGGATGCGTGATCCGGGAGGTGTCGCTTCGGGTTACTGTACGAGTACAATATATGCAAACTGTGCGATGTGAGGCATACGAGGCAAGGGACGCGTCACAACAGGACGCTGATTCATTCGATAAAGCTGCTGCTGGGGTTCTGAACATCGCTGCTACGCCGCCCTGCGTAGCCACCAATCCGGTCTTTCCTCGCACATGACTTTGCTTGCACATGACTCTGAACACTCGGCCGATCGGAACGTCGGAACACATTGGACCGGAGCGTACTCCATCTCAGTATCGGCCCGCGGGGACCAAAAGTTGCCCCGCATCTCGATAACCCAACTCTTACCTGCGTCCAGTCTTCATTCTCTACACCGCGCCTGTCTGGTATTGTTACCGCTTGAGCCAGTGCGCTTGGTCGCTCGACCGTGATTGATTGTCTATGCCTTCGGACAGGGCACGGCGGCCATACGGGGTCGCCTGTACGGTGCGTCAACGGCGGGAGGAGGCCATTCCTCCACCTGATTTATTGAGCGGGTCCCATTTCTCTCCTTGCAGATCGGCGCAGTGCTGATACGTTCCAAACTATCAATAGCTGTGCAAGCGGAAGAAGATCTCATGCAGCGGAACGAGGCCGGCGTGCCTTCAGTGCCAAGAGACATCCGATACTTGCCAGTACCAGTGAGTCGGGTCGCGCCGTGGAGCAACGAGCAACGAGCAACGAGCGACCCTCCTCAGAGCGCAATGCCCGAAGACGGGGGCTCTGCATGATCACGGATACCCCATTTGACCCATCGCAGGCTTCCTGGGAGAGTCCTCCGCAGGCCTGATAGCCAGCCTGCTGTCGGAAGTGACCTGCACAGGCGTGTGAAGCGGATTGAGGAGCTGTTGGGAATAAGCGAGAGCGAGGTCTTGAGTGACGGATCGACGGGCCAGACGCGGGCCGCAGGAGTCGAGGTGGACGGGCGGTTCAGTGGCTCGGAGATCCCGGTGGAGCAAGCGGAAGCGGTGTCGGTCAATGGGACGAAGTATCATCTGTCGGTCGGCGACGAGGGTCAGGTGAGGGAGCCATCGAGGTGTTCTACCCGACACACTGGGGCCGGCACATGGGATGCGGCTCATCGTCCTCCAGCTGGTATATCACGGTCTCACCTCCCTCGCCCAAGGATCCACGCTGAGCGACGATCCCCAACCGCCCATCCTCGACGGTTCATCGTCGCGCAGCGCTCACGAAACCAATGCCAACGCCAACACCAACGCCAACACCGACGCCAACTCGCTGATCGAGCCGAGCTTCGCACCGTTCTTCCAGGTCCTCGCGGCGTCCAAGCACGTCTCGGTCGCTCCAGAGATCGGCAACGCCCTGCTGGACTGTTTCTTCTGCTATTCGTCACCGCTGTACAACGTCGTCCAGCGCTCCATCTTCCTTCGTACGCAACGCATCGCATCCCATCGCATCGCGGCCCCTATGCTCGCCATGAATATGACACATGCTGATCTGGGATGCACAGGGGACATGGCGCTGGGGGGTCCCTTCTTCTCAGAGTTCCTGCTGATGACCCTCTACGCCTCTGGGACCCGTATGATCGACGGCCTCGGCGAGTCGGACAGACGAGCACAGGGCGACCTGTTCGCCAAGCTGGCGAGGGATCTGCTCGTCAAGGAGATGGAGGAGCCATCGAGGATCACCACGATACGCAAGTGGATCGGGTGTAGGGAGCGAACGAGCTCGCTGATGCTCCTCAGAAGGACTGCTTGTCTTGTCGGGAAGAGAGTGTGCGGTTGGTAACGTCAGCCAAGGGTGGCTGCATGCTGGGATGGTGAGTGACGCGTGTGCAGCGAAGATGTGACCGATCTGGGTCGACCACACAGACGCATACTGACGAGACTAGGCCTTCCGGATGATAGTGGACGTGCGTGTGGGGCAGCGTGCGGTTGACCGACGCTGAAACGTCGGACAGATGGGTATACACCTGCGTTGGGAGGACGTCGCGGGCTCGTCTCGCTTGTCCGCAGAGGACAAGGACGCTCGAAACAGGCTCTTCTGGTCCGGTGGGTCGTACATCAAGGCGTCAACTCGAGCATCACAACGTACTGACGAACCCCAGCGTTCACATGGGACAAGTGCGACCGACATCTTCCTCGCAGATATCTTTAAGAGCCGGGGACGCCCGCTAGCGCGGGCTGATGCGTGGCCGCTGACCTCTCCAGGACCATCTCTCTGGCTTTCGGGCGCGAACCCGCGTTCCCGCCTCGGCGGGGCCAGGACCCGTCGCGCATACCGTGTTTCCAGGATGACGAGGAGGCGTGGGCACCGTACTTTGTCGAACCCTCGAATTGCCCCGTTGCGCTGGCCGGATACACTTTCCAGCCCGGTTTGGTGGTGGCGACGTTTCGTGCCCATGCCAGGATCACGATGGTGAGCGCGTCCGCCTGCGTCCGTCGCGTCCGTCCTCGACCAGCTGTGGGAGGGTCGAGGTTACGGAGAGCACAATATAGCTCCCGCCGAGGGCTCCCGCTCAGGACTCCCGCTGAGGTCTCAGATCGTTCACGACCTCATCACCGAAATGTACGGGCAGGAAACCACCATGACCCCAGCCAAGCGACTTGCTTTTGTTGCCCAGACGAGGCGCCGCCTCGAGTCGTGGTGGGCAGACTTGCCACCATCGATTCAGTGCCGATACGATGCACCCACCCGACCGTCCCCACCACCGTACGCGTACGCGGTGAAGTGAGTGCGGTCTTCCATCGAACCTCAAATGCGGTTTGCTTTGCTCCCTGCTGAGTCGTTGCAGCATGCTATACCACGCGTCATGGATCCTGCTTCTCCGGCCTATCCTCACCCTGCCAACGGCACGGGCTCACGATGATACACTCAAGTCGTGCCAGCACCACAGTTCGCACGCCCATCAGATCACCGCCATCTTCGACGAGACTTTTGGGAGCTCCAAGATGTCCTACATCGCCATGTACTGCGCGTTTGTCGCTGCGTGAGTGGTCCTTCAGTTGGATGCCAGTCGTGCGGCGGGCGACGGGGCTGAGCTTGAAATAGGAGTTTCGACGTTCTTCTCCTACGAAGCGAGATCGAGCTAGTCCGACACGAGGCTCTCGATCGGATCTGCTCCTGGCTGAGCATGCTGGACAAGGTGAGCGACATCGCGGCCGTCCTGATGCGGTTCGTTCGTTTTCACTTGACCGACACCGTTCGCAGGGCGCTGTGCAGGGACCTAGCATCCGACGCTCCGTCACGTCCATCTCCGACTCGACCTACTCCGCCGTGGTCCAGGATGCACTTCTTGCCGCTACCGAGTGAGCACCATACCCACGCGCCGACTCCCGGTCAGGGCGAGCACTGGAGCTGTACTGATCGACGCAGGAGCGGGGGTTGGATACTCGAGCGGCATTCCGCCGTGGGCGCGTCGCAGGGGACGCCGCTGATGTACGATGCGCTGGGCGTGTTTGATTTCTTCCAGCTGTCCCAGTGAGAGGGGTTCGCTGCCGGGGTGTTGATTACATGCACTGCATCCTGTCGCTTTCCTCGGTGCACCGCCACAGATGTCATTGATTCGTTGTTGTCGCCACCAGGCACCCGGATGGATGGCGGTGACTGTCCCGAGGTTCCGTCTTGGCGTTTCGATTGGACAACGGAGAGAGTACATATACCCAGCAGTGACATCTCCATCTCTCCATTGCATTCCCATCTGCAGTTCCACACCGCGCCCTCACAGCTCGCGCAGATTGCCATCCGTCCAGCACGTAGCGGCCACAAGCACCTGCACTGTTGTCGAAACACCCCTTGCGCCATGGGACTGTTCACCGCCTCCGCCCCGGCCCAGCTCCACCCCGTCAACCCTCCCCTCGGGGTGTTCCCCCAGTTCTGCGTCAACGTGCCCACCACCCTCGTCCTCAAAGAGAA
This sequence comes from Saitozyma sp. JCM 24511, assembly GCA_001600855.1. Taxonomy (NCBI): domain Eukaryota; kingdom Fungi; phylum Basidiomycota; class Tremellomycetes; order Tremellales; family Trimorphomycetaceae; genus Saitozyma; species Saitozyma sp. JCM 24511. The sequence goes on along the minus strand of BCLC01000008.1, from coordinate 82,696 downwards.
GGCGTTTTCGTTCAGCGGGGTGAGCGCGGCGTGTCACCGGGTCACCCACAGCTTCACCGGCTCCAGCTCAACTCTGACCGCTGTGGTAGGATGACTTCGCGGTGAAGGACTCGAACGGTGTGCCGGTGGTGCGGTGCCAGGGCAAGGCTCTGTCGTTCCGCGATCGCAAAGGTGAGCTGGTCCCTACCTACACATTCAATAAGGCCTCTTTGACCTGATGCTTGGGAGACCCCCCGCCTCGAACCGGGTCGCTGGGTTGGAGGCTTGGATCATCCAGCTGACGGTCCCGGTGCCCAGTCATCACCGACTCCGTTGGCAAGCCGCTGTTCCACCTCCGCAACAAGGTGATCGCCATCCACAAGACGTTTGTGGCCGAGGACGACGGCGGGAACGAGATCTTCCGGGTCACCAAGCGGATGTCATGTGAGTGGCTTTGGCCGCTCCCACCGGCTTGGGCCTCTCCAGTTCTCTGTTCTCTCTTCCAGGGCATTCCGAACGTCTCTCTCTCCCAGTGTGCCTCACGATATCATCACCCGAGCTGGATCACTCCCACCGCCTCCCTCAATTCCACATCACATGATCATCGTCATCTCCGGCGCGGCCACGGCCATGGCTTCGGTCGGCAGCCATAGTTTCAGGATCCTCGACGGCATGCCTCTTGGAATAGGTCCGCGCTGACATTCCCAGTCGGGACCAAGATGCAAGCCACGTTCCGTAACCACTCCACCGGCCAAGAAGTCACCCTCGAGCTCCGCGGGGACATGTGGGGCGGGTCCGCCGATATCTCGATGGGCGGGATGCCCGTCGCGCAGATCACGCGGCAGCTGTTCAACATGCGCGAGGTGTTTGCGGACAAGCAGACGGTGAGTCGGCGCGGCGGCGTGGCGGTGATGGCAGCGATGGTGGCGATGATGGCGATGGTGGCGATGGCTGGGTGGTAACATAGGGGTGAGAGGTCGAGAGGATGCGAGTGTGAAAGGATGAGAGTGGGAAAGAGTGTGAGAGGGGGGAGTGAGACGGTTGTCGCAATCGGGACATCCTGACCAGTGGAGTTGCGTCCGGACCCGCACCGCCCGGACTTCGTCTGCTTCCCCTCCTACTCTCACTCGGTTCCATTTCGCCGTCTTCATCATTCCCTTCTCCCCCATTCGCACACATCGCGCCGCTCGCAACGCCTCTTGTCTCGGTCGTACCACCCTCGTACCCCTCGCTGACCCGCTTAGTACTTCGTCACCGTCGCACCCGGCGTGGACCTCGCGCTCATCGCGGCTATCTGTATCTGCTTCGACGAGGCGAAGAACGAGTCGGACTGAGCGGACGACGGATCGGGTCGACGATAGGGTTGGGTGGGGGGCGGCCAGATGAGGTCATCTCCAGCGACCGAATGCGGCGTCGGCGGCGGCGAGGTTGTGTCGGCTGTTTAGACCTTACAGATGAGTTGTATATTGATGATGAATCTTGCCTTTCCGCAAGGCTCGCCCAGCTCTCAAGATCCTCTTTACCTTGCTAGGCATTGTTGCCAGCGCATTTAGTCAGCTCTCAGACCAATCCCGCTGTGCTATGCATCATCACCATCGATTCGACCGCCTCGACTCCCCTCCCCCACGCACCCCCCACTCTCGTCGGATCTCCCTCCCGACGTTCCCGGCCATCGCCGCCGCGCCCAGCGATAACGCCTGCAGCGGACACTACAAGGCTACACCTCCATGCATCCCCATGCATCGTAGTACCCTGCTCAACGCTCACCCATTTGTTTACTCGCGGATACTAGGACTTCACTTTGTATCATGAGCAGTATCGCTGACGAGTACGGTCCCCGGAACATCGTGGGATATGGTCAGAACCCACCAGAGTGAGTACTGTACGAGGGGACAACTCCGTCGCAGGATGCTGGGCTCGATACCTCGTCCTCGCCCGTCTGCCAGCGTGTGGAGTGTCTTAGAGCGTGCGGAGTCTCTTCCAGAGCATGGAGCCTCATCCAGCGTTTGGAGCCTCTGCTAGCGTTTGGACTCTCTTCCAGCTTGTGCAAGTCCGAAGTGACGCGGCGCGCTGACTGGTTCACAGCGCCAAGTGGCCAGGGGGCGCAAAGATCGCCATCTCGATAGTCCTCAACTACGGTGAGTCTGCGTGACCATCGGCTCGTAGAGGTTCGCAACACGAGAGGGCTCTGGGTCGTCACAATGCTGGATCCTCGTGCCCCCACTCTCACTCGGGCTGCCAGCAAAGCAGGCAGTCCCGTGTGTAGTGAAGCAAGGACCCGACCGCGTCGAGCGACTTCGTGCCCCGAGCGACCGAGCGACCCGTACACTGACGGCGCCGCAGAGGAAGGCTCCGAGGCCAGCCCGATGAACGGCGATCCGCAGAGCGAGAAGCTCTGCAGCGAGCTCGGTCCGGGATGCGAAGCCCTCGATGGGCGGAACGTCAACATCGAGTCGCTGTACGAGGTGAGTGCGGCGGCGTGGGTGCGGCGGACTGAGCGTATCGCCTCACCCGCGTCGTGCTCAACGCATCACACCGTATACATCCCTGTACATCTCGCTCATCACGCCCTCGATCTCGATCTCGATCTCGATCTCGAGCTCGGTCGAACGGAGGCGACGACCACGTATTTCCATCACCCATGAACCACTCGCGAGCCGTTATCCACTCTGAGCATCGTCCTGTCGTCCCGCCGTCCCGCCGTCGCGTCGTGGTGTCGTGGAGTCGTTCCGCCGCACGGGCTCACACCGATACTGACGCCATCCGCAGTACGGCTCCCGCGCCGGGGTATGGCGCATTCTCCGCCTGTTCAAGGAGTACGGCGTGAACTGCACGTCCTACATGGTGGGACAGGCGCTGCTGATGAACCCCGAAGTGGGCAGGGTGATGGTGCAAGAGGGTCACGAGGTGGCGAGGTGAGTGGGAGCGAGAGCAAGCATGCGGCCTTGCTCTCGGCGCATATGGGCTGTCGGAGTATATGGGAGAGACGACGCTGATGCGCCGTAGTCACGGTTGGCGCTGGGTCGACCGGAGCGGCTGGTCCGAGGAGGAGGAGGTGGAGAATGTCCGGCAGGCCATTACGGGTGAGCAGACCGTCAGCGTCGCCAGCGATCTCGCGGTTTCGTGGTTTCGCGTCATGGTTCAGGCCCCCCTCGCTGTGTGGGGGCTTGGAGTCGCTCTGCATGGTCTACGAGTGACTCTCCACGTCCATGGTGCAGGAGTCTTTCTCCTGGTGACCAGTCCTTGACTTGCTGGTAGTCGCTGGGCTACCAGCGCACATCACTACCCATCACCACCACCATCGCCATCACTACATCTTCCTGCCCACCTGAGCTGTGTTCCCGGCCAACCATGCTTCGAGACTGCACCACGCAGCACCTCACCGCACCGCATCGCTGACCCACTCATTAGCCATCAAATCCATCACCGGCCAGCCGCCTCGGGGGTGGTACTACGGCATGGTGCAAACCAAGGCCGGCGCGCGCTCCCGCGGGCTCGTGGCGAGGACGTATGCCGAGGAGGGCTTGCCGCTGAAGTACTACTCGGACGATTATAGCGATGATCTGCCCTACTGGGTCAAGTATCCTGGAGGTACGGGGAAGCAGGAAGAGGGGGCGAAGGGAGAGGGGCAGGGGCTCCTGATCGTGCCGTATGCGTGAGTGCGATTTGGGTTCTCGCGGCGGCTAGAGGCTGGTCTGCGCCGAGCGCGATGGTCTGCCCACGAGTCCGGATAAGTGGAGAACGAGGTTGGGATGGAGCAAGGGTTGACGGGACGAGGCGACGGGGGCAGAAGTTAGAGCTGGCGATGATGGCGGTGGTGATGGTGACGATGGAGCGGTGCTGGCCATGGCGGCGGCGGCGGCGGGGACGATGCCGGCGGTACCGACGGTCGCTGTGGTGACGTCGGCGTCGGTCGGAGCGGTAGGGGCAGTTTTAATGCAGGTGACACTGACACTGACGCCGACCACGACTCCGACGGTGATGGAGGAGGTGTAGTTGTGTGCGACAGTAGTGGAGCTTGTGGCGGCATCGGCATTTGCTGCCCGCTACGTGGGCTCGGCCCCGTACCCCCGCTGACCCCCCCAGCCTCGACACGAACGACTACAAAGACGGCTCGCACAACGCCTGGCTCACGCCCGACAACTTCGCCTCGTACCTCATCGGCGCATTCGACGAGCTGTATCGCGAAGGTCTTGCCGGATCCCCCAAGATGTTCTCGATCGGGCTGCACTGCCGGCTCGTAGGTCGGCCGGGGAGGTTGGCGGGGCTGAGAAAGTTCTTGGAACATACGAGGAAGTACGAGGGGGTGTGGTTTGCGACGAGAGAGGAGATTGCGGATCATTGGATGGAGACGTATCCGTACAAGGCGGCGTGATGTCGACTCGACGGCGTGAGCGCGAGCGCGAGCGCGACGTGTGCGCAAAATGTACCCTTCAGTCGTTTGGGAAGGCATGTAGACGAATGGATACTCTGGATCGGGACGTTGCATCGCTGTATTATCGAGCGACGGACGAGGCGGACGAGACGTGACGACGGTGCGGCATGGCACCGGGCCAATCAATGTGCATGCTCGCGCGGAACTTGCCCTCTTGCGTGTAGATCTTCACTTCTTGCTTTTCGTTTCCTTCTGCTCTCCGTCCCGCTCTAATTCCTGCCCTCCCTCCCGAGCGCCCTCTGCGCCCTCCTGCGCGCCCTTCTGCGCTGCTTCCAGTTTCGCAGTCAAGGTTGTGTTCCAATTCACACTGACACCAGCGCTCGCACCCACCCGTACTCGCACCCACCCGCCCTCGCACCCTCGCACCCACGCACTCGCAGCCTGCACACGCGGGCGCGGGCGCGAGCGTCAGCACTCACTGCAACCTCCTCTTCCCCCCCTCCACCTCCACCTCCGCCGGATCCCTCAGATCGTCCGCCTCCTTCCTCACCTCGCCGACCTCCTCCTCTGTCCTCTCCTGCCGCCGCTTGAGACCATACGGTTCGACGAGCTTGACGAGCTGCGGCCAGAGCTGATCGACCGCGGAGAGATTGTCAGGAACGTGAACGACTGTGTTTGGGGGCCGGCGCTTGAGGCCGGCGGCGACAAGTACCTCGTCTGATGAGGAGCCACTTAGCGAGTGTAGGGATTCGGGGTAGGCCCGGGAGAAGTACTGCGAGCGCGGGTCCGAGCGTCAGCGAGGGCGAAGCGGAACGAGCGGGCATGGGGGGCGAAGCGGCACCAGCGAGCATTGGGGGCGAAGCGGCACGAGCAAGCAACGGGGCGCGGCGAGAGGGGAGCGAGCAGACTGTCCGCGATGAAGCAACGACGGCGAGGGCGAAGCCGCGCGAGTTGCCAACAGGGGCGAAGCAGCGCGAGGAGGCAACGAGGTCCGGGGGAGGAAGCAACGAGGTTTGGGGGAGAGTAAGCGGTGAGAGAGGCCTTGATGGGGCATATTTCGACCACGAACAAGGGGTTCACGGGGGAGAAGGAAGCCAACCGCGGGCAGTAGGCGACGTGGCAGGCGAGTGAATTACACGGAAAGAAGCTGGATCGGGACGAGTGCCCGAAGGTTGCCAGGCGGACGTGCACTCGTGAATCCAAAGACGAGAAATCGTGAGACTCGTGAGACGAGGAATCGTGGGACGAGTAACATTGGTTGTGATACTGATGGGAGACGACGGATCATCACAAGCCCCCACTCACCTGCAGAAGCGGCGCCGTCGACTCGTAATACGCCTGCAACCTCTTGGAGAACGTCTCCTGCACAGGCCAACTTGAGTGCCAACACGCGCATCGCGTCGCTCAGCCGCACAGGAGCCAAGCGTGAGCCGACTCACCGGCGTGTCGTCGGGACGCTTGCTCAGTGGCTCGCCCGTGATGTCGTCCCGTCCCGGGACCTTTGGTGCGGAGTAGGTGGTGTTGTAGACGCGTCCGGAAGGGAGGTGGACCCAGCGTGCTGGAAAGACACAATGAGTGAGTGGAGATGGCAGGGTGCATGTGTGTGGGGGAGAGGAAGACCTCCTTGGAGAAGGGCTGAGGATGGCTGAGGATGGTTGAGGATGGACGAGTGTAGAGGAGGGGCCGCGCACCTGATATCCGCGCCATGATGACGCTGTCGGGGACGTTGAGGTGGACGATCATGTTGAGTGGGCGGCCCTGCGGGGGGGGTCAGCGCGATCTGGAGGGCGATCCCGAAGGCGCATCGGAGATGGCTGACAGCAGCTAGTGGAGGAAAGGGAAGCGGAAGGAGGGAGATCACGAGAGATGGTGCGAGGTCACAAACAAGGTGCCGTGACAGCGCTGCACCACAGCCTAGCAACTGGCTGGCGTCGGGGGATCGCGTATAGGTATCTCGGTCGCTCTGCGGCGCTTCGGACTCACCTCTTCCGCCAGCACGGTATCCAGAAGCTCTCCCTGATGCAGCGTCCTCGGGAACCCGTCCACGATCCAGCTCTGCGGGAATCACGTCGCGTCAGCCGAGCAGTCACCACTGGTGTATCGGCGGGGAGAAACTGCTCGCCTTGCCGCGTAATCTGTCCAATTCCGTCTTGACGATCTCCAGCATGAGCTCGTCCGACACGAGGCCTTCGGTGGGTGTGGGTATCAGCGTCGCTCCTTGCAAGACAGAGGTCACGCCGCCGCTCACCTCCCTTCGCAACGACCTCTTCCGCCTTGCGGCCCACTTCGCTCTTCGCCATGATCTCCTTGCGGAGCACGTCTCCCGTCGAGACGAATGCGATGTCATACTGCTTGACCAGTCTGCAAGTGTGTTCGTCAGAGGGCTCATGCGTCACCACGACCCATGACTCTGGTGACGGCCGGGTATGCAGTGTGCTCGTCACTCACCGAGCGCTGAGTGTTCCCTTGAGGTTCGTCAGCACCACTCTCGCGGGTACAAGATGTATGAACCCCGTACACGACGCCATTGTAGAGCCGATCTCATGACCCACCTTTCCGCTGCCCGGCTTGCCAAAAACGAGCATCCTCAGCCCCTTGTCCTGCTTGACCCCTTCGTACTCCTCCGAATGAGCATGGTCCACCGCCGAGCGCAGCTTGCTGAGCATCGACTCGATCGTCTCCGTCATGGTCCACCGCGGCGGGGTGGTGGAGATAGGTCGGAGCGGGAGGCGGGCGGGACACGGTGGTGTGCGAGGGTTACGCCGGGGTACGAGGAGTGATGAGGATGCCAGTGCCGAGGGACGGGGGATGCGCAGGGACATGGCGACGGTACCGGTTGGTCGAGGAGGGACGATCTCGCACGCGTCTGGAGCGGGGACAGAGGTGCTGAGCGCGTGCGTCTGCAAGGTGGGTTCACCTGAGATATGAGGATGGAAAGAAAGGTGGAGAGAGATGGAGAGAGATTGGGTTGGGGCGATTGGAAGGCGCTCAGGTGGAGGGGAGGGGAGGGGAAATGACATCGGTCCAGTCTCCTCTCTCCTTCTCTGTCTGTCTGTCTCTCTCTTTGTTCTCTCTGTTTATCGTTTCCCCATCTGATCTCTTTGTCGTGTCGTGTTGTGTCGCGTCGTGCAGCAGTCTCCGCGCCATGGTCAACGAATCCGACCAGATCAACCGGGCGGACTACATCCCCCGGCTGCAGTACCAAGCCCGCGACACTCCAGTGAGCGAAACAATCTCCGCACACTACGAGCCATTTGCTCATGCCCCATAGATACCCCGCTTTGGTCGACCTCAAGATGTCAAGGGAGGCGTCACCCGTCCGGTCAGGAGCGTAGCGTGGTCCTGCGACGGCCGGAAGATCGCGACGGGCACCGAAGTCAAGGGGTTGCGGATATGGGACGCAAAGGACAAGGTGGGTTGGGCGTTCTCGACGGGAGGGCAGCGCGAGTCTGACTTTGCTTGATACAGGTTGACTCGTCATCGTCGTTATCCCTCCCTAGTGGTGGTGACAAGACGACCCCGCACACGGGTCATGTCGGTGAGTCCACATGTTCATGAATGGCGGTGAAGCCGCTGACGGGTGTAGCTGCGCTCGCCTTCTCACCGGTGGAACCGCACATCCTGGTCTCGGGCTGCAAGTCATCCTTCGGCGGGGCGACCATCGCTGTGTGGGACATCACCTGTACGTGACAACATCCTTTGCAATGCGCAGCCGAAACATCCACAGCAATACCAAACCCAGAACCAGAACCAGTACCCGAACCAGGATCAGAGTCGCGGGCTCGCTGACTCCTTTCGCAGCTCCTAAAGCGCCCGTCGCGAGCTTCAAGATCTCCGGCGACGTCCTGCACATCGCGTTCCATCCCTCGGGGAGCCAGTTCGCCGTGGTCTGCCCGCGGGCGAAGGACGAGGTGTATTTCTACTGGAGAATACGGAATCAGGGGGAGGAGGTGTGGGAGAAGCGGGAGGACGTGGGGTTGGGAGGGCCGTATATCGAGTCGGGCTCAGAAGAGGTGAGCGAGACCAACAGCTCGCTTTGACCTTCAACCACAACCACAAGCGCACATCATACCCGCGGCGATGGTGTCCAATCCAGTTGCGAGGAGACCAGTTGCGGAGAGACGAACGGACCGCTAACGCCGAGGGCAGATCAATAGCCTGCGTTTCTCCAATTCTGGAAAGCTCGTCTGCGCCGTGTCGAACGACGGTTCACTCAACGCTTGGCTCTACCCCGAAGCACCACGGATAGTCGAACCCGCTCCTATTGAGCTCCCGAAAGAATCAACGGAGAACGGGGACGCAGATGCAGACGCAGACGCATCGACATCGGCTTCTCCTCAACCTGCCGGGGACGAGGACGCGGATGTGGGGAAGAGCCGAGCTGCGACGCCTAGGGAAGGGACGCCCGACGAAGATGACGGGGGTGAGAAGGGTGGAGCAGTCGGCGATGCGGAGACCACGGATGCCGCGGTGAAGGATGATGAAGGGGCGGATACGGTGGGGACAGCCAATGGAGAGGGGGTGGAGGAGGGAGCTGGCGAAGAGGCTAGGGAGGAAGGGCGGGCGGAGGCTGGGGATGTCGAGATGGGCGAGGGTGACTCCAAGGTGGAAGAAGGAGAGGCATCCAAAGTCGAAGAAGGGAAGGGCGACATCGAGGCGGTTTCAGCAGACCAGATCATAGCAACCGAACAGCCAGTCGATGTGGAGATGACCGAAGCCGGAGCCGGAGCCGACGCCCATACCGAAACCCAACATCACCAGTCGGGAGTGCCCAAGGCCGCCGGCGAGGTCAACGGCTCCGCCGCGCCCAGCCGCCAGCCCACCCCGCCTTCATCAAAGGGTGTCGCGGCGCCTGAAAAACCGAAAGTGGATGTCGCTGCCGAAGCGCGTCGAAAGCAGCTCAAGCGGTTCCGGCATGTCATTTGCGCTGCGGCGAGCTTGCTGAGTCTGAGCTTTGATCCGACTGGAAGGTGAGTGAGGCGAGCTACGCGGATCCCAGACTCGAGGTCCGGGTCGCCACGAGGAGACACCGGAGGGACTGATGTGCTGTGGAACGTCGGTTGCCGAAGATGCTGATGACTCAGGTTCCTCGCGGTCGGAGGGCAGGATGCGTTGTTGAGTCTTTTCGACACGAGGGATTGGATCTGCCAGAGGACCTTTGACGTGTGCATGTGAGTGAGGCGTCTGGTCGCGTTGGCGCAGACTCAATGGCTACGCGGATACACGGGAAGCGTTCGCACTAGCTGACTCGGCCATTAGGGCCGCGATCCGTCACACCGCCTTCTCGCACGATGGAGAGCTGGTGGCAATGGGAGGCGACGACCCGTTCATCGCGATAGTGAGTACCCTCAAGCGGTCTCTCCTCGACGACATTCGACACTCGACATCTTCCGTGCTCTGCTCCTGTTCCCTGGATGACCGCTGACACGATACTTCCCCCTAGGTGTCGGTATGGTCAGGCCAGACCATCGCCAAGATCCCGATCGTGGGGCTATTGCAATCGATCTGCTGGCACCCTTCCCAGAACCGGCTGGCGTATAGCACGAACATCAAGACGGCGATGGCGTGGTATGTGGTGAACCAGGAGTGAGGGTGAGGTCAGGATGGAGCCGAGGACGGGAGCGGCGGTGGTGTGCACGGGGTGGTGTCATCGTCAGCGGAGTTTCCGTGTGTGACGTGTCTGCCCTTCGTCGGTGTCGTGCATCTCTATTACATCCACATACATATCTGAGGCGATACAGCCGAGCTGCACGAATGTTTGCCAGACAGCCTCGGCTCAACGGCAGTCATGAGGGAGTGGATGTCAAAGTGGAGATGCGTCCTGAGGGATATCTCCAGCGTTGCCAGTTGAAGCGCGTGCTCCACCTACCCCTCCGCCTCGTGTATGTATCGTCGAGAGGGTTGATGCTGTGATCCCAGAGTCGCCGTATTCCTCGCGTCCTAGCACTCGCTTGCGCCTCGCATCACTTTCCGAGCAAGGCGCGCGCACTCGTGCAGTACCGATCGAACAGTGTCGAGGCGTGCTAGTGTGCATTGGCTCCACTTGCCATGTCGTGCTCTTCGTGTTTCCCGTGAGCCGTCACCTCGTCATTCGGAATTCCGAGTCTCGTCTCTACAGTATTGAAGATTGAACCAATGATCGGCCTTCCTCACGCTCAATTCCAGGGAACTCCACGAGAGCCTCAACGCCACGTCTTGGACACCTCTCTCGCGGAGCCGGCGTCGCTCCGTAACTCGGACAAAAATATATGAGGGTCGCCCAATCATATGTCAGGATCGTCGGCGGAGCGATAACGGAGGCTTTCAAAAGTCAAACCAGGTTAGGCTCTGTCGGGTTCTCCCCAAGCGAGTGTCAGTGTGTCACCAGCACAGCGAGGGCGGCGGCGGCTTGTCTCTGGCTGGGCTTTGTTACGTCCATCCTGGAATCCCGTCGCGTCACACGACCTGAAGCCGAAGAGGTCCTCTCTCTCTCTTACTCTCTTACGGCAGTCTCCCACCGGACCGTCTCGGCTTGCTATTCAGACAGCACAAGCAGGCACAAAGGCGGAAAGGCAAGGGGGGCGACGAAACTGGTTTGTCCGTTTGTCCGCTCATGACGGGGCGGGGAGCGTGACTACCGTACCGTCTTATCGCCCAATCAGACTCGTGCTGCTCGTGCTCCCCGCCGATTTGATCCTGGGCTCGAGGGAAAAAACACTTGTCTTTATCTGGATCCCCACTAGATGTTACGCAACAGAGGCCTCGGTGCCCAACCATAACGCCTGGTTCCCACGGAAACTTTTCGTGCGGGGTCGGACTGGGCCAATCATGTAGACACTTCGAGTATCTTGAGATGCTCGAATCGGTCTTAGCTCGGGTCCTGGGACATGCCTTATCGCAACTCCTCTCCATGGCCACCGGACTCGGTGGGTATATAAAGACTCAGGTTTCCTGGGCCGTCATGATCCTCCCCAACTTTTGATTAGAAACCGCGCCGAGGAGTCGTGCACACCATGTCGTCAAGCATCTTACCACAAGCCGCCGGCTATGGCGTCGTCGTAAGTGCACTGAAGCACAGATACCGCCGATGCCAAAGTGCTCACAAGCGACACTGAGGAAATTGTCAGCTGACCATCTGGCCGGTAGATTGGGATGGGTCTGTTCTTCTCCGCCGTCATGGTCGGGATCACAAAGGTCCAGACGCGGTACACCTCTCACAAGACCTCTTCCGCGGAAGAGTTCAACTCTGCCAGTCGAAGGTGAGTGGATCGGTGCACGCCTCGACCCGTCTTTTCCGGAGCCGCGATAACAAACGAGTTGGCTTGATGACGAGCGATGAGACCGCTGACGAGACTCCAGTGTCCCTCCCGGCCTGATCGCCGCTGGTATCGTCAGTGCATGGACATGGGCAGCGACGCTGCTCCAATCGAGTGCCACCGCGTGAGTCTCCCGCTGCGCACAACAAACTGGGGCGTGTTGCTGAAGCCGCCGTCAGATACAAGTTCGGGATCAGTGGTCCTTGGTGGTACGCTTCGGGCGCGACGATCCAGAGTGAGTTGGCTGTCCAGCACGGGGGCGATATGGTGACCGCGAAATTCGTGCTGAGCCCTCAGTCCTCCTCTTCGCAATGATCTCGAGCAAGCTCAAGCAACACGCCCCGCACTGCCACACGTGGGTCGACTCCTCCCTCCTCCCTCTTTCTTACTTTCCTCAACCGCCGACGCCGTCGAGCACGACTGATCCTCGCTCAGCTTCCTCGAGATCATCCGGGCGCGATGGGGAAAAGTGGCTCACCTGACCTTTCTGTTCTTCGGCTTGGCCACGAACATCATCGTCTCAAGTGAGTTGACGCGGACTTCGGCTCGCTAGGTCCCTAGTCCCTATCCGCCTGATAACTCGCACCTTTGCGTGAACGTCTCTGACCTTTTAGCCATGCTCATCCTCGGCGGCTCCGCCACCGTCACCGACTTGACCGGGATGAACACCGTCGCGGCGTGCTTCCTCATCCCCCTCGGCGTGTCCATCTACGTCCTCGCGGGCGGCATGCGCGCAACTCTCATCGCCGACTACTCGCACACCCTCGTCCTCTACTGCATCCTCATCTCGTTCGCGCTCGTCGCGTACGGCTCGAGCAAGTACATCGGCAGCCCGGGACGGATGTGGGATCTGCTGGCCGAGGCGAGTGCGAAGAACCCGATCTCGGGAAACGCGGGGGGTAGCTACCTCACCATGAGGAGCAAGAGCGGTCTGATCTTTGGCGTGCTCAACATCGTCGGCAACTTCGGTGAGTGCATGTGACGATCACATGCAGTGTTCCATGCATGGTTGTGGCCTCTTTGGGTCGTTTGTAGCCCCGCTGACACGCCGTAGGCACCGTGTTCAACGACCAGGCCTACTGGCAGCGCGCCATCGCCTCGGAGCCCAGCACGAGCGTCAAGGCCTTCCTCTGGGGAGGCATCGCCTGGTTCGGCATCCCCATGGGTATCGCCACCAGTCTCGGTCTCAGCGCGGTAGCCCTCGCCCACGGCTCCAACCCGATCATCACCCTCACGTCGTCCGAGGTCTCGGCCGGTCTCCCGGCTGTCAAGGGTGAGTCCGAGCGACACGTCGATGTGCGCGCCCAGACCAATCTGCAGCTCGCTGACACGCCCAGCCGCCGCCGCTCTCATGGGCCAGTCCGGCGCCATTGCCATGCTCATCCTCCTCTTCCTCGCTGTCACCTCTGCCTGTTCCGCCGAGCAGATCGCTGTCTCGTCGCTCCTCACCTACGACGTCTACGGCGTGTACATCAACCCCAACCCTTCCGAGAAGCAGATCCTGTGGTCCTCTCACGCGTGCATCCTCGGCTACAGCATCTTCATGGGCGCCATTGCCACTGCGTTCAACTACATCGGTGTCTCGATGGGATACCTGTACGAGCTCATGGGCACGATGATCGGCAGTGCAGTCGTTCCCATCGCGCTCTGCATCACCTGGAACAAGTGCAACGGCACTGGCGCGGTCGTCGGCGCCATTGTTGGTTTCTGCGCCGCCATTGCCGGTTGGATCGGGATCACCGCGAGACTCAACGGCGGACTCGTCAACGTCGACACCACCTTTGGGGACTACGAGATGCTCACCGGTAACCTCCTCGCCATCGGTATCGGCGGGATCATCACCGTCGGCTGGTCGCTGGTCCGACCCGCAAACTTCGACTGGGACATCACCCGCGCCATCAACGCCAAGCCCGACAACGAGGTCACGCGAAGGGACGGAACGGCTACTCCCCCCCAGGAGTCCGAGTCCGCCGAGGCCGGCAGCGAGGCCGAGAAGAAGGGCGACAGAGATCTCCAGCCCGAAGCGGCAAGTCCCGACGTCGACGCAGAGGAACAGCCAACTCTGTACACCGCGGACAACGTAGCGTTGCAGAAGGCGTTCCGCTTTGCCTCGTGGTCCGCCATCGCCTTGACTGTCATTCTCGTTATCGTGAGTATGCCCACGGGAGCGGAAACGGCTGTGCAACAACCGTACTGATGACAACCATCTGCAGCTCATCCCCCTCCCTCTGTTCTTCTCTTCGTATGGTGAGTCATGTCTCATTTTAATTCCCTCTGTGTCAAAGGCCCTGGAGGGATAGATGCTGATCTGCGCCCAGTCTACCCCAAAGCCGGTTTCACCGCCTGGGTCTGCATCTCCCTCATCTGGCTCTTTGTCGGCCTGGCAATGGTCGGGATCTACCCCGCGTGGGAAGCGCGCGTCGGGCTCAAGAAGGTGTGTGCGGGTCTCGTTCCTACACTCGCGAATCGCTTGTGCTCACCCCTGGATCAGGTCGCTGTTGGTATCATGTCTGATCTCACGGGGAAGCGAAAGCCGTCGGCATGATCGGGTCGGTGGCTACAAGATTTTAGAGGGAAGAGGTTCCTTACAAATACAATAGATACATTACTGGTCAGATCACTCGAGACGGCTGAGCCGCCCTAATGAATGCATCGCGCCGACTCGGTGCATGCACAAGTACATCGGACGTCGTCTTCTCTGCTGCATGCACGCCTGCATAGACTACAAAACGAGCACGTCCGAACCCCCATTTCACGTGATACAGTATGTATTCTGGGCCGCGGCAACGCCGACTCGAGTTAAATATTTCCCTGGCGTCCTGTCTTCGCTCTTGTAATTGATACATACACATATATCGCAGTACCTCAACACCGCTCACTACGATGAGCACGGCGTGTCTCGCTGAGCCTCGACTCCCAGGAGAATCAGCCGCAGCTCCGGTCGGCGTTGAAAAGGTGGTGGTCCCTACTTTTGCTCCGTCCGGGTCCTCAATCCGGCTGGCGACCTACGGGACTCTGGCGCCTGGGAAACCGAATGAGCACAAACTGGCACACCTCCGGGGCCGATGGCTCACGGGTTTGATCCGAGGCCGGCTGGTCGAGTCTGGGTGGGGTGCTGCGCTGGGCTTCCCGGGCATTATTCTCGACGAGACTGCCGCCGAGGTCGCTGTGCATGTTTTCGAGTCCCAAGATCTACCCAAACATTGGCCCGCTCTCGACGCGTTTGAAGGGGACGGCTATGCCCGCGTCGACGTGCCGGTCCTGACGGCTGAAGGTGTACTCCAGGCGTCGGTGTATGTGATCGCGGACAGATCGTGATGGTGAGCGGTGTGTATCCAACGGGGTCTATGCATGAGTTCCGACTGACGCAAACAGAGTCCCGGGTATGCTTCGGACTTCGGGATGGAAGTTCTGTCACCCTCATCGCCTGATAAACGCCCGAGTCAAGGGCGCGGCGATCCAGTTAACCCCGAGCTCCCCGAGAAAGAAGACTACAAGTGCGATTGGACCTTTGCCGGAGGCGCGACGACGGGGTTTGGTCTTTGTAGAAACAGTAGCATTGCTCTATGTAGAACCGGCATTCATGCAGCACATGCTACCCATCTCAACCACAGCGATCGCCTCGATCTCAATGCGGGCGGTCTCGCCACCGGGGAGCTTGCCAGCCTGGATGCAAGTTCGGGCGGGCTTGGGGCCCTCGGGGAGGAGCTGGAAAGGGCTTGTCAGTCGCGGTGCACCCTCGTATGGTCCCTGGTAGCATGCTCTCACCGAGACGAAGACGTCGTTCATGGGGAGCATGTCGTCCATGTCCTTGAGGTAGATGTTGAACTTGACGACCTTGTCGAGGGAGGAGCCGGAGAGCTCGAGCACCTCCTTCAGAGCTGTGAGGGATTGGGTCTGCGAAGCATCTCAGCTCCTGCTCTCCCGTTGGGGTGATGGAGCTCACCGTCGCGGTCTTGATGTCGCCCTGACCGACTTGG
Organism: Saitozyma sp. JCM 24511; assembly: GCA_001600855.1. Taxonomy (NCBI): domain Eukaryota; kingdom Fungi; phylum Basidiomycota; class Tremellomycetes; order Tremellales; family Trimorphomycetaceae; genus Saitozyma; species Saitozyma sp. JCM 24511. The sequence goes on along the minus strand of BCLC01000008.1, from coordinate 67,067 downwards.
CCGGACGCGAAGACCAGACCGGGCACCTTGACCGCCGGCGCTGAGACAGTGAGCGTTGTGATCCAGCGCAGGTCTCAGGTACCGGGACCGGCTGACGACCCACAGTTGTGCGGCTTAAGGGGGTACTTGTCGTTTCCGATGATCTGCTTGGACATTTTGGTTCTAATTGTGAGGGTGGATGGAGGTGGGAGTGTGAGCTGCGCAGGACTTGGTACAGATATGAGAGAGTGAGAGGGAGAGTTGGGAACTCGCGTACCGTCGTCTTTCTTAAAGCGTCAGAGGATCCCACCGCTCGGGAACTCGGGGACTCGCGATTCACTCGGCATCTCGCATTCGGGGTTAATCACTCGGGATTCGCCCTCGGGGTCTCGCGTACTCTGGGTCGACGCGACGAGCAGTGGTCATTCAGTACACTGACATGGCCCCGAGGACCCGGCGACCACCGAGTCGCGAATGCATACAAAAGACGAGCGATGTTGAATCGGCGATGTTAAACAACCTCAACACCACTTGACCCTTGTCACAACCCATCACCCGCATTACACTCCGTGACCATGGCTGCACTCTTCAATCCGCCCGCGGCCGACCTTCCGGGAAAGCCCTTCGTCGAGCAATGGATCCCCCCCTCCACCACCAAGCTCGACATCGACTGGGCCCAGCTGCGGACGATCGAGCTGTCTCTGCTCGACAGCCCGGACCCAAAGGTGGTGCAGAACCTCGTCGACACTTGCCGCGCCGCCATCCGAGATGACGGCTTCATTTTCCTCACCGACTACGGCGTCTCATACGACCAGGTGAGCAGAATTGAGATGGGCTGGTTGCTGTCATGTTGACCACGCTAACCCGTGTCTAGCTGCATCGACAATTTAGCATCGCCCAGTACCTCCACCGCAACATGAGCGAGGAGGACAAGGAGCGTCTGCATTGGAACCCCGATGAGTCTGGCACCTTTGCCGGATGGAAGCCTCGGTTCGGCTGGAGGGTGAGTCGGCTGGGTACTGTCGTTAGACAGCAGCACTGACCGGCATGGCAGCGTGACAAGGGCGCCCCGGACGGCATCGAGCACTACAACTACTACCAACCCCAATTCGAGTCGATGGACCAGGTCCCCACCTGCATGCACCCGTTCTGGGACGAGATTGTCGCGTTCTGCAACTACCTCACTTACTCGGTGAACCGCCGGCTCCTCAAGCTGCTCTCCAAGGTGCTCGAGCTGCCTGATGACTGGCTTTGGGACCGAGTCCAATCAAAGAACGGGCCCGTGGGACAAGGATACTTCCGACAGGCGATCTACTACCCGGCCGATGCAGATGTCACTGCCCGCGGCAAGGGGACGAGGATGAACGGGTGAGTCGACACCCGTTGGAAGATGTTTCCAGCCTCTGCAGGTGCTGATGGAGCTACCACTAGCCACTGCGACTATGGAACCACCACCATGCTCTTCTCCGTGCCCATCTCGTCGCTCCAGATCTGGGGACGAGACGAGAAGTGGCGCTACGTCAAGTACAACCCGGGCGCTCTGGTCATCAACATCGGCGAGACTCTAGAGCGTACGTGGCTTCGAAATGACGTGCTATACTCTACAGTACTCGCGTTAGGCGTTATGCTGACGTCCCCCAAGTCGTCTCTGGCGGTCACTTCCGTGCGACCCGCCACCGTGTCGTGGACCCTCCGGAGGACCAGCTGAAGGAGGAGCGCCTCTCCATCGTTCTTTTCCAAGCTTCCGAGGGAGACCTGCGGATGGAGCCGGCTTACGGTTAGCGCCCTCCCGCCTTGCCTCGTCGTGATTCAATGCTGTGCTGACGACTTCGAATCAGAATCACCACTGCTCAAGCGAGAGGGGTGCATCGACTCGCAAGGCGCTTACCGCGAGTTCAAGAAGCTGCGCGAGAAGGGCATGGCGGTGAGTCAGAGCCGACCTTTCCCGGCATGACGATGCTCTGGCTGATTCGCCCTCCCAGATCCCTACCAACAGGCAGTGGCGCGAGGTCCAGATCGCCGACTCGCACCACCCCACCGACGCAGCTCCCAACGACACCATCGTGTACATCAACGGGGCGAAGCATCTCAAGCGCGAGTACCTCGGGGTGAACATCCTGCTCCCGGCGTAAACGGGGCGAGATAACGCGACGGTGCAACGGGGCGACGGTGCGACGGTGCTCACTGTGGTGTTTCGTTCGAGATTGTATTGTAGTTGGTTATTCTAGATGGGTTCGTTCTGCGATCCGATGCAATGATACAGCATACTTCAACGCGGCTGAGACACTCCTGCACTTGGCCAAGAGAGCTACCCCAAGCATTGAGACCAACGCGCGGTCTTTGATGTCCGAGTTGCTGGATATAATGATGCAGGATAAGGGGAGATGCAGTATACATACATGGAGCTGAACACGAGTGAAAAAAGCAGCAACTCAACGCGCAAATGGAGGTCCGTTATCGTCACTGCGCGAGTGGTCTTGATGGACCCGAGCCAGCCCAAGCGCTTTGCAACTTGTCCACACCCTCACCTGACTGGAGCAGCGAGACCAGCTCGATGATATCACCACGCTTGTAGGTGACGAACTGAGGCGACTCGCATTGTTCCGCCCACTCGCGAATCACGGTGATCCCTTTATAGAGCGAGGCGGCGGCGGCGGAGTTGCCAGACCGAGCGCTTTTCGACAGCACTATGAGGCCGCAGACTGAGGAGCTCAGCTGCGGGTTGGCTCTAGATACAGTTGGAGCAAAGGTAGATGACATGGCACCACTTACCGAAAGGGTGGAATAACATGGACCACGTGTCGAGGTAGAACTCGCCTGGTCCAGACGCCCAGTCTACTGCTGAAATCGCGTGCCGCTCGATGTCACCCACGAAATGAGTTGGGGGACGGTAGGTCACCCGATCAGGAATCGGCTGAACAGGCCAGAGGAACGGCTGGGCAAACGTGTACTGAGGGCTTCAGCGGGCTGTACCTCTGCAAGTCATGTGAACCTTGCGACTCACCATGAGACCGATGGACAGCAGGTCCAGAATCGGACGCGCTTGGGGCACGTCCAGGCGATACGAGTAAGGCCACGTCTCGGGCAGCTGAGCCTGCCAGGACTCAAAATCCATCTGCCACGACAGAAGGGCAAAGTCGTCGGTAGTCTTCAGACCGAAGGGAGTTCCCGTTGCGAGATCTTCCAGGTCAGCCGGGGCCGAGACAGTCGGTTCGGACTCGCAGTCTCGACAGATTCCACTCACATGCTCTCCCAAGCAGATCGGCCAGTTTGGTCATTTCGAGGTGGAATCGAAAGCACGGGATGACACCAAAGTCCGTAGTCGGGATATGGTCTGGGCCGGGTGATGGCCATGGGGCATCTGCAAAGGCCAGGTCGATGCTGGGTATCTGTCCTAGCCGGAGGGTGATCCTAGCAATGATCAGTGGGTGAACGGTATCTGGTAGTCCGCGCGGAATCACCATCTGTCGGCGATGATGCAGGCTCCCCATATTCGAGAGCGGCGCTGGAGCTGGGCAACAGGAGTGATACGACTGGAAATGTTGCGGTGTAGAGCCTGCAGGGCACCTCGGTTAGCTACGTCGCACCCGAATTCGACCTCGACCCACCAGCCCCATCGCCATCCTTGTGGCGGCATATACTGGCCTTCCCATCGGTCCCCGCCTCCACAGCCCGTCATTCACGGAGAGCAACAAGTGGAGTTGTATCCTCGCCAGACTCCCCATACCCAACGAGAAGTCCATCGAGTCGAGCGCCGTGTTGAGTCCCGAGAGGATACCGTCCCGTATGGCAGGTGGTACCTGTCGGGACATGGCGGGGATGGCACAGAGGATCAGACGTAGTACGGGGGGCAGCGGTGTTGGCGGGGTGGAATTTACGTGGAAGATGCCAAAGTGGGCGTAAAAGTCTGGAGACGGTCCATGTCTGCCAAGGCTGTAGGAGGTCAGCGAATGCAGAGAGTCGAACTGAGAGAGGCAGAGGGGCAGAGAAGCAGGGAAGCAGAGAAGCAGCGAACCAGAAAGGACGATCCCAACCTTTCGTGCACTGATACCGCTGGGAAGAGAGGGATGAAGGCATGCTGGCAGGTTGTCATCACTTATGCAGGTAAGCGCTGCCCTCTACACTCGGGCTCACGGTCAATGAGGATCGTCTCTGATCCCAGTTCGCGAATCAGTCGCTCCTCGACGCGCGAGTACGTGGCGGCGGCCAGCGTCCGCCTCCTTGCGGTCTCCCCGATCTCGGGTTGTCGGCCAATCAACCGGCCAGTGTCCTGATGCCCTTCAAACGCATGGGAGAAGACATCGAGTCTATGCTCCAGGGACATGATCCTGTCCGCGCCGGTCAACGCGGTGATACAATGATCGCGGATCTGCTGTGAGAGATTGGTCGGACCTGTCGAGGAGCGAGTCAGCTTCGCCCCAAACAACACCGCACTGTGCGGTGAACAAGGGCAGGGTAATGTTCTCTCCGCCAACAATTCCGACACGGGACCCACCCAAGTAACCAGGCTCGATGCCTTGCCGGTATGACGGCTCCTGCTGAGCGGGCGTCGCTGACGGGCCAGCGGCTCGGGGTCGATGATCCTGCGAAGGGTTCAGTCGGCAGCAGGCCCGCGTCATACTCGTGCGCACATTTGGTGGTCGTGAGATCCTCTGGCAGGAGATACCGTATCGGCGGCAGTGTTCGCATGACTCGGTCGTGTCATGTGGGTTCGAGTACTCGCACCTGTATGGGTTCAGCGATGCGCCCGACCCGGATGAAGCACCCGTGTACGCAACGCGAGATCATGCCCCATTGACCCACCGTATCCGGTGCTCGCGACAGTAATCGCAAGCTCGTCTCGTTCTCAGACGCTTGTGATTCGACTCTTTGACCACTGGCATCGGTATCGGAAGGGCAGGAAGCGCTCGATCAGGACTCGCACTCGTGCCCGTACTGTAGGTCAAAACGGTCGGTTTTGCGTCTCTGCTGACACTCGAAAGCTGAATCACCTCCGACGTCTGGTTCTGGTTTTCACCGAATCGGCATCCGGCCGCATGACGAACGAGACAATCGACACCTCCCCAAGCAGTCCCCAAGACCCGACCGCTCGTTGACCTGTGCGAGCCTTCTCGCGACTCGGATCGCAGCGACAATGTGGATGGAGTGGTGATGAGCCCGAAAAACCTCCCGAGTGGCCCCGAGTTCCCGAGGCGATTGGCGGGGCGCGAGGAACCGAGACCGCAGCAGGTGTTATCGTCCGCACTCTCACCGGGCCGATCGACCGACGCAGTGCATCATCACAGCGGATATTGTGCGGCTCGTCATCAGGATGCGGGCGAGGACGAGGGCCGAGCTCACTGACGACGAATAGGCGCAGTCTGGATCAATTGGCGGTCAGCTACACAGGTCGAGTACGAAGCCGCTCAATCGGTCAACATTCTTTCGCATGCCGTGAGCTCATCTGCACTCTACAAAACAAACGCCTCCTTCTGATGCTTCCTACTCGAGACCCGTGGTTCCCTCCTTCAGCTTCACCTTGTACTCCTCCACCAGCTTCTCTGCCGGTCCGACGCCAAACCTCGTCGCGCCGACTTTGAGGTACCGGAGGATGTTCTCGAGAGACCAAGTCGCGCCGCTAGCCTTGATGCCAATGTTCGGACCCACGGCCGCTCTGATGAGCTTGATGGCGTGCTCGATACGGTCCGGGTCGTCGACCCGGTAGCCCGAGCTCGTCTTGATGAACCCGCAGCCGGCTTTGACCGCCGTCTTGCAGACTTTGGTGATCTCCTCGTCGGTGAGCCAGAAGACCTCGATGATGGCTTTGACGACGACGTTGTAGGGCTGCGGTGTTAGCGAGGGAGTCGGGTCTAGCTGGAAACTAAATGGGGTTTCATGTGTGAGAGCCACTGCTTCTCGGGGACAGAGCCCCGAAGCCGGAGACCGGAGCGGCGTTTCCCACTCACCTTGGCGGTCTCCACGACAGCTCGCAGGTCCTGCTCGACATACTCCCAGTCACCGCTCTTCAGCGCCGAGATGTTGACCACCATGTCGAGCTCGCCAGCACCCTCCTCGAGCGCCTGCTTTGCGATGGACACCTTTGTCGTCGTCGTGTCGAGACCGTGAGGGAGGCTGACCCAGCATTGGACGGGGATACCAGTGCCCTCGAGCAACTTGACGGCCTGCTTGACGCGGAACGGCTGGGTGACGAACACGCCGCACTTGTACTTCTTGGTCTCCTCGATGCCGTGGATCATGTCGGCCTCGGTGGCGTTGGCGAACAGGACGCTGTTGTCGAACATCTTGCACAGCTGTTCGACGGTTGGTGGTGCCATGGCGGGAGAGTTGTCGGTGTGGAGTGCGTTGCGTGGGGCAGTGGGGAAAGGGAATGGAGGCTTTACGGGGCATGCATGGATCCATCCCGGCCCCACTGGCCAATATATATGCGGTCCAGTGGAACTCGGATGGTCAGCGACATGTGGGTCATGCGTAGTGGCCGTCGAAGCGACTACGACCCGATTATTGCGAGCCTGTCGACCGAGCCGACGTTGGTGATGCTAATCACCACGGCTCGTGTCCGAGGTTTCTCCGCTGACAGAGCCATCCAAGCTATCGTCTCTCAAGGAGAACAATGATGCATTGTGAGCTCTGAGTGATCTTGCCGCTTGGTTTCTCCGCCTGCACGAGGGTGAGGGTGAGGCTGGGGAAAGAGGGAGCGAATTAGGACGCGCAAGAGAGTCCTCATCTGCGCAACAACGTCCCAATTGTTCACCTCACAGCAACTCCAGGTTGCGAGGCTGCTCGCATCGCTTGCACCCGTTGAGATGCGTCAGCGCCGCATGCTTGTCACGTTATGCGCCCATAGTGACTTCTGCTCTGCATGCGTGACTCAGAAGAGCTGAAACTATGTATCCAGCTGCATTCTAATATACTGCAATACTTTCACGTACGGCACACTTGGGCGGAGTGCTTACTTCATCCCTTCATTCCAATGTCATTCCAATGTCATTCCTGCGGCGGGGTGTGCGATTCGTTCATTGAGTCAGTACTTCCGGTGTCACGGCCTTGACGTCTGTCAGTGGTTGACGCAGACCCTGGACAGGCGACTCACTGCACAAAGCTGACCAGCGACTTTGCTGGCACCGTGGCTTGGATATGGCCGTTTCCGTTCTGCAGGAGCGAAGGCATCGCGTCCAGGTCGTGCTGGTTGTTGGTAATGTACGGGACAAACGACTTTGCCGGACCCCCATTGATCGTCACCTTGATGTCCTGGTCTGTCGTCGCGTTGTTGAGCACCTGCAGAGCGATGGCCCCGTTCTCATTGCTGAACGCCGTGACCGTCAAGTCCCCGTCCGAGCTGGTCGCGGCGATCCTCCTCGCGCCGGGTCGAACAAACTTGCTGAACTGGGCAAACGACCAGAACCTCTTGCTCGGAATCACCTCGTCGCCGATCAGATTGATGAGACCAGAGTTGGTGGTCGAGTTCTCCGCTCCGATCCAGTACAAGAAGGCGCTGACGTTGGCTTGGGCGAACGCCACCTGGATGTGGGACGCCCAGGTGAGACCCTCGCCGGGACCGCCGTTGTTCCAGAAGTTGTAAGGGGTGAACCCGCCGGAAAGGTCTCCCCACTCGGTCTGCCACGATCGCTTGGTAGTGCTGAGAGGGAAGGTCGGGGCGGACGCGTAGCCATGGCCAGTGATGACGGAGAGGTAGTCCTCGGCACTCTTGCCGTCCGGTCCCACCTCCTGCAAACCAGCCATGAGCGCCTCCTGGTCGGTCCATCCATAGTCGTCGCAGCAGGTCAGCTGGACGTCGATGCCTTCCCGCTCGATCGTCGCCCCGAGAACCCGGATGAACTCGGCCGCCTGCGTGCCGTTGGAGAGCATGCTCGCATAGTTAGCCTCGAAAGACGGCTCGTTGAGGAAGCCCATGTGGGTGACGGGCACCCCGGCGTCCTGGTAGAACTTCCAGTACTGGACGAGGTAGTCGGCATAGGCCTGCTTCCAGTCGCCGGTCGAGCACGTGGCGTTGGACACTCCGCAGAGGTGCCCTCCGTTGGCATCGTCCCCGTTGGTCTTCATGAAACCTGGGGCGGACCAGGCGTCGGCATAGATATAAGGCGCCCCCCGCTGCTTGGCCGCCTGCGCCAGGGGGAACTGGCCGCTGTTGTAACCATCCCATACGTAGTTGGGAGTAGAGTCCGGGCTACCGGGGCTGGCAGGTTCGATGGTGTTCATGAGGTTGCTGGTGGACGTGTTGCTGGATCCTATACCGTTTCGGAGGATGGTGAACCCTGCGCCCTTCTCGAGGCTGAAGAGCAGGTCGAGAACGTAAGACTGGTTGGTCGCGGACAGCCCGTCCTTCCCCAGGACGTCCTCGGCTCGCTGGAAGGCTTGGGAGCAGCCCCACCCGTCGACGACTTGGTACTGCGTGGACGGGTCCACATCGATGGACACTGTCGGCGTCGATCGGGTGTTCAGGACGGCGGCAGAAGCCGTCGAGCACAAGGCCAGCGACAAGAGTGGCAGCATGGCGAGGCTCTTCAGTAGGGCTGTGAGGGTGGTGTCGCGGGTAGAGCTCTTTGGCAGACGGCAATCCACCGGCGTTGCATCGATGCTTTATACCGTGCATGTTGATACACTTCGTCCGATGTCGGTTCATTTGCGGGCCAAAGGGTTCGTATAAATAGCTGTGGGGGACATCGGGCCACCACTTCCACCAACATGCATGCCAAGACTCGAGGAGCATCACATGGTTGGTCGGTGGCATAAGTGGAGTGATCTAACCACTTGTAGGGCCAACCACCTCCCGAGAACCCCCCGTCGCATCATTACGGTGGATCCGGCCCGGACGGACCCCTGCGGCTCACGAGTGCTCGGCGAGATGCCAGGAGATGCAGTCTGCAAGTCGTCGATACATAGCCGGACCTGATACATTGGTCCGAAGGTGCTCGAGGCACACCGGACACACCCGTGCTCCCACGCATCCTGCATGTCAAGTCCCATGTCGAGGCTGCATAGCGATGCAGCATAGACAATGAAGCTACCATGAACGCTCGATGAGACTTCCGCTCTGTGGTCCCTCGACCAATGAATCACGCGGCCAACGCCGCTGCCACCTCCTGTGCTTCTGCGCGATCAAGCCGACCATCCAGGACAGCGATCTTGAAGCCCCGACTGATACTCTCCCCGGCAGGTATCGCCACGCGCTTCTCCCAAGCGACAGCCGATCCTATCCCTGGATACGAGCTCTGCCGGACTACCCATGGATCTGCTGCCGAGACGGTATCCTCCGGAACCAGGACCAACGTCGCGTCCCCGTTGACGCCCGGGCGGGCTTCGAAGCGCGCGGACCATGCGATCCAAGGGCTGACCGAACCGTGCACGTTGTCCTCACCGTCCGCCGAGGCGGACATGATTACCACGTCTGAGCACCGGGGAAGTCGCCAGAAGAACCCACCGTACCCCGCGTTCACACGGCCGTTTGTGCCGGGACTGCCTAGGGAGACAGGTCCGCCCACCGCCGTCAGGGTCGTACGGAATGAGAGCGCCCAACCGGTGACCGCGCCATGTGCACCTGCTGCTGGAGATGTGAAGGGTGTCCAGCGTAGGGCCCGAAGCTCCCTGATGACCTGGCGACCATCTGGATTCCGCCAGGCCAAGGTGTGGTCGAGACCCGCAGGCTGCGACTGGTCGATCTTCTCCGTCGTCATCGTCCCGTGGTTGTCGAGCATCACATATCCCCGGTTGAGGATGAAGGTACCTCCTCCCCAGAAGCTGATTCCGTCCACGTCCGGGACGGCGAAGCCCAGGCCCAAGTGCCAGTCATGATCCGCCGGTCGAGTCGCGGTCACCTCGACCCCGCTCAACGTCCGCACAGGATGGATGTAAGGGCGTGGCGACGAAGTCGGGTTCGTACCGGCGCCGTCGACCACGTCGAACACGACGCGACCGTCTAGGTCTGCCCGCGCGATCTGAGCATCCTTACCAGTGAAGGCCCACGGCGCCCCGACTTCCGAGAACAGCCCGTCCGCGTCCGCCGCCGCGCGTATCCACTTCTCCACGTCCTGCACGACCGGATGTGCCTCGTCACCTTCGTCCCGCACATCGATCCACCGTCGCTCGATGTGAACCGGTTGCGGGCCGGTCCTGATAGTCTCCAACACACGCATGAAGGCGCCAGTCGAACGGAGTGGTGAAAGCAGGGCGGCACCGCTCTTCCTGTGGGCGATGAGGTTCTCGAGAAGATCCACTCGGCCAAAGTGCTGGGATCGGGATTCGCCATCCACCTTCACCTCTACATCGTCGCCTACGTAGCTGAATGATGCGACGCCTCGTTCTCCAACAACCTCCACCGTCGGGAATGTCTGCACCGAGGCGCAGAGAGTGAGATTGGCCGTCACCACGGGGCCCTTGACCGGCGTTACCCGGATCGAGGTGGTGTCGTCGACGTCCACCGGACTGGCGCGGTACGACTCGACCTCGACCCGAGCGACATCTTGCGCGAGTTTGACGCCAGCGATGCTCATTGCGGTGATGACGGCGTGGGCTAGGGCATTGGTTGCCACGCCGTCCACCACGTCGATGTCGCCTATGCTCTTTCGGCCGACCCATGGCGAGCGCGACCAGTATGGTTTACGCCGAAGCCACGTCCCCATGGCTCGGACGGCGCGGATCTCTCCGATCCCGAGGGCATCGGAGGCGAACGCCTGAAGAGCCAGCGAGCCCAGACTCTGAAAAGCGATTTGGACTGCCCGCCCTGTCTCCTGTTCGAGCCTGACGAGGTCTTCGAAGTCTTCCATCCGGGAGAACGGGGGCTTTTCCAACAAGACGTCGGCGCCTGCTCGCAGAGCCGCGCTGGCGATGGGCGCATGCAGGTGGATGGGGACGGAAGCCACCACGATGTCGGGGACACCTACGGCCGCGATGGCGTCGGAGAGCGAGTCGAACAGCGGAGCGTCATCTGGTGCGATTCCTTCCTCGCCCGCGGTGACCTTGGCCTTGATGACGGGGTCGACACAGGCGATGAGCTGGGCCTGACCGGCGTCCCTCAGACGGCGGATGTTTGTGAGATGCCAGGCGCCGAAGCCGCTGACGCCGATGAGGATGACCTTGGATGTCATGCTGTGTGCGATGGTAGAGGATGCGACGGGCTCATGACCCGGACCATGCCAGTATACATATGCGTAGATCAAGAGCAAACGCAAACGCAGACGATGCCATTGCTATTGTTGTCCGCTGCCCCGGCCTGATCGGACGTCAGGAACCGGGCGAACCGGTGGGCCGGAGCGGGCCGAGGTTTGTGGCACAGCGGGCTCATCGGGGCCCGTCTGGGGTGGGGTGGCGCAAGAGGGAAGACGGACAGTGGGCATTGGACAGTCTTCGGGTCGGGATGAAGGCTTGCCTCACACGCAAGACGTTGGGGGCCGCTGGTCAGGGGTCAGGGCCCAGCTCTCAGCAGTGATGTACCATAATTTGCGTGTATTCCTCTCCGACGACAGTTCCTTCAGGTCAAATCAATTGAGGGGCAGTTGCCCAGGTCAGATCACGTGAGAAGTCTCCGGCAAGCTTGCCCTTTGCTAGTTGGACCTTCACGCGCATTCACCAGCAGAACGAATCGACCCATCACATCTCTGGCTACTGAGAGTTACATAAAACAGCGTCTCACCCTCACTTTCTCTCCTTGTCACGCCCTGGAGTGCTCGATGTACTCGTGCGGCATCTCAGCCTTGTCCTGCCCGTCCGCCTTCACCGCGTCGTTGGCTGCAAGCTGGTCCGCCGCAGCTTGACGGTCGCTGCTACCGCCCCTGTTGCCCCTGTCAAAGACCAGGGAGATCTCATCGAGCGTGAGACCCTTGATCTCGGGGAAGTAGAAGTAGATGATGACGAGGACGACCGAGAGCGTGGCGATGTACACGGTGTAGTACTTCCAGGTGATCGCAGCGAGGGCGATGGGGTTGACGTAGGTGTTGAACGCGCTGAGCGAGGGATCAGCGAGATAGACGCCTACTGTATGGTGGCCGCGGCTGCGACTCACAGTGCGAGGTTCTGCACACAAACGAAGATGGCGAGACCCTTCGTTCGCAGGTCGTATGGCAGGATCTCGGTAGAGTACGAGTAGCACTGGATGGTCCATGCGATATCTGAGAGAGCGTCAATGACGCTCGCTGATACACGAAGCAGGAAGCTTGCACTCACCATAGAAGCCGAAGAAAATGAAGAGGAACGGGATAACGGCGATACCCGTAGCACTGTTCTGCGTCTTGGCGAACGACGCGGACAGGGCTGTGATGACGCAGTAGGCGCCCAGCATTCCAATGGTCGACGTGAGCCACAAGGGACGGCGGCCGATGCGTTCGACAAACTGGGCAAGGGTCGTTGCGACGATCACTGGGCGGGGACAATTAGCGAGTGCGACGTCGCGAGCGGACAGTCAGATACTCACGGTTCCACGCTGCGAGACATCCGTTAATTGCGCTGACCTCGACGGGTTTTGTGATTCCAACGAGCTTGAGAATGGGCGAGAGATAGCTGACGACTTTTAGCCACTGGCGATACCCCATCCCTGTCTCCACGAAAACAACTCACTAGCTGACCACACCATTGCCTACCCAGTTTGTGCCGAAGGAGATGACGCAGATGACGAACAGTCGGCGCCGGTTGGCCGGAGTGCGGAAGAAGTCCAGATACGAGGTCTGCTTGTTGATCTCCTCGGCCGCAAGGGAGGCCCTAATCTCGTGCATCTCGTGAACGACGAGCTCGTCGTCTGTCCGACCGTTGGCATGGAACTTGGCGAGGACCTGCAGGGCCTGCTCGTCCTTGCCCTGTCGCATGAGGAATCGGGGACTCTCGGGAACGTCGAACAAGACAAGCAGGACGATCACGGGACCGGCGAGCTGGAAGAGCGTCGGGAAGCGCCATGACCAAGTGCTGCTGATGTAGAGACCTCCGAAGCAGATCCAGGCGGCAAACACGCCGCCAACGTACGAGAACGCATAGTAAGTCGCACCGAGGGTGGCGCGGAGACGCGGATGGGCGATCTCATGGAGCAGTGCCGGGGCGCAGACTTTGGTGATACCTCCCCCAGCTCCGATGATCCACCTGGCGCCGATGAAGGCTGTAGGTAGAGCGTCAGGAGTAGACCTCTTGGTCATATGTCGATCCAGCCGCACTCACTCGGCCAGTTCTGTGCAAAGGCGTTCACGAATGATCCCGCGATCTGAACAAAGGAGTCAGCACTGTGCTGCGACGACGCGAATTTGCAAAGACGTACGATCAGGGTCGCACCAAGCCTGATCCCCCACTTGCGACCCCATCGGGCGGAGATCCAGTCACCCATGAAGGCGGTGACCACTGCAGGGAAGAAGACGCTGGCGGTGGCCAGGCCGAGCTGAGAGCTTGACGGGTTGTCGAAGTACGTCTTCCATTGCGGGATTGCCTGAACGATCAGGACACTAGTGATGAGGCAGATAGAACGAAGCACTCACTTGAAGACCGTTGAGCAGGTTCTGATCGTCTGCTTTCGTCAGCCATAACGAACGTAACCATGATAAAGGAGCAACATGCTGTGAGGCAAGTCACTCACAACCCAGGTAGTAGACACAGAGCGAGATTCCCAGACAGTGTAGCACGTTCCTTCGTAGACACGCATCCCTCCACCACTTCTCATGGGTATTGTTCTGGCAGAGTCAGGCGGGTCAGCCACTGACATATCGACTTCCATCCGTGTTTGACTCACCGCGATGTGGGAGTAGGTAGTGTGCTGCACCATCTTGGTCGTTGCTGTGACTGCAATGACTTTGTGAGAGCAAGCGGGCGTTGGGGAAGAAGGGCCCCTTGACGGGTCTCCACAATTATATGCATTTGTGACCTACCGGGTGGAGTGGTAGCCAAGCATAGCGGTCCGAACAAAGGAGCCCGTTCCGAGTGGTCGGATCGGAGAAGCCGAGCTTTCCGAGTGTCTAGCTAGGGCATGCATTGTTGACCCATTGAAACCATCCCGAGGCAATGGTTCGACCTGTAGCCAGTGCTTTCCAAGAGCAAGCATCACGCGGTGTACATCTTCCTCGCTCTCGACACATTTCCTACTGCTTCTCATCGCCCTATAGCTTTCAGTCTGTTGAACCATGCCCGTACCTGCCGAGGGTTCCACCGGTGTGTCGGGTTCCGATACTGAGCGACGCCAGTAAGCTGACGGTCCCAGTGCTGGTCACCGGCGCCAGCGGCTACATTGCCAGTTGGATATGCCTGTACCTACTTGAGCAGGGGTACGCCATCCGCGGCACCACACGAAACGAGAAGAAGGGAGAGTGGATGAAGCAGATGTTCAAGGATCGGGGGTATGACAAGTTCGACTACATCGTGGTCACTGACCTCGAGAATGTGAGCTATCAATGACGCTTCCCGTCCTTTGACTGATGTCGGTGCCAGGACGACGCCTTCGGAGAGGCTGTGATTGGGGTCGAGTGAGTTTCATGCCAGCCTTGATGAATCGAACGATTCGGTTGATGGTCGGTGCGCAGCGCTGTCGTCCACACCGCCTCTCCCTTCCACTGGAACGTCGAGAAGCCGGACGACTTCATCAAGCCCGCCGTGGCCGGGACAGTGTCAGTCCTCAAGGCGGCCAGCAAGGAGCCCCGAGTCCAGCGTATCGTGATCACCAGCTCCTACGCCTCGTGAGTCGTCTCCACTCTGCGACAGAGGGTCAATCTGATCGTCTACTAGCATCCTCGAGAACAGGGAGCCCGGGAGCACCACCTTCACCGAGGCGGATTGGAACCAGCAGTCGATCGACGAGGTCAACGAGAAGGGCGTCGATGCCTGGCGGATGCACTGGTACAGAGCCAGCAAGACGTTGGCGGAGAGGGCGGCCTGGGACTACATGGAGCAGAACAAGCCGACGTGAGTGAGGTGGTCGCGCTGATGTTTTCCGCTCCACTAACAGGAGTGTCCCAGGTTTGACCTCGCCACCATCTGTCCACCCTATGTTCTTGGACCCATCATCCACGAAGCAGCCTCGCCTGACTCTTTGAACACCTGTGAGTGAACGGCACTCTGTATGCAAGTGTATCCTGACGGTGGCCCTCGCATAGCCATTGCAAACTGGTACTCCTTCCTCACCGGCCAAAAAACCGCGGAGGATGCCACCGCCCCCGCAGGTATCCTGTGCGACGTGCGAGACGTCGCTCGTTGTCACACCAAGGCCTTGTTGCTGCCGGAGGCTGCGGGACAGAGGTTCGGCATCGCGACGCGTAAGTGACTTCTTACCGGGAATCCCTGAGTGCAACTGACCAGCTCTACGAATAGGCACATTCACCCTCCAGGTCCTCCTTGACCACGTCCACGACCCGTCCAAAGCCCATCTGTTGTCCGTCTTCCCCAAGACTGTTCGCGGTGTCCCAGGCAAGGAGGTCCCTCCTCAGAACTGGTTCGACTGTTCGAGATCGCTCAAGACGCTCGGCATCACTCCGACCCACGAAAGCAGGACAGCGTGAGACTCGCGACCCTCTGCCTTGCCGCACGCAGCGCTGACAGCTCGTAGGATCGACATGACCGAGAGTCTGCTGGAGAGGCAGAAGAAGTGGGATCAGATCCCGAATGGATCCTCCATGTAGATGCAGCTAGACAAATGCGTGTGACCCGCCTGGCCCCTCCGCCTTGTCGTGATACCACTGTAGACGCTGTAGAGCATGCATGCATTGCTGGCTGCGGTGCAGCGTACCAGGACCACTTATCGCAGCCAACCAATTGCCACGTCAAAACGGTGGCCCGGTGACCGGCTGGCTCGGAGCCTCAACCGAGAGCGGGTGGTCATCATCTACCGATGTTCCGAGTTGACATCTTTTAATACCTCGGGACACGTTCAGCATGTCCGATCAGTTGCGGAGGAGGTCGACCAGCAGCAGTGTCGCAGAGTCCTCCCAGGGCCCGAGCAAGGTTCGCAAGGTCCAGAGCAGTGGCTCTGGAAGGATAAGGCGAGCGGCAAGGGGTCAGTACCGAGCGGCTTGGTTCCACACTCGATCAGTCGATCTCGTCGGTGTCTCTCGCTTACCTGAACAGCTTGTGATCCATGTCGCAAGAGCAAGCTGAAATGTCTGTCCGCGGAATCAGCTGCCGAAGACAAGCGATGCGCGCATTGCGCCAAGATGGATCTCGTATGCGAATACACCAACCCAGCGCCATCACACGCCGTGTTGGACGACGGCTCGGACTTCGCGGCGGGAGGACAGGATGGCAATCAGAGGCTATCACAGCTCGAGGCGAACGTCGCCAAGATGCTACAGATGCTGCAATCCGGTGCCGTCTTCGGCGGATCAAGCAGCCAAGGGCAACCAACAACCGCGATGGAGTCGACCATGGAGTCAGCCATCTTCCCTCCCCAACCACCGCAGGGCTACTACCCGCCCGATCCATCTCCCATGCAACAGTCGTCGATTGGCCACGCTCAGCCATCCTCCCTTGCTACTATGGCTACTCTGGCTCTTGCAGGAGAATCATCAAACATAGGCAATTCCTCCGAGTTCGACCAGTGGTTCCCGCAGTCGGAGATGTCTGGAGGCAGTCCGCTCGGTCTCTCGAGAGATACCGGTTCAAGCTTCGGGATCACAAACAACGCTTTGCCCACGAGGGTAGCGTATGATACCGGCTCTGGTACTTTCGCGCACTCTTCGAACTCACCGATACACCGCCGCGTCGAGTTCGCCCCGACGGGTTTCTCGGTATCGCCCAACGCGCCGTCCGACACCGCCAAGTCGCACAAATCCGGCTTGAGCCAGTCCGACCCACACTCTCTCCCCAACGATGAGCAGTACAATCAAGCCCAAGCACGGCCCCTCCCCAAGGTTCCCGCGGCTAGTCGGATGGCTGCGTTTCGCGACTCGTCCTCCCACGAGGCGCCGTTCCGGTCCTTGACGTATAACCCGGACTCGTACCGAAACGTCGAGATATCAGAGGAGGGCTCTGGCGACGGTCGGACCGGTGGTGCAATGAGTGGCACGCAGAGCAGGAACGGTGTCGGAGGAGGGGAGGGAGGGAAGACACCTAAAAGGGGTAGAGGCGATCCCATTGACCGGGGCGTTTTCGTTGAGAAGGAGGCGAGGGCGCTGTTCTCTTTGTGAGTACCAACGGGTCATCCACCATCGCGACGCGCGACACGCCTGAACGTATCACCACGCTGACGTGCGTAGCTTCCGAGACGAAATATCCTTCTTCTTACCCGTGTGCGAAGAACCCATGACGTTCGACTCTGTCCGCCATCGATCCTCCTTCCTGCTTTCCGCCATCCTCGCCGTCGCATCCAAGTATTGTTGCGCTACAACGAGGGCGTACAGTGCTGTTGATGATGCCACTGCTGGCCCGTTCGGCTCGACCCCAGTGCCAGATCTGGCCAGTCATGCGAGACATGGTGTTCAACCCATCGCCGAGGAGCAGTGGCTCCGGATCCGGGCACTCGCCATGTCGAGCTACTTCCAGGCGCTCATATCCAAGGTACACTGCCTAGGTGGGTACACGCGAGACTGTGGTTTCTGAGCGAAGGCTCACCATGGGCTGCGTTGTAGAGGATGTGCAGGCCACATTGCTCTTGTGCGCCTGGGGTTTGCACGACCGAGGCGCGTCCCCCGATCCCTGGCTTCTTACCGGTTCCGCCTACAGACTGGCCAGAAGATTGGGCATCCACCTTGCAACGGCAACACTGATGTCCGGAGCGACCAAACCTACTGCAAGGCTGGTCGCCAGCTGGAAGACGTATCTCTGCCTGTACGCCTTTGACCGGTTGTAAGTCCTTCGAAAACCACCGGCCAGGGCTGACCCGCCCCAGTCTCACGGTAGGGTTCGGGCGCCCCGAGACCGAGGGTTTCGATCCGTCGACTATCGACACGTCACTCCTCCTCACCTACCTCCAGTCGGACGATGCGGGTCGGTCGTCCGGTCTGGGACTTCTCTGCTCGCAAGACTCGGCGGCGTGTATAGCGTCGTATGTGGAGTTGGCCAACATCGCACGGCAATATAGCCGTTTGGTCAACGTCACGCTCAAAGCGGACCCGTCCACTTGCCTCAGGGAGATGAACAGCATCGGCGGCGGACTAGACGCGTTCTCCAGCAGATGGTTCTGGGCTCGTGAGTACTCAGGTGGCTATCAAAGTGGCAGGCCCGGCTGTCTAATCCGCACGCAGGATCACCAATTGCAGGCAAGCTCGGTCTGTCGATGCGTCCGGTCAAGATGCTCTACAATCATATACGCCTCTGCCTCCATTCAATCCCGCTCAAGCCGATCTCCCATCCCGACAGCACGCAGTTTCTGCAAAAGACAGGCCTGCTCGATCCTCCGGGCGCCTTGTTTCTCTCCAAGTGTTTGAAGAAGGTCCGTCAGCTCCCCCTTTCCTCGTCATCCATCCGCTGCCTCACGACATGTCGCGTCCTGCCTTTGTCCCCACGCCGTGAGGTCGCTGACACGTGGCTATCCAGGCGGAGGATTCCGCAGCGGGAATCATTCAGGCTTTCGCCGACGACCTGCGTGATGACATTGACCCGGTTCTATGCTACGCATACGACTACGCCTTCATGGTCCTCTCGCACTCCGCTGCAGCCTTGCTCAGCCTCGCCACCGTTGGAGTTTGCGGCATAGACAACCCCGATTTGGTAGTGATCAAACAGCCGACAGACACGACACCTAGACCCCGTCGCGATGGGGCAATGGATCGCGTCACGGCGATGCGATACTGCGGGATGGCTATCACCGCTTTGGTCGAGACGAACCGATCGGCAAACTTCTTCTCGTGGGACATGGCGGTGAACCTGAGTCTGATAGCCAAGGAGACGGGCATGGTGCTGGCCGAATGGACCAATGAGAATGTAATCAAGACACTTGAGGCGAGGACTGCAGAGTGAGTCCTGCCGCATCCCGTTGGTATCAGATGGAATGGTAGACTCATACACATCATTGCAGATCAGAAAGCAGTATCAGTCTCGTTCCACCGGCGGACGTAGAAGACCTGCCCTCAGCTCCAGATTTCAATCTGTTCACAGACCTCGACATGTTCCTGCAGCCTGGGTATTTCGATGACAATGGCTTGTTCGGCAATGCCTTTCAGATGTAGACCATGCATCATGCTCCATCGTCTCGACGAGGCAGAAGTTTCCCAAACACACAAGGCACATGATGCATTTGTTGAGCTGGCAATGAGCCGGTGGCTTAAAGTCCTCACTTCATAGGACTAGTCTGTTCTGCTGCACATCCTCTCCAAGGGTCGTTCAGCAAGAGCTGTCCCTTCTCACTCTGCCAGAATGACCCCTGAGGACACTCGAACTTGGCAAACGCCTCATCGGTGATCCGACATGAGTATCCGGGTGCCGTGGGCGCATGGAAGTGACCGCCGCTGAACTCGGCGGGGTCGGTGAAGTACTCGTGGCAGTGGTCGGTGTACTCTGAGAGCGACATGTCAGCCAGGTTCGCAATGGAGCAAGCGTCCACTTGACTCACCGAGGATGGACTGCTTCCCCGAGATGGCAACAAAGTCAAAGTGGGAGATGTGGTTGCACAGTTCTGGCATTCCAGTGCCACCCGAGTGCGGAACGACCGGTACCCCAAACTTGGCAGCAAGGAGACAGACCGACAGGATCTCGTTGATGCCCGACAGTCTCAGCGCGTCCAGTTGCACGGCGTCGATCGCCTGGGCCTGCAGAAGCTGCTTGAACATGACTCGGTTGTTCACGTGCTCGCCAGTAGCCACGCCAATACCGTGCGGTTTGAGGGCCTTGCGGATGCGAGCGTGGCCGAGGATGTCGTCGGGGGAGGTGGGCTCCTCGATGAACCAGAGGTTCAAGTCGGCGAGCTTGGGCATGTAGTCTATCGCTTCCTGGCGAGTGTGAGCAGCTGCGGGAAGACGGTTCCACTCAGGCACTCACATCGACATCCCAAATCTGGTTCACGTCTACCATCAAGACGGCAGACTCGCCTGCAACCTTGCGGACCATCCCCAGACGCTTCCGGTCGGTCTCGAGTCCCAGACCAGCTTTGAGCTTGAAGTGGCGGAATCCCGCATCGACCGCCTTCTTCAGTCCGGCCTCTACCTGGGCGTCCGAGAGACCAAGCCAACCGACACTGGTGTTGTAACCAGGGACCGCCTGGACCAAGTGTCAGTATTAGGGCTCTCCAGCTGGAGAAGGCTGCGAAAGACGCCCACCTTGTTCTTCAGAGCCAGGTCCATCCTCTCCTGCTTGGTCTTCTCCTTCTCCTTCAACATCGCCAAGGCTTGCTCCGGGGTCAACTCGTCGGTGATATACCTGAAATCGATGACGCTGACGAGCTGCTCCGGTGTGAAGTCCGCCACGAGCTTCCAGAGGGGCTTGCCCTCGACCTTGGCCCAGAGGTCCCATATGGCATTGAGGATGGCGTTGGACGCGAGCTGTATCACGCCCCGCTGCATTCTCCATCAGCTGGGTCTACCTTCTTTGCCCGTGGTCACAGCGCACCTCGGGTGACATGAAGCGGGTCTGGCCGCCCAGGAAGTTGCGGTGAGTCTGAGCAAAGTTGGACGTGAGGCTGGACAGCTTGCGACCGACGAAACGAGGCGCGAGGCACTTGATCCCAGCGCAGAGGACCCTGTTCATCGAGTCAACCAAGACACTCTTGCAGCCATGTCGGATGGAGCCCGCGACCTGGGTCCGCCGAACTGCCGTACTCACTCATTGCCTTGCCCGTTACTGAAGGACCATCCGATGCCCTGCAGATCGGTATCGGTGTGGTAAACGATATAACCATGGGCATTCTCTCCGGAGGTGCTGTACACGACTTCAGCAGCGTGTCACTGTCACTTGCTACGTCGCGCCGACCACCCACTTCATGGGATCACTCCCAATCGCGTCGAGCGAGGTCGGGAACCTCAGGTCGCGGATGGTGAAGCCGGTGATGGTGGGGTCGACAGGCTGGGCGTTCGTTAGTCGACGGTGTACGACGCCGCATGTGGTACACCGTTCCTAGGGGTCGACGACTCACCATGATGGCTACGATGTGAACGCTTGCAGGAAATGATTGGGAGATGATCTGGTGAAGTACAATGGACGCAAGATGTGCGTGACTGTCTCAGCGGAGGTTAGCTACTCGGATACTCGCACTCGGCAAAGCCGTCCATCCGAACGGCCCCTTCTTCCCCGGCCCGAGTGAAGCCGTCACGGTCCGACCACACACGTGACCTGCCGTCGTTCAATGTGGTCCAGCTACGTGTATGAACTCGCAGCCTGCTCCATCCAAGGGAGGGCGACGCCAGGAGGCGAACCGGTGAGCCGAGCAGGGTAGGCCGCAGATGAGCGAGCGGACGAGAGATGAGGATCCACTCAGTCTGCCGAAGGGCAGTACCTCAGGCGTCACGTGACTCGCACGGCATGTCGCACCTACTTGAGACCTCTCTTGCATAGCAGTCCGTCGTACATACAAGACAGCAACCCTGACAGTTCCTCTGTGATTTTACTACCGTCTCTCGCCGCCTGGGCAGCACTTTACATCCCTTTCGCCCACCCGGAGGCTACCTGTCCCCCGCCACACCGCCGCACATGTTTCGATTGGCCTGCCGCAGCCATCTCCCTTCCCTCAGGCCCTTTCCACCCAGCTCTCAGGGTTGATCTTGTCGGAGGCCTTCTCGTCCGTCGCAGCGGTCGAGCCGGCAGCCTGTCGGCAAATGTACGAGACGATCTCGTGCTTGGCCTCGAGCTCATCGTGCGCGGCCTGGGTGTGGAAGACGGCGTCCATCTCCTCGAGGGTTTTGCCCTTTGTCTCTGGGCAGAAGAAGATCGTCCAGATGAGAGAGAGGATGGAGAAGGCGCCGAAGAAGATAAAGGTGCCAAAGCCGATGCCCTCGATCATCGGAGGGGTGATCAGACCGATGATGAAGTTGAAGAACCAGTTGCAGCAGGTGGTGATGGCGACGCCCTTGGCGCGGCGGGACGACGAGTGGACCTCGGCAGGCATGGCCCACGGCACGGGAGACCAGCCGATGCCAAAGAAGAACATGAAGGCGAAGATGAAGCCGACACCGGCCCAGGCGGCCTGAGGGTGGTCGTTCCACTGACCGTTATACTTGCCGATGAGGCCGGCGACGATAAAGTGCGAGCAGGTGTTGCCGATGGAACCGACAATGAGCGGGGGCTTACGGCCGACCTTGTCGAGGAAGAAGAAGGCTGAACAGGTCCCGATCATCTGGATGATGTTGAGTACGCCAGACATGTCGATCTGCATTTGCGTGTCGAGGCCCAGCTGCTGGAAGAGGGTTGGGGAGTAGTAGATGAGCTAGCAAGCGTTAGTGGGTGGTTGACGTCTGCCGTCTCTGAAGGGGACATACCGCGTTGATTCCCTGGAACTGCTGGAACACCATGAGCATGACACCGATCATGGTCTTGCGGAGGATGCCCGGGCCGAACATGTCAACCCATGAGGCGACCTCGAGCTTGAGTTCCGAGCCGAAGGAGCCGTCCTGAAGCGAGGGGTGTTTCTTGACAATGACCTCGCGCGCCTCGATGGCGTCCGCACGAACCATTATCCACTCGGCCTGGAGGCGCGGGTCGGTGAGCGGCAAGTTGCGAAGGCGAGCCAGGGAGTGGAGAGCATCGGCGTCACGGCCAACCTGCACCTGCCATCGGGGCGAGTACGGAAGGAGGTAGAGACCGATGAGCAAGGCGGCGCAGGGCACGATCTGGATGGTGAACGGAAGGCGGAAGCACCAGGTGCTCTCAATGTAGCGGGTTCCGTAGGTCTAGACGGAATTTAGCCTTGCCCACAACCTGGGGGTACGCTCGAGACTCACAATGTAGAACATGATTACGATTCCAATGACGATCGAGGCGCCTTCGAGCACGAGGAAAGCGCCGCGGACATTGGGGGGCGAAATTTCCGAGATGTACATGGGCGCGGTGGACGAGAGGACACCGATCCCAATGCCACCGATGAAGCGACCGATGGTGAGCTGAGCGTAGCTGCTGGCGGACGCCTGCAGGACCGAGCCGACGATGAACCAGACCGAGCCGATGGCGATGGTCTTCTTTCGAGAGTAGCGGTCGGCGAGGAAACCCGACTGGAGAGCTCCGATGAAGGCACCCAGCTCGAGCAGACCGGTCATGACGCCCTTCTTGAGGCCGGCACCGGGGTTGTTGCCGTCGATCTCGGGGAATGTCTGGAGGAACTGTGGCATGGTGTAGACGATGGAGAGGATACCTTGGTCGAAGCCGAAGAGCAGACCGCCCATACAGGCGGAGAAGGCCGCGGCGAATACGATCCAGTTGGCAAATACATCCTTGAGACCTGCACGAGATGAGTCCTGGCCAATGGATGCGGTGGAGGGCAGCGCTCACCATTTCCGCCGAGCGAATCAGCCAGGAGCTGAACGTCCTGGACGTATCTGGGCGTGTCGGGGTGGAGCTCGATACCGAAAGATTCGAGCGACGGGATCTCGTCGCGGGTGGGCGGGTGTGTTCGGCCCATGATGAGTTGAACTGCTGCAAGGGATACTAGCGGGCGAGGCGAGGGTCGTCGACTGCGGAAAGGGAAGAGCTGTGGGCTCCACGAGTGGTGTGTGGGGTCGACTTGGGGTTGCCAAGTGCTCAGATTATATACGTCTATGACGGATCACTGACGTGAAACCCACCGACGATGGAACGGCCGGTTCAAAGAAAAGTGGTCCTACACAACTACGTGCTACGTACTACTCGCCACGACATCCCCGTACCGGCCCCGGGTCCGGTGTTAAACCCCCGACAGTGTCTCCGGTCGAAGATCAGTAGCCGCCGGGCCGCATTGTCTGGCCCCACAGGCACAACCCCCCGTGGGTCAACGTGCTCCTCAGCGGAAGGAGTTACAAGGGGCCCGGAGTTTCCAGGCGACTGGCCATTCAAACCCGCCTTACCCCCGACTCGGACATACTGAGAACTCCACCGGTGATGTTGTCCGGCGTTCCTAACGGGGTACACCCACATGGCACTCTCCGGCCACAGAGCTCCGGGAGTTATCGCCGGAAGATGTTCAACGCCGGGAGTCTTCGCCGGGAGGCAAGTTGACGCGCCGTGTTGCGACGAAGACAGCCCAGCTATAATCGTCGAGTTGAGAAGCGTTTCCACATCTCAGTTGTCGCATACCAACCTGTCATTGACCCTCACAGAGACTCCCGCACGTCATGTCGCCAATCGCTGTGAACCAGCCCAACCATCACGTCGTGGACGTCGCCGCCTTGAAGGCCAGCGTGCGCGCCTCTGACCGTCCGCCACTTCCTCAGTGGCCCGATGCTGTTTCCCCCGACTACATGTACAAGTTCAAGTATCAGCACCCTCTCCCTGTCCACGGTCAGGGGGTCGGCCTGAAAATTCCTCAGGATGTGGACGCGAGGTCGATCGCCTTGGAGATCGTCGCTCGGCTGTCCGACGCTTGGTCTCAAGGGGATGCAGATGCGTTCACCAATCTATTCCTGGAGCATGGTGAGCGTTACTTGCGGAACTATGCGCATCGGGTGCTGAAGTTCTTGACAGGTGTCTGGCGCGACCGTGCGGTTTTCACTTGGGACTATCGGACCTTCAACTGGCACTCGGCAATCTCGAAGGCTTCGAAGGACCTCTTGCCGAGGACGCAGGTCTCGGAGGTCAAACTGATCGATCCTTCGCCTTCGGTCGAGCGTCCCTACGCGGACCTTTCCTTCCTCCAAGTCCACCTCGGCTTCACCACCGGCCTAGTCGGCGCCACGGCTCTCATGACGCTCGTTCTTACGTCGCAAGGCTACAAGATCTGGACTCTCAACACTGTTATCGACAGTCTTCATGGCCATCCCGAAATCCCCGAACGAGATGGACACATGACCGGGCCCCACTCTTGGGAGGCCCAAAGAGCGATCGACACAGACTTTGAGGGAATGGACCCCGAGGTGCTGATCATCGGAGGTGGTCAGAATGGTCTCATGACGGCGGCCCGGCTCAAGGCGCTCGGCGTTTCCTCTCTCATCATAGAACGCAACGCTCGAATCGGCGACAACTGGCGGGGCAGATACGAAGCTCTGTCACTTCACCTACCACACTGGGCGGGTACGTTGCGAGCTCTTCCGTGCCGGGATTCGCTTTACTGACGATGATGCCAGACCACTTCGCCTACATGCCTTACCCGAAGCACTGGCCCACCTACTGCCCAGCCGCCAAGCTCGGCGACTGGTTCGAGTGGTATGTCTCGGCCTTGGAGCTGCACGTCTGGACGTCGTCCTCCGTCACGAGCGCCTCTCAGGACGACAGCGGCCTCTGGACGATCACCATCAACCGGGGTGGCAAGGCCTCACGCACCTTCCGCCCCAAGCAGCTTATCATGGCTACCTCGCTTGCCGGCGTGCCGTACTCCCCCACCATCCCCGGCCGAAACGCCTTCAAGGGTACGGTCAGACACTCGACCGAGCACGACTCGTCTCGTGAATGGGTGGGCAAGAAGGTGCTGGTCGTAGGGACTTCGTCGTCGGGCTTCGATACCGCATTCGATTTCGCTCGTCGTGGTATCGACGTCACCATCCTGCAGCGATCGCCGACTTACATCATGTCTCTCACCAACTCGGTACCCCGGCTGCTGGGGATGTACGAGCCCAAGGATGGCAAGCGGCCCGATCTGGAAGTGGCGGACAGAATCGCCTACGGACTTCCGCTAGGCCCGATGGAGGAGATGGGGAGGCGACTCGCGGTGGAGCTGGAGGAGCTCGACTACGAGCTGCTGCAGAAGATGGAGGAACGAGGATTCAAAACGTGGCGCGGCCAGAGACGAACCATGACCCAGACTCTCGGCTTCACCAAGAATGGCGGCTTCTACTTCGACGCTGGCGCCTGCGAGCAGATCATCAATGGGAACATCAAAGTGGAGCAGGGTCACATCGACCAGTGAGTCAGAGAAAGACTTGTCCCAAGACCCATCGCGAGTGAACTTGTTGCTGACGAGTTGGGTAGCTTCACCAAAGACAAGGTCGTCCTCAACGGGGGCAGGGAACAGGAATACGATCTGGTTGTCCTGGCCACTGGGTTTTCCAACACGATTGACTCGGTTCGTGCCACGCTTGGTGACGAAGTCGCCGACCGCTTCAAGCCGATCTGGGGTATGGACGAGGAGGGCGAACTGAATTCGGCCTGGCGAGACACGGGTGTTCCAAACTTGTGGCTCATGGTCGGAACCCTGCAAGCGGCACGATACCACTCGAAATCTGTTGCTCTGCGGATCAAGGCGCGTCTCGAGGGTCTCGAGCCGCAGCCGTACATAGCATAAGCAGTCTTGGACCTCAGCAGTCTTTGTATACAGAATGTTGTCTCATGAACCACTTTCCTGTTTAAGCCACGGCGTGAGCCATTTCTTGACCTTGAACTTGCTGCACACCCGGGGTTCGTCTTGTCTTTCCTCCCCCAAGCGCTGCCTTTGCGGAAGCGAAACTCCCCAGCTTTAGTTTCTTGGCGTAGACGCCTCGCATCCAGCCCACGTTAACAGTTGTGGGGGTCCGTATGCAAGTCTGGTCTGCCGAACATAATGACGAGGTGGGAGACGGGGCGCGCCGTGTTCACCAAACACAGGTGATGCAGTCTCACATGTACATGACCAGCGTGGTCCGCCTCACATGTACATGACCAGCACCACTGCTGCGTCCGAGATGCATGCCTCGTCACCTGGCTTCATGCGGCGGGTCGGCGGGGCCCGGAAATCGGCAGCCCACACACAAGGACATTCAGACAATGGATTTGTAATATTTACATCGATCATGCAAGCGAGAGCAAGGTATTGTGTTGTCGCGAGGATGGGAGACCGTCTGTAGACCTGGGGGCAGCAACAACCGGGGCCACCCGCATCCTGCTCCGTCCTTTCGGAGCACTGATCACTCCACAATCGGCGATCGCTTGCGAGCTACGAGGACGAAGGTCAACGAAAGCCAGGTGTCGACGTCTTTTCCCACTCACGGTCCACGCCACCAGCCCAACTGCTGATCTGCCTCCAACCCGCATCCACTTTGAGCTGAGCAGGGAGTCAGCGCTCAGGTCGTCATCGACAGCTTGAACTCACGTGGAAAGCGTTCATCATAGAGTTCTCGATCAGGAAGACGATGGCGTGCGAGATCTCCTCGGGGGTAGTGAAGCGTCGGGGGAACATCGAGAAAGCGTCGAGCTGCTCTTTGAAGTACTCGACGCGACCACCCTGGTTCATCAAGGCAGAGTAGACGAGTGCTGGAGCCACAGAGTTGACTCGGATGCCACATGGTGCGAGGAAGTCAGCCGCAGCGGTGGTAATGCCCAGCACGCATGCTGTTGCCTATTAGCGCAACGCCTCACGACAAGCCCAGGGGACCGTCCGTGGCCATGGCCGTCACCCACTCTTCGATGGTCCGTACGTCAGGCATCGAGCCGGGGGGTCGTGACCAACAACAGAAGAGAGATTGATAATGCAACCTCGCTCCTCCTCCACTCGTGGGAAGAACGAGTCGAGCTCTGGGTATTGCGAGTTGATGGCGTCTGCAACGGTGGCATCGACGCAGAAGGTCCCGTATGCGTTCACCCTCAACACCGTCTCAAAGTCCTGGCAGACATCAGCGAACACCGCTAGGCGCATCCAGGAGCCAATGATGGTCGCCTCTTCGACAGGACATCTAAACTCACCTTGAGCTTGTCCGACATCTTGGTGGGCCACGGGACGTTAGGGTTCACGGCCGCGCAGTGGACCGCGCCGAACAAGCTGCCCTTTGGAATCACCTTGAGGGCCGCGGAAAGCGCGCCTTCCATGCTGTCCCGGCTTGAAATGTCCGCCTGGAAGTAGAAGTACTTGTCGGCATTGTCAAATGAGGTGATGCGCTCCTTGGCCTTATCGGCCGGAAGGATATCGAAGAGCTGCAAGTGCACCTCAGCATGTCGAGCGCCACCCCATGATCCGTGAGAACTCACCACCGCGTAGGCTCCTTTGGAGACGAGGAGCTTGGCTGAAGCCGCGCCAATCGATCCGAGGCCACCGGTGACGACGAAGGCTGCTCTCAGTGAGCGTGGTCCGTCTCACTTACGGTCATCCACTTACACTTTCC
This sequence comes from Saitozyma sp. JCM 24511, assembly GCA_001600855.1. Lineage (NCBI taxonomy): Eukaryota > Fungi > Basidiomycota > Tremellomycetes > Tremellales > Trimorphomycetaceae > Saitozyma > Saitozyma sp. JCM 24511. The sequence goes on along the minus strand of BCLC01000008.1, from coordinate 39,060 downwards.
AGTAACGATCATTGTGCAGAGCTAGGGAGCAGAATGAGATACGCGGGCTAAGGAGAAGGGTGTAACTGGCTGGGGAAGAACAATGCAAACGATGACGAAGAACGGGGCACAATAAATGGGCCCCGACGCCTGTCAACATACATTTCTCGCGACCGGACATACTCGTCCCCGGGGTCCGGTACCGGTGCCAGGTGTTAGAGAGGACGAGGGCAGTCACTTTGTGTACTGACAAAAAGTAGTGTAATTAGGGATGACCCTACAGGCATCTGCTTGTCGAGCTTGGCTGCGACATGTCACGTGAGTACCCCGGAGACCGGGACCGGCGAAAGAACCGGACATAAGGAAAACGGAGGTTGGGGGCGGAACTTGCATCTCAACCGGGACCCAACATCGTGTCCGTATCCTACGGCGCGTTTCGTGAAACCGGCCGCGCATCACACTGAGTCGAGGTCCATCGACTACCATGGATTCCGGGGCAGCAACAGACCATGCCTTGCTACTGTTATCGACTGCCGGCCTCGGTGCCGGAGGCGGGGCTACGAGCGATGCGATTCGACCGAGGAAGAGGCGCAGGCAGAGGCCACGGCTGTCGTGCGCTGGTGAGTCATCGTTCCTTCTACGCTACGCTGCCAGCATACAGTCATTCGAGGGTCGGCGGTCAGAGCTGATTGGCGGATCGCAGAATGTCGTCGGCTGAAGATGAGGTGTGACCGCCAACGTGAGATCCACGCTCTGTCGCATATGCGATCCTATGCGCTCCTGAATCGACTTCTGGCTCTGGCTGCCCAGCTAACCAACCCACCCGTCCGCAGAACCATGCCAGCGATGTATCAACTGCGACCGTGCCGATCTGTGCGACTACGGAGACCACGATCAGGCAGGTCAACGTCATGACCGTGACCGCCAGGCGACTTCGCCTCGACTGGCAAACTCCGGCTCGAACTCCGGTGACCACCGGGCGCCGCGGTCACTCTCCAGCGGCTCAACACGGCGAACGCAGCGCGAAGATATGCTTCACAGCCTGCTGGTACAGCACGGCATACCCATCCCACCAGGTATCACCATGGCCCCATCCGCGGACGCAGCAGATACTGTTCGGGCATCTGAGCCCCCTGTTGGTGGCCCCGTCGGCGAGGTCCCTGTATCTCCGAGCTTGGTTGGAGCAAGCCAGCAGTCCCAGTACTCTCACTCTCAGCAGCCTCGCCATCTGCCTTCAGAGCTGTACAATCAAACTCGCATTCAACCGATCGATCCCGTTCACGGCTCCAGCTCACTTCGTCCCCCGTCCACCGACCAATACACGTCATTTGGCCAACACTCAGCACCCCAAGACATTTCCCCGTCGATCGGGCTGACGACCATCTTCGGCGATGATCCATCGGTCATGGATGTCCTTGCTGGACCGAATCCAGGTGGCGCCATCGGCGATGCAACGACTTCTGGCCAACTCCCGCTGCTTCCACCTCCCGATCCGCGTTCACAGACGCCGAATGTAGAGGAACACAGCTACGGTACGCTGGTGATCTCCCGGTCGGGACGCTCCAAGTACCTGGGTCGAACTGCGGCAAGCGAGTGGTTGAAAAATGCATGTAGGCGGGACCGATGACGAAGCGAGAGAGGCTGACTCGTTACCAGCAAGAAGAGCTCGAACAACCAGACTCACCACCGCCTGTCGCATCACGAATGCCGTCGCCACCCACCGGAGTCCTTACAGGCATTCCTCAACCTGGCGGACCGGTGCCCAAGCCCGCCTTCCCCTTTCACAGCGGCTCCCGTAATGTCTCGACCGCCGCCCTGGTTGCCCAACTTCCTCCAGAGAATGACGCTCGCACGCTCATCGACGCGTACTGCAGGCATTTTGCATGGCAGTATGTGTGGACTCTTACTCTTCCGACTTGCCCGGCAGGGCAGAGTGATGCGATGAGTTCTGACACATTTTCAGCTTCAACATTGTCCCTCGGGACGAGATCGTCGCGCTCTCTGACGGATTGTACGCGCGCACCCGCGAAGCCGCTCGTGTCTCCAGCCAAGACATCACTGCGGACCGTCTGGCCCTGCTGTACATCGTATTCGCCATGGGTTCTTATTACAATCTGGAGCTTCCGCCGGACGACTCTTCGGTAGAAGAGTATCTCGAATTGTCCCGATCCTGCCTTGCAAAGGGCGACTTTCTGGCCAACAACACGATAGCGGCACTGCAAACACTGGTAGGTACACTCGTACTAGGAGACGAATCGCTAACCCAGGAAACAGCACATCATGGCGCATCTGCAACTGTCAGTGGGATCATCTCAGCGTCAAGTCAGACCATGCTGACGAGTTTCGATCTGCAGAAGCATGGACTCGGGGCGCAACGGCGACTCGTCCTGGCCGCTCTGGGGCGTCACCATGCGCATGGTCCAGGCTATGGGCCTGCATCGGGACGGTGAACGTTTTGGTTTGCCCCCAAAGGCAGTCGAGGAGCGAAGGTAAGTTCGCCATCAGTTCTCTGTGAGGTGTCCGTGGACTGAGATGGTCGCAGAAGGGTGTTTTGGGAGATCCAGTCGACAGATATCATGACGTCAAATTGCTTTAGCCGACCGTGAGCCGAGTTCTGCTGCTGGTCTGGGTACCGGAGCTGACACGCGAGCAGAGGTTCTATCAGTCTGTGTTACATCGACACCGCCTACCCCGCCAATCCAGGACCATCCGAAGACCTGAATGATTTCTTCCTCACCAAGTTCAAGCTCTCACGTTGTTTTGCCGAGTGAGTTTGAAAATCGCAAAGCGTAGGCTGACACGTGTCAGTGTCCTCGATCATCACATGCGTGTCGAGATTCCGCCTTATGCGTCGGTACATGCGATGCACAAAGCCATGTGAGGCAGCAGTACGAGGGCCGCTGACTGACGTCCCATAGAATCGACCTCGAGACAGAGGCCCCGTTTCACGTCCGCTGTCAACCTGTCCTCTGCGCATTACCCTCTGTCTATCCTGACGCGGAGGCGGCCATTGCTGCATCGCCCGCCATCGACAAAAGAAACTTGCAACGGACATTCCAGGTTCGTGCGCGCGATTGCAACACCTCGAGCGAGCAAGCGCTCACCGACGCAGCAATTCACTCTGGCGATCAACCTCTCGGAGTGCCTGATCTTCCTCCACCGCCCGTACTTTGCGCGAGCACTTCACGAGTCGCCCGGCGACCCGACGCGGTCTGCCTTTGGGCAGTCGTACCTGGTTGTCATGGAAAGGTGTAACGTGGGTGTTCCCCCCCCCCTCTCCCCCCCGCCCCCGCGCGCCTCGGAGCCCACAGCTGACCTTCGATCTCTGCAGGCCATCGTGGTAGCGGCATCTCAAATGCTCGCTCTGTACCCCGGCACAGCTGCAAGGCATTGGTGGGTGTGGGTGAGTCTGCGACGTTATCCGCGCACTTCTTGAGAAACTTTCGTTGAAGAGATAGTATCACGCGTTCAATTCCGCGGCCTGCATGGGAATGCACATCCTCAAGAGCCCCCATAGCATGCTCACCCCGTTCGCGCTCTCGCTCGTGGAGACAACGGTCAAGATCTACACGACAGTTGTACGCCACCGCAACTCGCCCAGGATGATGAAGAACCTTCAGTGGCTCGAGCGCCTGCGATTGCGAATACAATCCAAGCTCGCACAAACTCCTGACAGCGCCGCCTTCGAGGCGGTGGCTGCGGAAGACCTCGGGGAAGACGATGTCGACCTACTGGGTTGGAAGACACGCTTGATAGAAAGAGCGGGACAAGGCTCGCAGACAGCAAAGACGGTTGGCACACAAAGCGGCAGAGGCGCTGCGATCCTGCGCCAGAGCGAGAGTCCCCTCCAAGGTGGTGGCGGGATGGCGATGGCACAACAAGCTGGGCCCTCAGGCGAAGACCCGGGCTTCGGACCCTTTGACTTTTCTGAAGACGCGCTGGTATGTCCGCATCGACCGTGGGAATGGCGTGGATCTGCTGACCGGAAACAGATGAACTCCTTCTGGGATCCATCCATCCTTCAACCAGGGGTATCGAGCGAAGGGGACGTGGCGGCAAGTCACTGTCACCGATAACTGATTCACATGCTGATCGGTGCAGTCGCTCAACTGGTGGCTGAATCTGAGCACCGTTTGATCATGGATGCCTTTGGTCCCGAGTCTCACGTTCGAAGCGGAACGGGACAGCTGTATCCCCAATGCATGTTGCTGCTGCGGTACAAGACGCGGACCTGGTGCGGCGGGGTCACGGTCTCAGTTGGACAAGTGTCCATTAGAGGTTCGACAATTTGCCGGCCTCACGGCGAACCGCTGAGACAGCACGACCCAACACGCCGTCATCACTACCAGCCTCCACGCTCGCACGACCTCCCTTGTACTCGTCTCTTGATCTTCGAACGCCACACCAAGCAGCCGTTCCACCTCTTCCCACTGGACGAACCCCAGTCGTTCTACATTCGGGCGAGTAACCAGGCGAGCGAGTAGTGCGTGTACCGGACCACCGCGAGGCCACGTCGAAGGGGCCGTGTATGCGTGCTTCCGTCGCTCATAGATTTCGGCCGTTATGAAAGGCTTGGCTGCCTCGCGTAAAGCCCATTTCTCTGTGTACTCCGACGGTTCAGCGCCCTTGGGAATGTCCGAGGATGATGACGCGGCTCGACGTCGCAGCTTGACGTGCGGCGGGAGATGATTGACATACTCTGTCAGTCTGTGGTCGAGGAAGGGCGTACGCGCCTCGACCGAATGGGCCATCTCCACGCGATCGCCAAGGCAGCTGAGGAACTGGTTGGCCAGATGACCTCTCGTCCACGTGTACAGCGCTGCGTGCAGGGGATGCCATTTGCGAAACGGAGTGCCGGTCAGTCGGCGAGCTATGGCAGCGATAGGGTCGGGTAGGGGTCCACCTGCTGCCTGTGGCATGAAGAGCGTAGGCGGAGGGTTGAAGCCAGCCATTGCGGCAGGCGTGGAAAGTGGGACCCGGCGTGGGTAAGAAAAGTAGCGTCCGTCACCCCCGATGGCATCATACGACTCCCTGATGGTATCTTCCGCGTGTCGCACCAAAGATAACTCCTCGACGTCTTCGTCTGCGTCCGCCCAGCCACCGCCATTCATCGCCGCGATCTCGCCACGCAGGAAGTCGGGCCCGTAGAGGGGATAGCCCGCAAAATGCTCGTCCGAACCCTCGCCGGTGAGGACACATTTGTAGCCCAGCTTTCGCGGCAGGCGCGACAGCGCGTACTTGCCAACAAAGTTGAGGTCGTGGGTGTGGTGTTCGATGTGGTAGACGGCGTCCTCAAAGTCATCTGCCAAGGAGGACTCGGACATGTGAGCTTTGGTCAGACTGACGCCCAGATGTTCGGCGGTCCTCTCGGCAATGTCTAGCAGGTCGTCAGGGTTACTGCAGGACGATTGCCCACATGCCGAGCCACGCTGCAATCATCTGCTCACCGCTTTCATCCAGACCACTAGACGAGTCGAACGCGATGGTAAAGCACCGGATCGGCTCCGTTCCCTCTCCTGAATCGCCTACAGCGACGCTCCCCATGCACTTCCCCTCCGTTCTCACGAGATGCGCTGCGATGCCCGCAATGCTCGCACTGTCGATGCCACCTGACAGGTAAATGCCCACCGGTACATCGGCGACAAGCCTAGCTCGGACGGCGTCGACTAGCCGCTCCCGCACGCCCAGGACCATCTCTTCATCCGATCGGGGGTCGTCGACGCTCTGCGAAGCAAGCGGGTCAGTACTGCTGGTACCGGGGAGCGCGTCGGAGATCGATGTGGACAGTGAAGGGGGACGAAGACGCACGATATCGGGATAGGAGAGATCCCAATACGTGTGTGACTCGATGCGGCCGGTCTGGATGCACAAGTACTGCCCTGGTAAGACCTGCAGACAGTCAACTACGCAACACGGTGCAGTGCTGTGTCCCACCGACCTTTTGGACCCCTTTGAACACGGTCCGTTCGTCTTGACCCCAGCCGCCGTCCGCGATGCTCTCAACGTCCCACTCGGGCTCCCAACCAAACGGGAGGAACGCCTTCATCTCGGCGCCGAACATGATCGCGCCGCTGTCCGTATCTCTCCGCCAGAACAGTGGCTTGATGCCATAGCGATCACGGGCAGCAATGAAGGCCCCATTCCTCCCGTCGTAGATGCAGATGGAGAACTCGCCCCGCAGATGCTCAAGGGCGGCCGGGCCGTGGGCGAGATACAGCGCGAGCACGACCTCCGAATCGCTCGTGCTCCGGAACGGGTACGTGGGCAATGCCGCCCGGTGCGCATCGTAGTCGTAGATCTCGCCGTTGACCACAGCGCAAACATTGCCGCTGGCCGAGACGAGCGGCTGAGTCCCGGCGGGCGAGAGATCATTGATGCTCAGTCGACAATGAGCGAGAGCTGCCCGCCTGTCCGGAGAGAGGTGTATGCCGCGGGAGTCTGGACCGCGGTGAGTCAGGCGATCCAGTGCCGCATCGAGAGAGCCGGTGAGAGCAGGTGCCAGGGGGGCGCCGGATGCCGAGACGACGGCCACGATACCGCACATGTCGCTGGAAATGGCGAGGTGCTTGATTGCATTGTGAAGGTTGTTCGTGCCATCGCTTTGTACCAGTTCCAAGGCTGCCCTCGCCCGTTCAGGTAAGCAAGACAGACGATGACGATCGCGTAAAGCCCGTCATCGACAGAGGGATCGACGGGATCGACAGCGTTGTTTGTCTGTCCCCCTGGGTGGCGGGGGGGGTCATTTAAGCCAGCAACAAGAGGCATCACTAGAGTAGCCCCCGAGTCACCCCGAGCTACATGTCCAACTCGGAGCAAGTCAAGAAGCGAACCTTCAACATCATGGCCCTGCTGGCCAACACAACGGGCCCCTCTGGCCGTTGAGACGATTGCCAGAGTCTCTGCTTGAGTAGATCGTGCCGAGACGACGGTGATGTAGGCATTGGTGTCTGTTTATGATACCGTAGGGATGGGACATTCGGATTCTTGGATCATACAATAATCTATCTAGTTCACTCACCCCGTCCACTCAAATAACTCACGCTGCCCTCGCCTTTGCGATCCGCTCTTTGAATCCCGCGACGACCTTGTCCTCGTTATATATGGAGATGACGGTGGGGTTCGAGATCGTGGCCTGCGCCCATGCGGAGAACTTTGGCGCCCTCTCTGCGAGTTGGGTTACCAGCGTTGACGGGACGAGGCCATATTTGGCGGCAGAAAAGAGTCGCAACAGGAACGGGCCCGTCAACACCTGGTCCATCAGCTAGCTTTCGGGTGTCCCCGGGACGCCGCTTACCTCGACCAGAGTGATCTTCTTACTGCCGTCAAAGTAGGGCGCTGCACTCTTCAGGTGGGGCTCAACCTCCTTGACCACCGCCTGGACATAGGCTCCGGCCGCCGCCTCTGCGTCCGCGTCCGTCTTGGCAGACAGGAGTTTGTTCCACTGCGGGTTCACGCTGTCAAAGTATGCGCTGACGATCCAGTTGACCCGCGCACGCTCCAACGCTCCTGCTGGGGTACCCGACGCGGGGAGGATGCCGTCTGGCTTCAGGTCGGCGATGAACTGGGCGATCACCGCTGACTCTGTGAGGATCTCTCAGTTGTAGGCCAGAGCCGGCACCTTGCCCCTGGGGTTGATGGCGAGGTACTCTGGAGTCCGAGGTGCCTTGAGGTCGATCTGCTCCTCCTCAAAGGGGATCTGCTGCGCGCCCAGAGCAATGTGCACGCGGCCCGCCCCTGGGATCCCTGGTCAGCACGGAAGGTTCCCTATCGTTGTCGTGGATCACCGACTTACAGGGGCAACCGTAGTTGGTGTAGAGCTTGATCTTGGGCACTTCGACAGACGACATTATGACTTGTGTTGCAACGGATTGAGCTGTGTGTGACCGAAGTCTGAGAGCGACTGTGGGGAAGCTTGTTTCTTATAGCCGTACGCAGGAGGGCCAGGACCGAGGGCGTTTGTAAGCAAGCAATGCAGGAGAGCACATAATTGTTCCGACCGCAGTAGTATCTGTGCCGTCATGGAACGCCATCCTCGGACAAAGCCGAGCCGAGGGGGATTTGCCACCGTACTCAAATTACAGCGCGTCTGTAGACGAGTACTCGTACACGTCAGACCACGCAGGCGAGTAGGATTATGCTCGGAACATTCTGCCAAGAACGGCTACAATAATCTCAGACGAGGTGGAAGTGTTCGGGTTGCTTCACCGTACCTCCGGGGGTGAGTAAGAGGAACTCGTACACCAAGTACCATCGAGAAGGCGCTTCCGAACTCGCTCAAGGCGCTGGTATGGAGCACGTATCCACCGGCGCTCATCTCAGATCACCTCGGAGTGAAATTGTGAACGGGCAGCATTCCGGCATCGATCATACCGATATTCGTCTGAAACATTCCTGGTCCCTCTTCGTTGACATTTTACAACTGGTCAACAAGCTTCGGTAGCTCAACATTCACACCTTCCGCCCTACCCCGCCCTTTCTCACTCCATGACGCCACTAGGTCGCAGCGTCCCCCTTCCCTCTCCGCCTCCCATCATCTTCCCCCGACGTCTTCCATATCAGTATCTTTTGCCTCCCGTCTGCTCGAGCTCGGAGCGGTACGCAGACATCTGCCTCGGCGGCACTCCTCTCTCGTACATCTCATCCAGCTCGCTCTGTGTCCTGCCGCGCGTCTGTAGATGTCAGTATTCACACCGCGCTGACCCCGTCACGAGCCAAATCACTCACCTCCGGCAGCAAGAAGTAGTTCACCGTGGTACCCACGATCGACGTCCCGGCAAAGAGGAATAGAGATTTCGTGCCCCAATTGACCGCACCGGCGCCGCTGCTAGCGAGCATGTACGGCACTGTGAAGAAAAATAGTAGCGAGTACGCGTTGTACGTGATGTTTGCAGCGGCGGCGGTTTTCGACTTGAGCCGGGGAGTGGCGCACTCGGAGACCATGCCCCACCCGACACCAGCGAATGACGCAGCGTAAGAGAAGACCCAGAGGAAGACAAAGGCTAATGCGGCGTGGTTGGTGCTATCGTTCTTCGGGAGGCAGCCCGTGATGCCGATCACGAGGTTGCAAATGGCACAGGCAACGCCACCACCGATCATGAGCGCACGTCGACCCAGGACTTCGACGGCGTAGAAGGAAACGAGCAGGCCGACGAGAAGGATGATTGTGACGATTAGTGACGCCGTGAAGGGCTCGCCGATGCCGGCTTGTTGGACAAAGTAAGTGGTATACGCGAACATGACGATGACCCCCGAGAGCATCTGCATGTCGATCGCGAAACAAGCCGCCAGCGTCCTCCGGGTGTTGGTCCCCTTGAAGAGGTCGGTCCAGGCGCCAACGGCCGATGCCGCCGCTGCCTGCCGCTCGATCTCGTGCTTGATGGCGACCAGCTCGTGCTCGACATCATAACCCTCAATACCACCGTATATGCGGTTGAGAGAGTGGCGCGCCTTGTCGTCGTTGTTCCGCCGGGCATGATACCATGGTGACTCGGGAAGCCACAGGAGACCGCCGAAAATCCAGATGCCGTGGAAGGCGAACTCGGTGTAGATCGCGAGCTTGTAGTCCAGTGGTCTGTTGTTCTGTATCACATAGAGGACAACCGAAGCCACGAGCTGTCCGATGGCGAACAAGAAGCCGTAGAGGCACAGGAGTGTTCCACGAATTTGAGGCGGCGCAAGCTCGCCAATGTACTGGAATGCGGTCAGTTTGAACTCGTCATCACATCACTGCACTGACGATGGGAGCGGTCGCCGTGGTCATGCCTTGAGCAAAGCCAAAAATGACCTTGGCACCTGCCCAACCCCCGACATTCGTGGCGGTGATTTCCAGGATCGTTCCCTGGCGCACAGGATGGTCAGCCACGGGTAGTGTTCCGCGAGGTCTCCACTTACCACTAAATAGCACACGGTGAAGACGTACATCCCTCCCCGACGGCCTACGCGATCATTGAACCATCCAGCAAACGCAGCGCCGACCATTTGACCAGTAGGCATCATTCCGCCCCAAAGGGACACGGCTGATGCGGACAGTGACACCTCGCCAGAAGAAGAGACGACAGTGCCAAACTGGTTGATGAACCCTTGGTTGCTGATGATACTTCCTGTTCACGTCGGTGGAAATCCCGTACGGTATATGTCTGAGGGAAGTGGCGTACCTGGCATCTGGTTCTGATAGCCGTCGTTCATGACCCCCAAACAGGCCATCACGCAGAGGAGACTGGGCCACCAGAATCTGCGCAGGGCTCCCCATCGCGACACCCCGATGAGACCGGTATCGTAAGCCAATACGAGGTCGGCGTCAGTACCCTTGATGGTGTCATCACCAGCAGTGTGCTCAAGGTGCTCTGGAGGGGCAATGATGTCCTTGTCGGTGGTAGCAGCAGGGTGACTCATGATGTGAAGGACGTTGGCAGCAAGGCTGATATTGATTGGCGCCTCGTTCGTCCGTGGGAGCGGTGATTTAGAACCTTTATACCTCTGCCACGGACACTCGTCGCGGGGCGCCGATCCGATTGAGGCGAGCCCCACGGGTACCAGGATCGTGCACGTACACCAGCAATAAGAAGATCACACAGTCGTCCAAGGTCCCCCTGGGGTTCTCCACGGGCAGCCTCGGGGGTTCGGAGGTTCCATGAATTCCCGAGCGGAGTGCGTCTACATCGCCAACAGTTGATCAGATGACTCAACATTGTCATCTGACCAAGCAAAGAATGGTGCTGTTTCTCGGCTCAATCGTGACTCGGTTCGAAGGTGACTGCGAAGAGCGAGAGACGACGATATGGAGAGGAATGGCTGATAGAGGTAGCACCGCCGTCGTCTGTACAGCAAGTGGTTTTTGCCCGGGTGCAGCTCGGTTTGAAATCGGTGTAGTCAGCATCTCGCTTCAATCGCGCTACAGGGCGGCCAGCAGAGTGTCCCAATACCTTCCAATGCTTGTATAACTAATTGCAACTGAGGCAGCACCTCCTTAGTTCCCCATCACCATTCCGAACAGCACTCCATTAACGATACTCCATTGACGATAGACTCTAAAGATGCCACCAATTCGAACGGCAATTCTAGGCACGGGGATGGCGCTCAACCATCTCCATTTCCCTCTGGTCAACGACCTCCCAGATCTCTACCAGCTCACTACCGTTCTGGAGCGTACGGACCGCGGGATCGCCCGCAAGGTCTGCGGGCCGAACATCAAGGTTGTGTCCACCCTCGCGGAGGTGTTGGGAGACGCGACCCTGGAGCTGGTTATCGTTGCCACTGCCGACAAGACGCACTTCGAGATCATCAAGCAATGTCTCCTCGCAAAGAAGCACGGTGAGATGTTTTGGGAGCCTGATCGATGACATGGCTCACTGCAGGCTTGTGCAGTATTTACAGACAAGCCGTTGACATATTCCTCCGCCGAGGCCGAGGAGCTCGGCAAACTTGCCAAGAAGCAGAATGTCATTCTTTCCGTGTTCCAGAACCGGAGGTGGGATGGCGATTTCCTCACAGCCGCGAAGCTCATCAAGTCAGGCAAGGTAAAAATGATCCCCTGTCGCTGATACGTGGCTGTCTGACCTGCGCTGCAGCTCGGATCCATCAGCACCTACGAGTCATACTATGATTTCTACCGCCCTCCCGAGAAACGAGATCCCTCGGTACCTCTGACGTGGAAGGATGACCCGGATCTCAATCACGGAGCGATCTATGCAACTGGAACACACACGATTGACCAAGCAGTCTTCTTGTTTGGGGTCCCCAACAAGGTTTACGGGACGACCTGGGACTGCAGGGGAACCGGGGTGAAGGACTGCGTAAATCCTAGCGATATTGCAGTGGCGTCCATGAGCTCCGGATGAAACCACCGCTGAGATCAAGCAGTTTGACGTCCACCTCACCTATCCCCCTCAAGGGGACTCGATCGCCCCTCTTCATGTCAGGTGCACAACCAACTGGATCTCACCCATCGAGCCCCAGCTCAAGTTCGTCCTCAAGGCAAGCAAGGGCGGGTGGGTCAAGTACTACGAGGATGACCAGTGGTTCGCACTCGATGAGCGCAGGATGGGTGATGACTACGGCGTCGAGCCGGAAGAGAAGTGGGGCGTCGCGACCCTCGTCAAGTCCGATGGAAGCTTTGCGACGGAGAAGTGAGTCCAGAGTGAAGACGTGGGACTAAACTCATCATCAGGGTCCCCACCGAGAGAGGCGACTACCGAGAGCTGTATCGCAATGTAGCGGAGGCGGTTCGCGCCAACGACTCGTCGAAGCTGGCCGTCACCGTCGACAGCGTTGTCATGCAGCTGAAGGTGATCGAACTCGCCCTGAAGAGTGCCAAAGAGGACAGGGTTATGGTCAGAGGAAAGGACTATTAAGTGGTGCGACGGTTCAGAAAACGTCGTGATGAAGAGTGAAATGAATCCGCTCTAAGCATGCACAGTTGGCTAGGGAATTTGAGTTGTCCTTGGAGTAAAGACCTACTTGTGCAACCGTTTCCCTTGATACGACCATGCCAGTCATCGAAGCAGTGATAAAGCTGTTCTGCCCCAAAACCGTGATTCTTTGGTCTCATCCCGGCCTCAATTGGATTCATACCAACCCCATATACAGTGATGATTTAGCGAGTGCATGGGTTCTGCGCCTCCGGTAGCAATCCCGTCCAACAATCATACGCGCTTCATGTATTGGCAATGCCAGCTGTGCATCTTTGGGAGGATTGCAGATCCGCAGTGTGATGCCAGAAACGGGTCCCTCGGGGCTCGCAATTATCGCGGGGTGTCGGATACGTCGGGCGAGCGAGTGGTCGGACGTGCCGAGGATTATTGCGTGCATGCACAACTTTGCGCATCGTTCATATCAGGAGCGATGGGGCTCAGACACTGCCTATCCCATCTTGACTCCCTGCGAGAGATCTGCCATTGAGTTGGCACTGAATACCGCGACGATGACCATCGACGCTAACCCAACCGTCGTCGACGCCGTCGTGATCGGGGCTGGCTTTTCCGGCCTGTACATGGTTCACTCCCTACATCAGCGAGGCTTCCGTGTTCTTGGCCTGGAAGCCGCAGAAGACGTAGGCGGGACGTGGTTCTGGAACCGTTACCCAGGCGCCAGGTGCGATTCAGAGAGTCTTACCTACTGTTATACTTTCGACGACAAGCTCGCTCAGGAGTGGACCTGGACCGAGCGCTACCCGTCAGGACCCGAGGTTCTCTCCTACCTTCGACACGCTGCCGATCGATTTGATCTACGACGCCACTTCCAATTTGGCTGCACTGTCACTTCTGCTTCCTACGACGAGCAAATGCGCCGGTGGACCATCACCACGGCTCACGGGCAGACCCTGTCCGCGCGCTTTTTCCTCAGCGCGGTCGGCAACCTATCCGTCCCCGCAACGCCGAATATCGCAGGGATCGACGAGTTCGAGGGCCGCTGGCTCCACACGGGTCGATGGCCGGGGGAACCTGTCGACTTCTCAGGCAAGAGGATCGCTGTCGTCGGTACCGGGTCTTCTGGGATCCAGATCATTCAGGAGATCGCCAAAACCGCCTCTCACCTCACGGTGTTTCAACGCACTCCAACCTACACTATCCCGCTGCGCAACATCCCTCTCGATCCCGACGTTCAGCGCCTCTGGAAATCCAACTATGGGGACCTGATAAATATCACGCGATACTCGCCGGGCGGTCTGCCGTTCGCTGTGGGCAACAAATCGCTGAAGGCTTCGACTTTGGAGGAGCAGCAGAGAGGGCTTCAGGCCGGATGGGCACTAGGCGGCTTCCGATTCATGTTTGGTACTTTCGAAGACATTGGTTCGGACCACGACGCCAACAAGATCGCAGCCGACTTTGTGCGGGCACAGGTCGACGCCATCGTGAAGGATCCCACGGTGGCTGCTGTGCTCAAGCCAACCGAGTACCCACTTGGTGCCAAGCGGATTCCGCTCCAGACAAACTACTACGAGGTTTATAACCAGGACAACGTCAAGCTAGTGGACCTGCTGAAATCCCCCATTTCGCGAATGAACCCGCGAGGGCTCATGGCTGGAGGCATCGAGCATGAGTTCGATCTCGTCGTGTTCGCAACAGGTTTCCAGGCGATCACCGGCCCGCTGCTCAAGATCGATATTACCGGGAAGGGCGGGCAGAAGCTCAAAGATGTGTGGGCCGACGGTCCGTATTCTTACCTGGGTCTCGGCACTCCGGGGTTTCCCAACCTTTTGACAGTCGCTGGCCCGAGCGGACCCGGTGTCATATCGAACGTGCCGCCCACACTGGAGCACCATGTCGAGTGGATCGCCGAGTGTCTGACGTTCCTGCGCGACAAAGGAATCGATCAGATCGAGGCAATGGACACGGCCACCGATCAGTGGATTCAGCACGTCCACTCGGAATCCAAGAAGACCATGTACCCGTTCGCTCCCAGCTCCTGGTACGACGGCTCGAGCTTGACCGGGAAACCCCGCCCGTTCCCGGCGTATACCGGAGGATTCGGGAACTATCGCAGGATCTGTGATGCCCTCGTGGCCGATAGCTATCGAGGATTTGTTCTCCATCGTCAAGGGTCGGTCGAGCCGGATCCGGTGGCCGAGGCGCGACCGTCGTCCTGGTACTCCAAGGTGGTGTCTGGCTCATAATACAGTGATGTAGGGGGAGTGCCTGTATCTGTGTACTATCCAAATGCTGTTGCCCGAAAGACACACCACGTCACCATGTGGCGCAGAGCATTGGGAGTTGTGATGTGCATGTAGGGTTTCTTTGCTGCGCGTCCAGCGGCGATCTGGCGCATGCATTTGTGGTCTCGCTTCTGCTAAACCGCTGCGGTGGAACGTGCCTTGGCGGACGCGCCCCACTTGGAGCTGGCCGGAATGGCAGGTCAATGAACATGGAACATAGGCGAAGTGGAGCGCCGACGTCGCTGCATGGGCATTTGGAGCCGATAGCTTCCGAGGGTGGAGAAGTCGAGAATTTGACATGTGGTGACCGGCAATGCATGGAGCTGCTCAGAGCAGCGCGCCGGGTATTTGGTTCTCCACCCGGGCAGGGGCAATAAGTATGGAAAGGATGTGTGCGCCGCGAAGTTCGGTTCGGGACGACTTCGCCAGCAGATTGCCAAGCCACATCCCCCAAGCACACGCCGGTCGTGGACGCGGACGTCGGTGGTGGGTGTCGCGAACTGGGGTGACATCCCACGATGGATGCGTCGCCCCGAGTGTGCCCCACCCAAGCCCCGCACGTCATCGTCCGCTCTCTGTTCCTCACACCGACAATGCATGCTCACAATAATGTGCAATTCGACGCCCCTGCCCCTCCCCTTCCTTTCCGGTTCCCGCTTATTGAAACACACGAAAACGACAACGACCACGACCACGACGCCGAAGACGAGCCGAAGCCAGGGGCCGCAGCCGAAGCCGGTCGCGTTCGATTGCACATGCATGTCTGCTCTGTCTCCTTCGTCCTGCCTCGGCGTTGGGCCAGCGCGGGCGTGGCGTTGCGGAGCAATTCCAAATTTAACCATAAAGAGCACATGACTAACAATGAAACAACCAAAGAAATTGACAACAGCGTTATGGGGCGCCGTGTGGTGCCCGGCCGAGTGGGTCCGGTATCACCAATCGTCAACAAAACAATATGGAGCGCCGGACTGACTTCGGTGGGGTCCTCGAACGCTAACCGACTTGACCCACCTTGCAGGGGCTGCGGCTGTCGGGCTCGTGGGCCGTTGGAGACCGAAGATTGGAGATGGCCGACTTGATTGGGCGCTGAGGGGACGTGACTTTGAGTACAAATGGGGAGGGGGTCTCAGTCCTCCACGGAGCCGCTCATCCTTCCTTTTTTGTTGCAGCATCGACCACCGCCGACACTACAGTACACCACAACCAGCGGCGAATTTGCCTCCATGGATGACCAGGAGAAAGTGAACGTGGGGCAACCCATCAACGAGAAGAACATCGAAGGCGGCACCGGCCAGGTGCTCGCGCCGGTCCACCTGGAGCATGTCGACCACATCACCAGCGAGACGGAATGGAAGCATATGCTCGATGATGCCATCGCGGGCGAAGCGAACGAGAAGTCGCTTCACTGGCGCGAGGCGTTGAGGCTCTACCCGAAAGCCACCTTCTGGTCGTTTGCCATCAGTCTCTGCATTGTGATGTGAGTTGCAACGTTTATTAGGCGGGTATGATCGCTGACGAACGCAGGGAGGGTTATGATACAGCTCGTGGGTTGAACGAGCATGTGGCAAGCCGACGCGACACTGACGTCTCGCAGTCCTCGGGAGCATCACCGGTCTTCCCATTTTCAGGCAGCACTACGGGGTGTACTCGGGTAACGAGGCAGCTGGTTACCAGCTCGAGCCAGCGTACGTCCCCCCCCATCCATAGCACAGGCGTTGCTGAACATTGTCAGTTGGCAGACGGCTATCGGTCAGGCGTCTACCGTTGGCAACATCTTGTGAGTCATGTGTGAAGATACGGGGATCATTGTGACCTGAGAGCTAACACCTCTCAGCGGTATCTTCGCCGCGTCCTGGTTCCAAGACAGGTTTGGCTACAGACGCACTATCCAAGGGTCCCTTGTCCTCATGACCGCGTTTGTGTTCATCGTCTTTTTGTAAGTCTTCAGAGTACTCTGCGACCCTCTCGTGTTTGGCTGACTTTTGCAGCTCGCCCAATGTGCAGGTATTGCTGGTCGGCGAGGTTGGTTTTTGACAATCGATGTTTTGGGTCCTCGCTTAAGTCGTTTCTAGCTTCTTTGCGGTCTCCCGTGGGGTGCATTCTCTTCGGTAGGTGAAATTTTCAGCGCGATTGGCTCGTCACTGATCCGCAGTCCGCTGTCTCGTACGCTTCCGAAGTCACACCTGTTGCGCTCCGAGGCTACCTCACCACCTACGTCAACCTCGTGAGTCGACTCCGCCCCTGTCTCAAGACTCCTGGCTCATGTCGCAGTGTTGGGTCATCGGCCAGTTCATTGCCGCCGGTGTGCTCCTCGGCGTCCAGGACCGCACCGACGAATGGGCCTACAAGATCCCCTTCGCCGTACAATGGGTGTGGCCCGTCCCGCTGTTCCTCCTTGCAACCCTCGCCCCCGAGTCCCCGTGGTATCTCGTCCGCGCTGGCAAACTCAAGGAGGCGGAGCGATCTGTGCGGAGGCTGGCCAGCAAGCACGAAAGCATTGATCCGACCAAGACGGTTGCGATGATGGTGAGGACAAACCAGCACGAGTTGGACAATGCGCCCGGTGTCAGCTTCTTTGTAAGTGCAAGAGTTCCCGGTCTCAGGGAGTGCCACTGAACAGCACCGCGTAGGATTGCTTCAAGGGTTCCGACCTCCGCCGTACCGAGATCGCGTGCGTAGCGTGGGCCATTCAAGTACTGTCCGGCTCTTCCTTCGGAAACCAGGGAACCTACTTCTTCGAGCAGGCAGGCCTCAGCACCGCCGACTCTTTCAAGTTCAACCTGGGACAGTACGCTATCGGGTTCTGCGGCACTTGCGCGTCGTGGATCACCATGACCTACATGGGCAGGCGGAAGGTCTATCTCCGCGGTCTCAGCGTGCTCTGCGTGCTTCTTGTCATCATTGGAGCCCTAGCCGTGCCGTCCAAGCAGGGTCTCACCGGTGCCAAATGGGGTCAGGCGGCCATGGTCCTCCTCTGGGTGTTCACCTATGACTTTACGGTTGGAGTGAGTGGCTCGGTATTCTTCAACAGGTGCAATGCGATACGGTGCTGACATCTCAGCCTGTCGCCTACTGTATCGTCGGCGAAGTCTCCTCGACTCGTCTCCGCGGCAAGACCGTGGGTCTGGCCCGTATCACGTACAACATTGTCGGCATCGTCGCTGGTATCCTCAACACGTACATGATGAACCCCACTGCATGGAACTGGAAGGGTTACGCCGGATTCTTCTGGGTGAGTCTACGCCTACCTCCCTGCACAACGCGACCCGTTGATCAGCCCGTCCAAATGCTGATATCCCAGTTCGTGTCCTGCTTCCTCTGCCTGGTTTGGTCGTACCTGCGCCTCCCAGAGTGCAAAGGGAGGACCTTCCGAGAGCTCGACATCCTCTTCGAGAACAAGGTTT
Organism: Saitozyma sp. JCM 24511; assembly: GCA_001600855.1. Lineage (NCBI taxonomy): Eukaryota > Fungi > Basidiomycota > Tremellomycetes > Tremellales > Trimorphomycetaceae > Saitozyma > Saitozyma sp. JCM 24511. The sequence continues at coordinate 21,027 of BCLC01000008.1, read as the reverse complement.
CGGCGCGCAAGTTCGAGACGACCGAGGTCTCGCTCGAGGTCGAGGGCGGTCACGCGTAAATGAGATTTACAACATGCTCATAGGGTGTGGTCGTGTCTGTGTGGGAGCGGAGCTGGTGGATTGTCAGCGGGCAGTGATTGGAGAGAGTTGCGTAGATATGTCCAAGCGATTCGGAAGGGATCCGTTACATACTTCAGTGCGAGACATGTGGTGTTTGCATTCGGATATCCGATGCGATGAGATGCTTTCTGGGCCGCACTTGACCGACCGACCTGAGAAGACATTCAGTGCGCCGCGGCTGCAGCGGGAATCACGATACGCGTACAGTGGTAGCGGCATTGATCAGGGGTTCGTGCGTGCTGTAGCAATATCCACCCGTCGACGAAACGAGATTGGATATCCTCAGTCATACACGCAACGCGGCCAGAGGTACGCATGGCTCGTCATTTCGCTCGGACAGAGCTTACAAACATATACACCAACCAATGATGGATGCACCGATACCTTTTGGATCACTCGCCGAACGGCAGAAGCCTGACCAGATCGAAAGGCCCGTTCGCCTTTATTGGCCATGTCTCGTACGCCGAATGCAGGCAATGTCCACTCCATCCATCTCACCCACTAAGCGTTTGTCCAGACAACGTATATCCGCCGTCGACCGTGAGCACCGAGCCAGTGACGAAGCTTGCGTCGTCTGACAGGAGGAAGGCAATGCTCCGACCGATCTCATCTGCCGTGCCGCATCGGCCCAAAGGGGCCACAGCGCCCGCCTTTTCAAATTGTTCCATGGACCCACCCGAAGTGATGATAAACGGGGTCTTGACAAAGCCCGGGCAAATCACATTGACTCTGCCTGTAGTCAGCCGCGCCCACATGTGAGGAGACATGACGTCGAGGCGTACCGTATCCCGTGCTTGCCATACTCCAAGGCAGCGCTCTTGGTCAAACCGATGACCGCGTGCTTGGACGCAACTGTCACGTTGAGCTTACACCGCGTCGACGATCATGCGAGAGCACTAGCACCGTCGCCTCACCGTAAGCAGGATCTCCAGCCTTGGGGAGAAACCCGTGAATGCTCGAGACGTTCACAATCGTGCCTTGGGTCCCACTTTGCACGAAGTGATTGAGCTGAGCTTTGGTGCAGAAGAAGACACCGTCGAGATTGACACTGGACAGCTTCCTCCAGTGACTGAGTGTGATGAGCTACATCAAGCCGCAAGGTCCGCTCACTCGATTGGATATTCTCCCGTGACACGGTGTGCGCCTGGTATGGCCGCCGCGTTCACAGCGCAGTCCAGTCGGCCCAACCGTTTCACCGTCTCGTGTACTGCGGAGTCGACCTGGTCATAGTCGCTCACATCGCAAGCCAGTCCGATGGCCTTGACGCCGTACAGCCTTGATATCTCTTCGGCTGCATCGTTTGCGCCCGACAGCTCGCGGTCGATAATGCTTACCAAGGCCCCGCGGCTTGCCAAAACATCTTGAGCAGGGACATCAGTTGGAGGCTTGGAGCAGACCCTAGCTATGGGAGCACCGATGGCGCCCTGGACTGTGCAGACTCGCCTGCGGTCGCCCGACCGATCCCTGATGCACCTCCGGCAACGAAGGCAACCTTTCCGACGAAATCTCGTCTTGGTGATGGTGTGGTCATTGGCGGCATGCACGAGGCTCCGGTCCTATATGTGGGCAAAGCAATGGCCCGCTCTCCAGGATGGCGAGGATGAAGCAGTGATGAGTGGGTTCGTTCGTTCTTGACGTGTGTTTCGTTGCCTGCTCTCACACCGAAGTCACGTGTCAGCAGGTGTGCACTGAGAAACGCTGCCCTGTGCGCCAGTCACGGCACACGCTCAGGTTTGTTTGTACTCGTCTGTACGTAACTGGGTACATGCGGAACTGCTCAGCCAGGTACAACAATGCTATTTAGGATCATGTCAGGGTCGGCGTTGGACTCGTACACCGTGCCCCCGGTCACTGTGTCTTGTGTCAGTGTAGTTGTGTACCAATACGCCCCGCATCGACCGGAGCTGTCAGGCGCGTTGTCGAGATGCCCTGTGTGTCACCCATACGGCTTGCAGGCACCGCGGCCGGCCGATTCCTACGGGGCGGCCTCATGATGTTCCTTGAGCAGTGGCGCGCAGGGTTCTCTACCGGGAGCCGAGCTTGACCCGTCCAGCAAGCCCAACAAGACGAGGTCGAGGTCGAGGAAGAAATCACACGGCTCGAGCACAGGGGGTTCGTGTCGTCTTCACGACTCTGCTTTGCGCTGAATCGCCCTGGTATATGTATCCCAGAAAACGGCATCCCCTTGAACATCCCATCCCCCGTTCTTTCGGCCTTCACACAGCTTCTTGATCATTCCACTTACCCTAGTCGCTCTTTTAACGTCCCACTGGCAAGCCGCGTCCCCGTATCAACCAACGTCCAGCAACCCGCACGCAACGCGCAACATGCATCTCTCCGGTGTCGTGATCAAAATCACCGCCCTTCTGGGCATGGTCACTCTCGCCTCTGCCATAACAAGTCCTGAACTTGAACGGCTGCGAGAGGTCAGCGGCGGTCGGGCTCCTACCAATGCCATGAGGATGGCCGGTGGGCTTACACCGATGAGGCCGAGGAGGCTGTATGATGCATCCAGGACGAGAGGCGAGTCCCGGCACCATCCAGTGCGAGACTGTTGACCCCCTATACCTGCGGCTGACCAAATCGTAGCACTACGCCCCCGTTCGTCAGGCTCGACGCAGACCACCGAGTACGTCGCCACCGGCCCCGCGTCCGGCAATTACAACTCTCAGAAGCGCAGCAGCGCTCTCGGATACTTCACCGTCTCTGAGGGTGTGCTGCAGTACACTACCGACCAGGGCCTGGCGGCTGGTTTCTTCTGGACCGACGACACCGAGTCTACCCTGGGGTGGGTCGCCACCGAGACTGTGACATCTATGGGCATCGTCGAAGGCGTTTCATACGATATGTATGCTCAGCTGAACGGGTAAGTCCTCATTCACTTCCACCCCGGCGTGGGCCCTATGTACTGTATCGCCACGTGTTCACCAGCTAACTCGAGAGCAGGGACATCTACGACATCCGCTTCGGCCCGGTTCCTACAGGGGCTATCAGTACCATCTTCAACCAGGATGGATCCGATGGCAGTCTCAACCCGTACCTCCCTCCGGCTGGTTCTACTTCCTCCCAGCAGTTCATCTGGGTCATGGATGGCAGCGGAAACATGATCCTTGCCCCGGACTACGCCACTGCCGTCGCGGCCCTGGGTGATTCGGCCACTGTCATGCTCACGCAGACGTACACCACGGGACAGACCCCCTCCCTTGCGGCCGCCTCAGCGGCGCAGGAGGCTCAGCTGGTGAATCCGGTACGCATTTACGCGAGAAACGCGCTGGGCACTGTAGCCGGTTACATGGGCCTAGCCAATAGCGACATTCTTTGGTTGACAAATGTGAGTTGAGATGGGCGCCAGAGGTTATCCTTTCGCACACTGATTCGGGTCACAGTCGCCGGGAACATTCTACGTGCCATCTCTCGGCAATGGAGCCTCGTCTCAGGAAGTTCTGACGGTCAAGTCTTCCCAGATTCTGACTTTCGTCGGCGTCGGGTCTTCAGGGTTCGTGACCTGAATCACTGGATGATGACAATGTTGTTGACCACGCGCTAGCGCTCTCGGCCTTCAGGTCGCTCAGGCAAACACCACCACCAACCCCATCGTGGAATTCGACATCCCTGCCACCGAGACCGGAATCATCTCTCTGTCTTCTGGGGGCACCGCTCTCAGCCTGTACTACCAGACGCAGCCAGCCTCGCCAGACTACATGTACATGTGGGCATGCGACAACGCTGCAGACTGCAACGCAGCCTCTCCGGGGACACAAGAGCTCTGCCTGGAGGTGGTGCCGTCCGGAGGTCTGGCGAGCGCATGCGCGGTCTGGGCCGAGGAGCAGCTCTCCTCATTATTTGTCAACGGCAGTGTCCTGTACGTGTACGACCCAACGGGCACATACTCGGGCTACCTGTCCTTCGATCTCGATATTGCGCAGAGCGGGGCTTCGATCGCACTGACTACGGTACGTGGTCCGGCGGCGTTGCGCTCCGTCCAAACTTGGGGACCTGACGGAACATCGATAGCTCCTGGCAAACGCGACGGAGGTCTATTTGAACAGCAGCACATCTGGTGAAGTCGTTCAGCAGCTTTATTCGTATCCGACCTCTTTCGTCTTCACCTGGGAGGCGTACCCGGCGGACGAGGTCAACGACGGGTGAGCCTAAGGAACCTCCGTCCCTTTTCGAAACAGGTCGCCGAGGTCAGGGACCCTCTGACAACCTTGCCCAGCTCGGCGTTCATAGACGCTGCCACTCTCAATAACGTGCAGCTGCAAAAAGCGCTCTTCAACATGCCGTCCGACCCTGCCACTGGTGGCATCATCACCATGTACCCTTCAACGTACTTCGCCACCGCTCCTACCACTACGGTTTGGCCGTTCTACGTGTCGGACCAGTACGGCTACCCATCGTTCTACGCCTGCCAGACGGCGGCCCGGTGCACCACAAACGTGCCGGGAAGCTACGAAGTCTGCTTGGAGATGGTGCCCATGGGTGGATCGCCCGGTGCCTGCGCTGCTGCCGCCAGTGGATAAGCTAGCTCCAGTCGCAGCCCGAGACCGGGAGGCTCGTTCAGGGAGGCGCGGCGTTGAGCAAGGGCAGTTTTCCAGCTTGACCTGGACTATGAGCATCGTATAATGCCACTCGTTTTACCCAATATCATGGTTGTTCTCAGCTGCTGCCGATGAGAGTCGCCGGCTGCGACTGACCTGCTCAACAGCGCCCCGTATGATCCCTTGTTTCGCCCAGCAGGGCGAAGGGGGGTAACAGTTGGCGCAAAGCCAACGTCCACCGCGCCCTCGTTGGCGGCCATGAAGCTGATGTCCGGCAACGGCGGGGAAAGCTGCCCCTCTCTCGATCTCGGAAGGACAGGACATGCGAAGGAGCTAATACATCATGGTAAAGGCCTTCACGCCCTCGGTGTCGAGCGCTGCGGTAGCCCCGCGGCATCTTCCGGTGGCTCACATGCGTATATCACGGCCAACTGACACATCGAGGCCATTGCAATCAGTCTCGCTATCAGAGCACTGAAGGTGCCCTCAACTCGGTGCACCCACTGACTGTCGCAGCTGGAGTTATCCTCTGGTGGGATGGGGCGTCTATGATACAGTATCACGGCGCGTACTCACCAATCACGTTCGCTCAATCGCAGTCACGACGGACCGATGGACCGACGGACCGACGGACTGACCGTCTCACCTTTCGGCTCATTGTTTTGCCGTCTCGAGCGGCGAAGGGGGAGGCAAACGTGAACGTCGAGGATGCCCACGATGGTTCGAGGGTGTTATGGGGGGGGGGCGCGAACAGGGTAGGAACGTGTCCACTGCCAGCCTTGGCGCAGGAAATTGCCATTCATTCAATACAATTGACCGGCGCCGGGGGATGCGTACGATGAGAGGACCCTGATGGTGGATTCGCAGGATCACCGGGGATCGCCAGGAGGTCGGTGTGAAGCCAGCAATGTTAATATAGTCGTCGTCGTCGTACGTTGTTCTAGCGCGAGGTGGGGACTAATGATAACCCGATCGGTCATCGGTATAGCGGGGCGGGCCGAAGAGTCCTAGCATATCCTGAAACTGTCAGACCCAAAACCCAATGCCGACTACTGTGGAGGTGGAGGGCCCGTGGGGGTGACTCTGGGGGCGAGCCCTTGGCCGGCGTGCGGCGCCGATTCTTCCATCCACCGCCGTGCCAAGCCTTCGGGGCCTTTCTCAGACCTCGTGACCATGTCCATCGCTGCATCTTTCGACCGGCCTGGTTCCAGTGGAGCGTATATATACCGCAGGCGTTCTCACCTCATCCTGTATTCTACCCATTGGTCACGCGCACGATGTCGGCTCCCCAGGTCAATTCTCCACTTGAAGACAAACACCATGACTTGCACGTCGAGGATGTAACGCGAACACAGGACGGTGGCGATGTCTCGGCCGATTCGGACGAGCTCGTCAAGTCGCGTTATGACCAGTTGTCGGTGTTTCAGGCGCTGTGGAAGTTCCGTAGAGCTACATTCTACACCTTTCTCGTGTTTACCGGATACACCATCGACGGTTTCGAGGTGAGCGTCCATGACCCTGCCCTACTAACAAGCAGGTGACAATGGCTGGCAGTATCGTCTCGAACAAGGGATTCATTCGGCAATTCGGCTCACCAAACGCGAGTGGGGTGTACGCACTGAGCACGACTTGGGTTGCAGCTTGGGGCGCGATCATCGTGAGTGAACCTGGCGATTTGTGCTTAAGGGCAGAATGTCGGCCAAATCATCGCCATGACCCATGTCAGCTGGTGAGTGGGCCAGTCATCGGGGTGGTCACAGACAGGGTGCTAAACAGCAAAGGGTCGCCGATCGGTTTGGCAGACGCCCGACACTGTTGCTTTCTTGGCTCTATGCTCTGATCGTGAGTTATACAATCATCCTGGGCTAATGACAGTCGGTCATCATTATGGCAACTTCGCGCGGTTCCCCGGCATGGGTGAGTCGATCCACAGGGGCCTCGCTCATCGCCAGTTGGTCGGAAAACTCATCATGGGCATGGCCATTGGGACACTTCAAGTCACGGTCTACCCTTACACGGCCGAATGTGTCCCCGTCCGCTGTAGAGGATCGGTGATGATGATCGGGAGAGTATGGTACGTCTGGTGCTGAACGTCGCTCACACCAGGTACGCTATCGGTGGAATCACAGCCAGCGTCATGATGACTATGACTGCCAGAAGGCAGCCATTCTACTGGCAGCTACCGGTGTACGTCGAGATGGGCCTCGTTGGTCTCATGGGCATATGCTTCATCCTCATCCCCGAAACGCCTTGGTATCACGGCCGTCGCGGAAACAAGGAAGGGTGCTTCAAATCTATGCGGCGGCTATTCGGGAACGTCGACGACTACAATCAGGAGGAGGAGTGGGGAATCATCTCACGTTCAGTCGAACACGAACGGGAGCTACTCGAGCAGACGTCGGCGGTATCTTGGTCATCGATCTTCCGAGGCACCAATGGAGTAAGTCAACCGCGATGGTCCCGATTTCTTAGCTGATTGCTCAGAAACGTATGTTCATACTCCTGCTCGTGTGCACAGGTCAACAGGTCGGCGGCAATGCCCTCATGTCTACCTATTCGACGTACTTCTTCCAACTGGCGGGCCTGGCGGACCCATTCAATGCGACCATGATCCAGAACTGCGTCGCCCTCATCGCCATCCTTTTCTATTTCGTGGTCATTGACCGCCTCGGCCGACGCCTACCGACGTGCACAACCTATACGACCCTCACCGTCGTCTTGTGGCTCGTCGGAGCATTGTACTACGTCAAAACCGCCGCAGCGCAGACAGCCTTGGTGAGTCAAGTATGACGACCAAGCTGATGGCAGCTCGCGCTGGTTTGTATCTGGCAGCCTTGCTTCACTCTGTACACGACATCGTATTATGTCATCGCCTCGGAGCTTCCTTCGGTTCAGCTGAGGAGTAAGTGTGGTAGTTGCCCTACTTTCGGCCCTACTTTCGGCTTTGCTGACGTCTGCAGTGAAAACCGGGACATTTGTGTGGTTCTACCAGGCGTTGTGGGGTATCGCTCTCACGTACGCTCCTCACGCTCCTCTGTGACGGTGTGAGCTCATCTCATCCTGACCTGCTCAGCTTTGCCGCACCCCCTCTGCTCGGTGTTGCGAACATTCGAGCGGCCTTCCTCTTTGCCGGTCTGTCTATGCCAGTGGCCATCCTCCTGTGGTTCTTCCTCCCAGAGACCAGAAGGTACGTCAACTCGGGGTTCTCAGCTGAGTTCCAGTCGCTCCGTGGCCGAAATGGACGAGCTCTTCGAGAAACGAATCCCCGCGTGGCGAACCGGCAAGTTTGTCACCGAGGCGGAGAAGCAGCTGGATCGTGTTCTCCAAGCCGAGCAAAAAGCAGGGGGCCAGGCGGTGTAGCAGCGACGTGTGCTTTGCGAGAGTTCGAAGCGGGTTTGGCGGATGGGGACGTGTGAACGGAAGTCCTTGGCAACAGTCAAGACCAATCACCCTATCCGCTACCCACGAATCCGAAATCATGTACAATATCGGGTTTCCATTGCACATGAGCGAGTCATGTATCAGCCTTGAGATCAGTCCATAACGCGGAGGAGCTTCGCTCAGATACAAACATTTCGCGTCCCGCCGTGGTGCTCTTTGCGGCCGTGGCCGGGTCGACTATGACTTGACAGCAGATCGACATGTCGCGGAAGTAGCCCCATCACGAGATGACTTCATACCCCGAAGGCCACACAGACCGTAGTGCACAAGACACACACATTCCCATCATATGGCGCCGCGAGTCACGTTGGCCACGGTCCTACTCCCCAACTTGTCATCCAGGACACGTCAGTTGCGCTGCGGACGTTTGTGCCGACTCTCACTTACTTCGAACTGGCACGTTGGATGACACTGCCGTCGAGGACACTTAGGGGGTGCATAGCGCGTCTGTCTGGTCTACGGCAACCCCTTGCCCGTACAACTGCCCCAATGCCTATGATCAAATGGCAAGCGACTGCTAATCTTAGCTCTAAATGGCCCTTGCCAGGGGAGACGGTTCCTTAATTGTGACCTACCTTCAACCGCTCGTTAAGGACTTTCTCGGCCTTGCCGCGCCAGTCGCCATCAATTACTTCTGTCAACCTAGCCGTTACAAACTTGAAAGACATGTTTTCTGGGATGTATGAGTTTATCGGGTGGGTGAGAGCTCCATGTACGGCTGCACGAAGGCCATGCAGATCGTGCGCCTTTACCGAATACACATACGGTCTACAAAGAGTGTAAGCAGCGAGTACGTCCGCTGCTGGCAAGTGATTCGCAGACTTACGGTTCGAGGTCGGTCATGTGCCACTGTTGCGTAACCCATTTGGTTCGGTTATCTGAATCGTTCTCGTCCCATTCCACGACCGGGTTGATGAACTGGTTAGAGTCCGTCAGCGGCCTGCGTCGATGTGAGAGTCAGTCGGCACTCACCGGAAGACCCATGCAGAGCCCGTCCCACGGGCTAGGCGATATCTTTGGCCGTCCAACCCCGATGAGGACGAAACTGTTCGCCAGCTCCTTGTAGAAATCCGTCTTGCCCAGCTGACCAAGATTTTGGAGTCCCGCCGTCTGAACTGCTGTCGCGGTCTCCTCATCATCATTGACCATGCCGGCCACGACTGAGATCCCGAACTCGTGCTCCAAGTCCACGAGTGCGGGAATGGTCCATACAAATTCGGGGCTGCTGTCGAGATAATGAATTTGCTTGGCAAGTAGATAGGCCTGGGGCGGTCTGGGGCGGAGCGAAGGGGCAATGTAGGGAAACCGGCGGCAGGTAAACTCAATGGACAAGGGCAGGAAATAGTTGTCGTTATGGGGGAAGGGTGAGAGGGTGAATGACCCCCCAAAAGGGTGGCGAGGGCTTCCGATCATCAGCCTCATTGTAAAGAGGGAGCAGACGAAGACGCTTACTTGTCCCAGTACCAGAAACTTAATAGCCTCCATGCTTCGATGCCGTTCGGGTTATCTTCCGTTCTGAGGCACTCCTGCTCTTCCCCATACCAGCATCCTTCTATCTGCTCGGGGTCGGCCAGCACGAGACGGGTGTTACGCCTGTACCTTCGCTGGATCGCCGACGTTCTACTCATGTTGGGATTGTACAACCCTAGAGTGCTGAACATGTAGGCGTATCCGTGGTAGTTGAGCGCCGAGATGACCGACTGAGCCCATACGCTTTCTCCAGTGGTGGACGTACCCTCGTAGGCGTCGGAGAACCAGAAAGAGGCGAGGATGATGAGGGTGGTCTCTTTGGTACCGCAACCCGCGGCTGCGTACCCCGCTTCATCGTTCGGAGATAGAGGTGGTAGGATGTCTGCGGTATCGCGCAACAGCCCCAAAGACGCACAGCGATTGAGCCGTGCCGAGACCTCGTCGTTGTGGTCCTCCGCGACGCCGAGATGGAAATAGGAGTGAATATCGGAGAGGCTGTCGGAATCGGACTGTTGTTCTGGCTCGATTCCAAGCAGGACCTTACGAGGCAGCGAGAGGGAGACAATACTGAAGAAAATGAGGCCCAGCGAGAGGATAACGCGAAACAGGAGAATCAGGTATCGAGGAGGGGAAAATTGAAGATGATAATCCCTTGTGGAGGGACGTATTAGTCTGCTGCTTGCGCTCTTGCCCTGTGTCACTACAAGCCGCGTACCTCTGGTCATCAATAGGCGTCCCCTCCTCGAGCGACAAGGGCCGGCAGTGAGGTTGAGAGACCATGGTGGAGGCGAAAATCTCGAGGACGAGGGGCCTTTATGCGTTTAGCCTTCCCTGGCGAAGGGATGAGATTGGGTGTCTAGTGATATTGTCGAGGCTCTTTGGGTATGCTGAGACAGCCGCACATGTACCAGCCTCTCGTTTGGACTCCAATATATACGTCTACTGTACGTTTATGGGTGATTCATCGCGTAGCATGGGAGGAGAGCCCAGCACAAATGACAAGGTCTCGTGGTTTGTAAGATAGAGCTTCGGAGCTGCTGTCAAACAGAGTGTTTGCATGATCGGGTGCAGGACGTAGAACACCGGGAGAGTGTAGCTCTGATCTTCAACCCCTGCTTGCACAAGATTACGAGGGCCAAAGGAAGCTCACAACGTGCGGCAAAGAGATCCTCTCGTCGGAATCAAGCCAAAAGAGGCGTCGAGAGTACCACTCCTCGTACGGTACCCCGAAGTACGAACCTAACTCGTCTAGGCCGAGAACGGTCGGGAAGCCCATTATGACGCCGCGGGCGGCAAGCGAGATGCGTTACGGAAGGGTCAAGCAAAAAGTGTGTTCGTGAGCGACTTTCATCTGCTTGAAGATTGAAGCACCGCCTACGGCAACATGGTTAGCAAGGCTTGAACCGGTCTGTGTTTCTTGACTCCATTCCGATTTCGCTCAATCACCTCCGCCAGTCGGTCCGGTCCACAGGATGGTGATATTTCGTGCAGTCCATACGGGCCTTGCTAGGCTGGACTGAGTACCGTATCGATGTACCTGTGCGGCAGTTGGTGAGTAGATCCCGAGTGGGATTTCTGAATTTGAAGAAAAAAAAACAATCCCGCACATCACTGGCGTATATTTGTTGCTGACGTCGCTCAATTCAGACGGGCCCCAGCCGCACTCGTTCGCGTACCTCACGGCAGGAGGGGTAGATGATCACCAGTTGGAGCGGCAAGTGTCCCTGTCGATGAACAGAACGTAGTCTCGCCCACGTCCACCATGTTCAATTCCCCCACCGATCCTGATGACGACGCACTACGCAAAACCCGAACTGGCCGATATCACGCGAGAACCCAGGATGTGTTCCTCCGGATTGGACCGAGACTTCGTCCATTACATGTACAGTAATAGAGCGTGATTTACATCGTCAAGACTACATGGTCCGAGGGCGAAAAGAGAGGAAGAGAGAAGTCTGCATAAATGGAACGAGCGCATAAGCGATGAGCGTATGACTTCCAACAGAGGAGATCCTCCGGGACACCAACTTTCCGACCTCCATGCTGTCGGCTTGGGAACTGTTGTTTTTTTTTTGTTCAGCGCCGTTGCCATAGCCTAGACGAGTATTGTCGAGAGAATGTGTGAGACACGCACCAAGCTGTGCCAGCGCAACCTCCTAGAGGACGCACCGTCTGAGGAGATACCAACACGCCGGGAGCTGTTCGAGACGAAACTGGTCGAGATCTTACACTCTGGCTGAAAGTGGGCGAAAGATAACGTGGTAGGGGCGTCACGTTTCCGGGAGATTATACTGTAACATGCGCCAATTAAAATTGAGTCGGGCAGCTATCACAAACTGAACCGTGATTACATGAAAGCTTAGCCTCCTGCTGAACACGCTGATCTTTGCGAGCATGTAGTCGCGGACGATATTACTCGAAGAGTTAGCACCTACCGGCCCCGCCATGGCGCTCTTGGATGTCGACAAAGCGACCATGATGTCCCGAAGTAGCCCGAGACGTCGTGCAGGTGACCGATTTTGTGTTATGGGGCCTGGTGGTGGAGGGGGTCGCTGTTGCAAAGGAGAAGGTCGACCTGGCGGCGGCGGCTGTGGCAGAATTGAAGGCCGACGAGGCGGCGGCGACATTGGTAACCGCATTTAGCAGAACAGCGTCGATGACATGCACAACGCCGTTCGAGGCGATTATGTCGCTCTGTAGGATGCGGGCGGTGATATTGCCCGAAGATACGTATGTGCCTGTAAGGTTGGTGGAGAACGTGAACGGCTCGCCCCCTGCTGAAGTGTAGTTGCTGGAAAAGAAATCGGGGGAGTAGGCCACGGAACCGTTGATGACGTGGTTGGCGAGCACATCGCTGATCTGAAGAGCGGTCATCTGGCCGAAAGCCGGCTGGGCATTGACGACAGCTTCGTTGTCGGGAGCGAACAGGGTGACCCCTGGAGCCGACTGAATGGGGTTGAGGAAGCCTGTCCGATTGAGCGCCCCGTTCAGAGCAGGCAATATCTGGCCTACCACGTCGGGGATGGTGGGGGGCAAGCTGAGCACCTGATCGATGGTGTAGATCAACAGATTCCCCGCACTGAGAGGTGAGTTCTGCACCGAGGCGTTTGTGTTGAACTGAATAATCTCGTAGCCGGTCGCATTCGACGAGTTGCGCGCGAGAACGACTGGCTGAGACAGGTTTCCGGGGAGAGAGTAGCCCACGGCGTTAAGCAAAGTGCGGGCAATGGTATGATCGGGAAGAACGCTGGTATTGATTGCGTCTTGCGTATTGTTGAGGATGTGGTATGCCAGCGTGTCCGTCGCCAGGGTGATGTTGGACGTGATGTTCGGCGAGGTAGCGGCCAAGATTTGGCCGCTTAAGGCTCCCGAGCGGCGTGCGAAAGCTCGGCTGCTCGATGCTCGCGAAGTGTTCATGAAAGCTTGGTTGGTCGGCGCGAAGACGGACTTGTTGCCGATCGCCAGCTCCGCGAGGAGCGCTTGGCCCTCGCTGGTAGCGCTGACCGCCGTCACAAGGGCCAGGAAATCGGTCAGATTGGCTTGACTGCGAAAATGTCAGCCGAACGGTGTGCTCGGGCAGCTCAAACGACTTGAGATGAAAAGCAGGAAAGTGGCACGCAGGAAGAAATCCCCCGCGCGCGAAGCCACATTCAGCAGCAAAGGAGGGAGACGGGCTGGGATTTAAATGGGGGATACATACGTGAGGGTGTTGAGAAGCAGCTGGACCGTCGGCGATAAGTTGGTAGATCCGCTGGGCGAGGAAGGTGGAGTCGCACCAGTAGTCGGCGCCGGTGGGGCCGGGGGACCGGTCGAGGCCGTCACAGAGAGAGGGGCCGCACTGACAGGCGGCAGGGATGGCGCAGGCGCGTTTGTTACGACGAGTGGAATTGCGCTGGATAGCGAAGAGGCAGGTACCGAGGGGGGACCAGGTGCGGACGCGGGGCCGGACGAGGATGTCACCACGAGCGGAGTTGCGCTGGAGGGCATGGTGCTGGATGTGGTGCTCGGCGTGGTGGTGGGGATGGTGCTGGGGATAATGTTGGGGGTGAGGCTGGGGGTGCTGCTTGTCGTGGTGCTGGACGTGGTGCTGGACGTGGTGCTGGGCGTGGTGCTGGGCGTGGTGCTGGGCGTGGCGCTCGTCGTGGCGCTCGTCGTGGTACTGGATGTGGTGCTTGACGTGGTACTGGACGTGGTGCTCGACGTGGTGCTGGGGGTGGTGCTGGGGGTGGTGCTGGGGGAGGCGCTCGATGAGCTGCTCGATGAGCTGCTCGATGAGCTGCTCGATGAGGTGCTCGATGAGGTGCTCGATGAGGTGCTCGATGAGGTGCTCGATGGGGTGCTCGATGAGGTGCTTGATGAGATGCTTGATGATCTGCTCGATGAGCTGCTCGATGATCTGCTCGATGAGCTGCTCGAAGAGCTGCTTGGGCATGGCACCGTGAACGTTTCGCCGTCGTTCACGGTCAAGCATCCGCTCGACGAGGGGCGTGGTGCCGGGCTGGGAGGCGGGCTTGGGCATGGCACCGTGAACGTYTCGCCGTCGTTCACGGTCAAGCATCCGCTCGACGAGGGGCGTGGTGCCGGGCTGGGAGGCGGGCTTGGGCATGGCACCGTCGTCGTTACGAAGTCGGCGTTCACCGAGATACACGAACTCGGTTGCTGCCTTGGTAGCACAAGTGGAACGTAACGATGGTCCTGTTCTGCTCAGCGAGGGCCTTACGCTCCGCGAGTCCAGATTCGAATGGGCGACAATGCGCAGCGCAACTCACGGGGGCAGCCAAGTGCGCGGCGCATGTGGCTAAAAATGGGGACACGGAAAGTATGCAGGCGAAAAGGAACATTGTTATCCTGTGTATGAGGTCCGCAACCTTCCTCCAAATGAAGGTTTTCCAAGTCGTCTGGCCTCGTAGCCCAGTTTTATAGTGCTAGCGGCCCCCATTCCAGGATGATCTCATGACGCTTAGACGGGGTCGGGAGCCATTCCCACATGCGCTTTGGAGCCTTCCGCCGTGCACGTATAGTTTGATCGCTTTCCGCCCGGTGCGCACATCAAACAGCAACAAGCTTGGTGTTCACGACGAAGGGAATCTGACTAATGATATCATAAGGCGGGAATCGACGAATACATGGATACATGGACACACACACACATCCCCCCCCCCCCCCCCCCCCCCCCCCCCCCCCCCCCCCCCCCCCCCCCCCCCCCCCCCCCCCCCCCCCGACCCAAACACAAACAAAACGTTTTCTTGCGTGCAACCTGCTGGTGAGGTGCCCTCTCGTCGAAGAGATAGACAACTTCTTGTTTGAGTCGCTGGACTGACATGTACGCGCCCGCGCGGACACGCCTCCTCCCAGCAGTTACACATCTAGGAGACGAATGACAGAGCATTGCGGCCAACCCTCACAAGATTGGCGTACTCATCGTTCTGGGCTTCATACTCGTTGCTGTTTGCGCGCTCCTAGCGGGAGAAATCAGTGTTCGAGCTTTTTCCGGGACGGTGATCCAACATGCTCGTACGGGTTTTTCAATGTCCCGGAGGCTTTGGTGATCGAGATTTGAGCAAGCGAAGGCTGTCGTTGTCTCGGTCTCCCGCCATCGATCGCAAGTATCTAGGCAGGGAGGATTCCTCCGAACGTATGACAGTCTGTCCCGACACTTTCACTGGTGTGGAAGTGAGGCAGAGACATTATGTGTGATGGTAGCCGACATGCGTTTGTTGTGCCGCGACTCTGAAATCGTCCTAGCCGGTGACGAGCATTTGAGTGTCTGGTCCAAATCATATTCTATGGGGCCTGTCTGTCTCCAGTGCGTGCTGTGATCGACAGCAAAGTGGAAACACGGCAGAGTGCGTATAATGCGATCGACGTCGGGAGCAGGTTGTCCCCGCAAAATTCCAGGCCCACGCTTGATGCTGGGCGAGCAGTGCTGGCACTCCTCAGCGGTGATCATACCAGTAGGGTGCCCCCCGCTCAACACGTCGCCCGTCCTGAGTTCAATCCTCGAACCGTTACGAATCGGCAACATAGCTGACAGGGCGCGTGCAATTGCTCTTCCCGTCCCTCTTGGACATACATCAGCACTCGTTGTTCTGGACTACACCTACTATTTGCGCCCACGCCACCATCGTACGACAGACAATGAATGGGGTTGCGTGTCTGATTCCACTGAAGCGATCCGCCTCATGAACGCCAGCTGCGTTCGTCGAGCGTAGGCGGCATATGCACCATTGCTCGATCTCACATGTCATCGCATCGTATTATGCGGGCTTCCATGCCTCTCGGCGTTGTGCCAAAAAGTCGGATGTGGTCGTAGCTCGTGCAAAGTTTACAGTTGCCGCAACTACTACGTACCTTGAACACCGGTTCCGCAGTTCAATTCGGGGGCAAAAGGTACGTACGGCGTTCCTGATACCGCCAACTCGCGTCCTGGGTGTAACTGAGTAATGAGCAATTACGCACATGTTTTCGGCATCCGCGGTCATTTTCTGAGTGCGCTGTTAATGAGAAGTTAATGAGAAAGCCATGCAAGCTCCCCAAGTCTAAGCGCAGGCCTCGAAGAAACTTCAGGATGATCACTTTAGCGCTCACTACGAGGCCGCAGACACTCCCGCCCAAGCTCGGCGGCACGTGGACGCTGACCAGCTGCCCGGCTTGGCGAAGGAGGTAAGCCCCACGGCAGTTGCGCCGCGGGATGAACAGGAAGGAAAGGGAAGCAAAGTGGATGCAAATTAGAGATACGGCGTGTGCCGCACCGTTCAGATGGTGTATGTCGAGATCGCCGATACCGTGGTAAATTGAGGGGCACCCGCTGACGAAATATCGAGGATCCGCGCCCACGCGACACACAACTTATAAAACGAGACTCACTGGTAAGTGTTCCGTCTCGCCGCCTTGATATAACTCATCTCAGCCACTAAATCAACAGACCGCTAACCATGTACGTAGTCAGCCGTCCCGTCGGTTGAGGTCTTCCCTTCTGACTTTCCCAGAATGCTTACCAAGGCGTTGGCGCTCGGCACCCTCCTCAGCCATTTAGGCTTCCGTGCGTTGCGGTCTTTACCAGTGATCGGGGCGATTGCATGATATCCCGCTACGAGAAGGTCATACGCTGCATCTCCTACCACTCACACTCACTCAGTCTTATGTCGTACCTTGCCGGACAGTGGTTTCCATGATCGGTTCAATGTCATATCTCCGCTCACACCCCTTACACACTAGTAACGTTGCCCGACCACCACGGCATTACTCAACGCCAGTCCGGAGGACTCCAGGTCCCGATCCCATGCCGAACCTCTTGCGCAGCGACCCTGATCATCTACAATGCTTGCAGCAACAACGACACCAACACCTGCCTCTCCATTTGCCAGCCTACAAACTTTGCCAGTTTCGCCGACTGCCTTCAATGCATCGTTAACAACACACCGGACATCACGCCAACCGGTGTCTCGCAGATTCAGTCCGACCTGGACGTAATCGCCGACGTTTGCGACTCCCATAATGCGACTGTTACACCCACCCCCCTGTCATTTCCCTCCAACGCGTAAGTCACTGCTATGCCTACGTAAACGAGGAAGTTGATCGGCGACTTTCTTGCTTTCCCCCAGCAGCTCCGTCTCGAGCAGCTCTACGCTTGTGAGCTCTACCCCGTCGAGCACATACCCCGCATCAACGATTCCAAGCGGCTCTTCATCGGCCACCCCCACACCGTCTCACTCGACCCCTGCTCCAGTACCCCCCTCTCCTACTTCTCTCAGTTCCGGCGCAATCGCGGGCATTGCCATTGGCAGTATTCTCGGCGTCCTAGCTGTTGCCTTTGCAATATACTTTTTCATCTGGCGTCGCAAGAAAGGGGGCCGGCGGAACGAGTACACCTCGGGTGGGCTATTTGACATGGGCCGAGATGATGTGCCCCCGCCTGTGGAGCCATTCATGTCGCAGGCATACGAAGGTGGATGGGCAAGTCACGACGGTGAGCATGGAAGTCTCCAGGCGTCGAGCTACGATCTCTGCAGGTTGACATCGAGCTCCGCATAGGCCGCAGAGGAAGCAGCAGTCTCAACGGATCTCCTTCCACGGCTTTCACGACCCCGCCCAATGATCGCCGGATTTCATTGGCCTCTATCGACAATCTCACCGTGGGTGCGACCGGTTCCGGGCAATCGCCTTCGCCCCCACCGAAAGGAGTCGTTGCGGCTCATCCCTACGCACAGCTAGCGCCCAGTCCCGTTGGAGCCTCCAACCTTCCACTGGCGGTTCCGAGCTCGTCGTCGCAGACGGGAAGTATGAGCGAGGAGCCCAGCGATACCAGCCGCCCAGCGGCGACATCGTTCCTTCGCCACGTCGACGGAGGGCCTGCGCCACTTCCTTCGGATGCAGAGCAGCAAATGGAATTGCCGCCGCTGTACGGTGATGTGCCCACGTCGCAGGGGAGGGAATGATAGGATCGGCACGATTGCTGGTCTGTGTGCGATATGTTTTGAGCGAGTCGGATTCTGGCTGGCCGTGATAATCTTATACTTTGTACGAGTATAGTGACCCCATTGCAATCAATGCTGGGCTCCCCATTGTAATACATAAACAACTCCCTCACACACTCCTAAATGTCCGGCGGTTTGTTGACCATGCCCGGGTGAGCGCGATGTTGGATTATACGGCACGGTTTGAACAGGTAGGGAAGAGTCGATGGGGCTGACTGAAGCAGGACACTGCCGTCTCTTTATCCAGAACAGGAAAGGTGGCACCAGCGGGAAGAGAACAATGGATGGTCGCGTACGGGAGAGCCACTCGTCCCGTACGTCCCGAGGGTGCACGGCAAGACTTTCAGAGCAGAGGAGATATAGCTAACATCGTAGTTATAGACCACAGGGAAGCGTGGATCTTTAGACTTAAACACAGTGCGCCTTGTACTTGTACAAAGATAACATGGAGGCTACCTGTAAGACGCCGTTCTGATGGTCCGGAGAGCAACAGACCGTAGACATGGCCATACATCCTCACCTCCACACAACTTTTCAATGTCACCACGTCACTCCCGGTAACAGTTCGTCCAGCGCGGCCCAATGCGGGATCTCTGCGGCTCCTGACGGGATGCGGAGCGTCCGGGTGTATCCAAACTCCTTGAGCGCCTCAACACCGGATCCACGCCCATAGCCCGACGCTTTGGTACCGCCGAACGGGCTGCCGGCAGTCGCACGATTGTAGTGATTAACAAAGACGATACCCGCTTCGATCTCGCGACTGACTCGCATCGCTCGCTTTGTGTCGCCCGAGAAGACGCCCGCCACCAGGCCGAATTCGGTCCCGTTGGCGATCTGGATAGCCTCCTGTTCGGTGTCGAATGTCATCACAGCTATCACTGGTCCGAACACCTCTTCCTGTGCAATGCGCATGCTGGGAGTGACGTGGTCGAAAATGGTCGGTGGAACCCAGAAGCCGTTTGCAAGCTCTGGATCAATTGGGACTTTGCCCGAGAGCGCCACAGCTGCTCCGTCAACCTCCTTCCCAATGCGGATGTAGTCTAGCACTTTCTCGTGATGCGCCTGCGTGACCATCGGCCCGACATGCGTCGCCGGGTCAGAGCCTCTCCCAACCTTCAACCGGGCGACCGCTGTTACCAAATGCGCCATAAAGCTGTCATGCAGCTCGCGCTGGACGAGGACTCGAGATGCGGCTGTACACGCCTCGCCCTGGTTGTAAAAGCCTCCCTCCACCGCAGCGAGGACGGCAGCATCCACATTCGCATCTGCGAATATAACGAGCGGGTTCTTGCCACCAAGCTCCAGCAGAGTGGGCACTATGTGCTGGGACGCCGAACGCATGATCGCACGCCCTGTAGTGGGGCTGCCGGTGAAGCAGATCTTGCGAACAAGCGGATGTGTGGTCAGGGCAGAGCCAGTCGCAGCCCCAAAACCCGGAACGACGTGGAGTACGTCGTCGGGAAGCACCGAGGAGACGAGTTCTACGATCCGCATGACGGTCAGGGGATCCTGCTCCGGAGGCTTGAGTACCACCGCATTGCCCATGAGCAAGGCGGGTGCAAGCTTGCGTGACGCATGGAATGGTGGTCAGTTGAAGGGTATGATTCCTGCGACCACCCCGAACGGCACGCGTTCGGTGATGTCGATGATCCATTCCGAATCGTGAGTCTCGCCGTGTAGGTCGACCCCCACCCCGCCCATGAACTCAAACATGCCGATACACGCCGCCAAATCGAACGAGTAGGCCTGTGTGTAAGGCTTGCCCATCTCGGCGCTAAGCAGGCGAGCCAGCTCCTCTCGATGCTCGGCAATCAGCTCGCCAGCCTGCCGCAGGTAGCGGGCGCGTTCTGCATAAGGCCGTTTGCGCCAATGCTTTTGCGCATTGTTCGCGGCAACGACCGCGGAGTCTACCTCGTCTGGCCCAGCACCCTGCACCTCGGTGATCACCTCGCCAGTGTCGGGACGATGAACCTCGAAGCGGTACTCGGTACGGGTCGACGACCAGCGGGTCGTGGTGACTTTATTAGGCACAGCCGTCATTGATCGGGCTGAAATAGTCGGATACTGGAATGAGACCGAGACGATGGATGGATACGATAGGTGGGGCAAGATTGCCGCTGTGGACTTGGGCAACTTACCTATGCGATGTCGGGTATTCACAAGCGGTATCATTCGGCCTTCTTGGCTGGTAAATTACATAGCCAAGTGCGCAGATTCGAGACGAACGGCCTTTCTCTGATACCGGGGAGAAGCTTCTGCAGAATTCAAGCCGCTGTATGCATGGCCTCGAGGCCACGGGCGACCGGTCATTTCACGAAGTGAGGAGTGGAGGCCATGTATTGCACGACATGGACATGGGCGATTTAGCCGGGATCCAAGTCATGCACGAACATGCCAGGAGGCGACAGCGCCGGTCGGATCGGTCACTTTTCAATATACAGAAGAACACATGTCACCGTTTGAGACAAGTCTGGTTCATGCGACATGAGAACAATGAGAGCAACCTCATCGTTTAGCCGAAGTATTCCGGGAGACGGAAACTACTCCATCCAGACGGGGATAGCAACGTTATCCAGGTCCAATCTACCTCGAACATTCCAGCGTTGGTCATATACAGTAAGACCTCCGGCGTCCCTTCCGGCTACGCAAATGAACCGATCATCCGGACTGGCCGACAGGGCACGCATGTGCTTCAAACCCGGCCAAATGAAGGAGGGAGTGCCGAGGCTGCCGTCGTCGTTCGCAGCAAAGATGGCGATGGGGGTGCATAACGTGTCTGTCTGGTCTACGGAGTTCTACGGTGGTATGAGGGTTAGGGGGTTAGGGGGTGCATAACGTGTCTGTCTGGTCTACGGAGTTCTACGGTGGTATGAAAGCCTTACAGGGGGTGCATAACGTGTCTGTCTGGTCTACGGAGTTCTACGGTGGTATGAAAGCCTTACAGCTCAAAGCTGCGAACCCTTGCCTGCAACAGACAA